>VDFB02105785.1:285893857-286039176 GCA_007258455.2 Sequoia sempervirens | reverse complement strand
TGTCAATCATATGACCATACCTGAAAACCATCCCAAGAAATAGGTCAGTATGAAGACATGTCTATTGTAAAATATGAGAGACAGTGAACAAGTTTTTCAAAAAACAACTGTCCAGCACAAATTTCATTTAGTATTTTGTAATTAGTCTAATTAATTATCTAACCACTTTATCTCAAACCATTTTTTATTTAAGTGACAAAAGGCAGACACCTACGTGATATATTCAAGGAAAGTCGACAATGGCTCAGTCGCTTGAGAAAGCATGTGTCTGTATTCGTCCACCAGTTTCAGGGTACACTTCTCAACAATTGTTGATGTATGCAATGGTGAAGGCTCTGCAAGTTCACCCCAACAAATGAAAAGTGCCTAAAGAGAGATATAATTTTCTCAAATGATATGTGCACGCATGTGTGTGTGTGTGGCCATCTGAATATGCTTTGCCTGTAATATATAAAACAGAAGTCACAAGATACTTGTTCCAATATATATGTGTCTAACTATCCAAGATTGTGAACGCTTCAAAGTTGTCATGCCTGTCCTATCAAGAGAAGCTTTCAATATTGGAAGCTTTTAAACTCAATGTAAAATATATATCCACGACCTTGAGATGCTACTAAAGAAGAAACACAAAGCCATGCGAATTAGGTGCTAATTCATAACCGCCACTAGCATCTCTCAAATCACACTTGCAATCATATTCCTATTGTACAATTATTCATAAACACAATGGTGGACAAAATCATGCTAGAAAATAATTATCTGCTTCAAAAATAGCACAAAAGTAGTCTAGAAGAAAATTCAAGCATTACATTTCTAACCTATTCCTTGGACTATCCTCATCATTCCATATGTTACACGATTACAGCCAACAATTAAGCTCTAATAGAAGCAAATTCACAGATTATAACAACTGCATTACCTGCTTCTTTATTATCTTCTGCTTCAGTTTATTTGTCTGAAGTATAAAAAAAACGTTTTAACTCACTTTCCTTTAATCTGGGCATTAATCCATCTACTTAAAAATAGCACAAAAGTAGTCTAGAAGAAAATTCAAGCATTACATTTCTAACCTATTCCTTGGACTATCCTCATCATTCCATATGTTACACGATTACAGCCAACAATTAAGCTCTAATAGAAGCAAATTCACAGATTATAACAACTGCATTACCTGCTTCTTTATTATCTTCTGCTTCAGTTTATTTGTCTGAAGTATAAAAAAAACGTTTTAACTCACTTTCCTTTAATCTGGGCATTAATCCATCTACTTAAAAATAGCACAAAAGTAGTCTAGAAGAAAATTCAAGCATTACATTTCTAACCTATTCCTTGGACTATCCTCATCATTCCATATGTTACACGATTACAGCCAACAATTAAGCTCTAATAGAAGCAAATTCACAGATTATAACAACTGCATTACCTGCTTCTTTATTATCTTCTGCTTCAGTTTATTTGTCTGAAGTATAAAAAAAACGTTTTAACTCACTTTCCTTTAATCTGGGCATTAATCCATCTACTTAAAAATGCCAGGATTGTTGATGGAAATGCTTGAAGCCCTTCATCTAATACACCCCTTCAAATGTATACCAAAGGATTTCCTTACCCCTGAAATAGACAACAAACTATTTGGCTTTTAAAGATTAAAATCCAGACTGGCGACTTAACTGTATCAGCTGAAGGGCATTTGGAGGGCCACACACTGGGTCCTATAAAATTCATATTGTTTTGTCTCTGGTCTGCCACAGGAGGTTATCTCGCCCATGCTTTCTACTAAATAGTTGTGGTTCATCAGATAAAACAGAATATGCCAACATCATTGTTGGTTTTACCACAAAGTCCATTTCTTTACCCCCACTTTACTGACTATCCCATGCCTTGGAAACCTGCTTTGTAGGGAATTACCATTTCTGGCCTATAAATTTTCAAAAAGCTTCACAACAGACTGAATTAGATGTTCTTTATTTTCTGTGGAAAAGCATCAGAGTTTTATTTGCAAACTAAGCAGCCTAAATTGAAAATTTCATGTATTACAAGATGATAATGTTGCATCCTTAACATAGATTCATATCCAACTTATTTGCATAGATTCAGATCCAAGATGATTATGTTACATCCTTAACCAATTGATTGTATTGGGATATGTGATGGCCAACTGGGGCAAACATTGGATGTATTGGGATATATGATGGCTGACTAGGCACATGTTATCCTTATCTTAATAATTTAATACTTCGTAAATATTTTAATTTAGGGTTAGTCAGCCTCATTGGAATTAGGAGATTAATAATACTAGGCACATGTTATCCTTATCTTAATAATTTAATACTTCGTAAATATTTTAATTTAGGGTTAGTCAGCCTCATTGGAATTAGGAGATTAATATTGCCCAATGATGCTATATATAGGAAATAGTGAGTAGTAGTTGGCCATCATATTACAAATTCTGTTCTTTTGTGAGACTTTTGGAGGTTGCCTTCTCAGAGTGGCTCTGCTTAATAATAATTTGTTTCTCTTATTTCACTAGTACCGTGTGGACCTGATCTGTTATGCTCTGTTTCAATATTAAATCTGTGTTTCTTCCATTGTGTCTTGTGGAATTGCTATAAATACTCATATGTTTCTGCTTTTGTGATAAGTAAATTCATTACTAGTGGTATCAAAGCAGCAAGTTTGGCATCAATACTGGCACAGCAGATCTTTTTGTCAGAGCAAAGGCCAAATATTCCTCATAAATCAGAAAAAAATAGGCATTTTTTTCTTCTGTACTTTAGATCTACCCTGATTGAGTAGCAAAAGTTTTTCACATATCAATTTTTTTTTAAATTGCCAAAGCATCTAGGGTTTTCATCCGCACCACTTAATCTGGGGTTGAAAGCTCTGGAATTAGGTTTTTGCCCTTTGGGGAATATAGCAGTCATTATCTTGACTCAATGATCTCAAAGATACAAGTTTTACATTATCAGGTGATTTTTTCTGTGTTGGGTTCTTGTTTTCAACACCCTGCATGCTAGCCCAGTCATTGAATTCATTTTGTGCATAGATTACACCAGTACAAATTACACTCAAGGAAAGTCTAGATCAACTGCAACACTGAGCAAGACTACGTCAAGGGAAGTAATGGAATCTGAAACCATGCCAATTGAAGAGGAGCGAATACCAGAGTGAAGAAGCCACAATTTGACAATCTAAATAGCTCGGTCTCAGATCTGAAAAACCAGAAGGCACAGATCAGTAGCAACCTACAACAGTTGCTGGATTCAAACAGTCAACCAAGGGACAAAAGGAAGTGGGATACAAGGAACATGAAGTTTTTGCTGGAGGGGTATTCCTCACAGTGAGATTGTCACAGCAAAGAACCAACTTAAGGTAGTATACATAAAATCTCTCCCAATTTGATATGTGCAAGTTTAATGGTTCCCTTCTCACATGGGTGTCCCAAATAAAGCAATTTGAAATCTACAATATGCCTCGATTCCAATGGGTACATATTGCTAGTCTTTATCTGGAACCTAAACAATTTATTTGTTTGAACTGGCTCCAAGAACATCGTAGGAGAATCACATGATCTTTATTCAAAACAGAATTGGTCAATCATTACAATAACTCCGATATGAGCAATTCCTTTATTCAATTTACCAAGCTTTGGCAGACAGGAGCAGTTGGCAACAACATTTAGCAAGTTTTGACATTGAGCTTGCAGGGTAAAGAATCTTCCAAAGGACCAAAACCTAGATCTGTTTGTGAGGTGTCTAGTGGAAGTAATTTAGCATGAGGTAAAGCTCTTTGAGCCTAACGATATAACTCATACTATGATTAAAGTTTGCAGAATATGGGATAAATAGCTAGCAATTAAGAAACAGCCATTACGAGCTTTAAGAAACATGGCACTTCGGCATCCTACATTCCACCACCAATTAGATTGGCACCTCAACAAATAGAAGAAAAGAGAGCACAGGTTTAATGCTTTAACTGTGATGAGAAATATAGTAGAGAGCAGAAACATGCAAAAAATAAGTTATTATGCATTGAGGGAGCAGTGGATAGAATGAGAAGCAAGACTCAAAGCTGGCCAATGAACAAGAGGAGTCATCAATAGAAAAACCAATCATTTCTTGCCATGCTCTATCAGGTATCACTACGCCATAAGCACTGAAGGTGAAAGGATTTTTGAAAAAGCAGATTCCCAATATTAATTGATTCTGGTAGCACCCATAGCTTCATCAACAGCAAGTTAGCAGCCCATCTAAATTGCTTCATTTACCCAACACCAGAGTTCTAAGCTATGATAGCCCAGGGGTAGAGTAGTTCAGGAAAATACCAAAATCAAGATAGACATGAGCAATTACAAGCTGGAGAGCACCATGCTTTCCATTTCAAAGGATGGCACTGATATAGTGCTAGATGTTTAGCCGCTCACTATTTCGGGTGTTACTGAATTGAACTTATAAGAACTTTTATTACAGTTTCAGTTGGACGTAACATAGGGCTTTGAGGAGTGCAGGAAAAAGCCCCACAAACACTTAGCTCTTATCAAATTAGCTTGATTGTATTTGTTAGAGGTCCATGCTACAGAACTCATTCCTGGGTAACAACCACACAACATAAAGCCCTACTGCTACCCATATGTATAAAAAAAGGAGATGGAAAAGATGGTCAGCAAAATGCAAAAGGCAGGGATTATTTAGCATACCCAAAATGAATATACATCTCCAATGGTGATCATCCATTAGAAGGATGACAATTTGCACATGTGCCTAAACTATCATTGTCATTGATGATTTTCTTGATGAATTAAATAGCAATATTTTCTTTACCAAATTAGATCTCAGATCTGATTATCACCAAATCAGAATTATAGTAAACATCCCAAAGAACACCTTCGTACATGTGGGGACCACTGTGAATTTTGTCTTACAAATGCCTGTTCCACATTTCTCAGTCTGATGAATTCAATATTCAAACCATTTCTGCATAAATTTGTGTTAATTTTCTTTGATGATATACTCATTTACAGCAAATCTGGGGAGGAGCATCTTCAACATGTGGATAGAATACTTCAGTTATTGAAACAACATCAACTCTTTGCCAAACCCTCAAAATGCTCATTTGTTGTACATTAAGTGGAATACTTGCATCATACAGTGTCACAAAAAGAAGTTGATCTTTAAACTAGGATAGATATTCCATACACTAGTCATCAACTTACAGATTTAAGAGCCTTAAAAATTGAGCTAATGAACTAGGAGAAAGAGACAGTAAGAGAGAATCAAACACCATAAAAGTGAGACAAGGATATCCTGGAGAAACCCCTTGTGGGTGCAAAAGACTCTGCAAAATGTGAGTATACACCCACTTAAGTACTCCAATGGCAATTACAACTGATCTTCAGCTCTTAGGCTATCACAAGATTTCTCAAAACAAGAGTTTGCAACAGTACTCCAAATTCGACTTTTAGACTCCCTTAATGCTGAATTTGAGCTTATAATCAATTTATATAGAGTTCAACGGCCATAAAAAACCCCGGAAGTCAAAAGAAATGAAGAAATTGAAGATGCAATAGACAACTAAAACTAGAACGTCATTGGATGAAATTACCATTTTGGACAGATCAGTGAAAGCATTGTTGTCACTTCCATGATGAATTCACCACTTTGTCAACCTTCTTTGATCTAATTCTTTGGGGAGTCATAACTTTTGCATATTTTTTGAAATTGCACACCTTTTTGAGAGAAATCCAAATATGCAAATCATATTCCACTTTTGATGCCAACTAAGTATTGGTTTTGCCCTTGAAACACAACTACATTTATAAGGCCGATGGTGACTAGAACCAATATAACAATGAGGCTGATGGTGACTAGAACCAATATAACAATGACATTCTCCCTGCCAAAGACTATTTCAAGATGTCTCATACCATCCCAAACCTTCTCTAGCACCAAATAAGTAGCCGATTTTCACAAAACATGCCATTAAGTACAAACTATAAAACTGGATCCTTTATAGATCAGGGGTAAAGATGGAACCCACTAAGATCAAGGCCATGTTGGACTGGGAAACTCCCACAACACTCAAGGATCTAAGAGGATTTTTATGTAGTACAGAACAATACAGAAGACTTGTCAAGAACTATAAGAAAATTATATAGATTTCAAAATAGTTGCCCCTCTTACAGAACCGTTGAAGAAAGATGCCTTCTTCTTGAAATATGATGCCACACAAGCATTTGAACAACTCAAGCAAGCTATGTGTAGCACTCCAGTTTTAACTACACCATATTTTATGAAGACATTCGTAGTGTGGAATGCGACACTTTAGGGCATAGTATTGGGGTAGTTTTGATGCAAGAAAGGCACTTTATAGCATTTGAGAGCAAGCAACTCAAGAAGAATCTAACCCAACCCATATATGAAATAGTAAAATTGGCTATCCTACATTATTATTTGATGGGGGCACACTTTAAGGTCAAGACAGATCATGACAGCCTCAAGTATTTTTCGAAGCTAAGACTATCTTCATAAGAGCAGCAAAAATGCGTCACTAAGATGCTTGGATATGACTTTCAGATTATTTATAAGAAAACGAAAGAGAATGTTGTAGTTGATGCACTATCTCAAGCATCTATTTGTGCCATTTTAGTACTTCAAGCAAACTGGGTGAATGAACCTAGGAGGGAATGGCAGCAAGATCAAGCGATGTCACAGCTCATTCAACATTTGCAACAACATCCTAGTGCATGTGAGAAATTTGTTTGGAGAGGAGGTGTCTTATAATAAAAGATCAGCTTTTTCTTTGCAAAAATTCACTCATCAGAAATAAAGTTCAAGGGGAGCTACATTCATCTCCAGAGGGTGGACAATTGAGTTTTTTGAAAACCTATCATCATGTCAAACATGACTTCTTTTGAGAGGGTTTAGGCTATGTACACTTTTTGTAGCAGAATTACTAGTCTACCAACAGAACAAGGGGTAGACAGTCAAATCTCCAAGCCTTCTCCAACCATTATCCACTCCAACATAGCATGGGAAGAGATTTCCATAGACTTCACCACAGGGTTACCGAACTCAAATGGAAAGAAGCATAGTTTGTAGTGGACAAGTACACCGAATATGCTCATTTATGTACTTTATCCCATCCCTTCATGGCTAGCACAGTAGCAGAGGTAATTATTGACATGGTTCAGAAGCTGCGTGATATTCTAATAATCATACTAAGTGATCTTGATCCCTATACTTGTAAATTTTGGACTGAACTATTCTCTTATGTGGGTACTCAATTTGCCTGTAACTCTTCTGACCACCCTCAATTGGATGGACATACAGAGGTGGTTAATAAGTGCACTGCTTTGCATCAGATAAGCAATTGCAATGGGCTCAATTGCTACCACTGGCAGAAAGGTGGTATAATACTTCTGTCAATACTACAATCAAGATGTTACCATTCCTAACATTCTATGGCTATCACACACCAATTCTCATGTCTTCATTACAAGTCCAGCCCCAAGCTCTGAGTAAAGGAACATATTCAGCATGAACAAGAGGTTCTTTCAGCTCCTAAACAAAATTAGACATCGTACAAGGCAAACAGCTAGCAGATCAACATAGAAGTGAAAAGACTTTTAGAATAGGAGAATGGCATTGCTCAAGCTATAGCCATACAAGCAAATATCTCTCAAGCAGCAAAAGAAGGACAGCAAACTTGCACCCAAACATTATGATCCATTTAAGATATCACTGCACATTTGAAGTGTAGCATATAAACTGGAGTTCCCCACATCCTTCGGATTACATCCAGCTTTCCATATATCAAGTTGGCAGAAGATCATTAGAGGCATACTCGCACTTGAAACAGAGTTTCCAAGGAAGAATCAATTTGGAATCAAAGGCTACCATTCAGATAAGGAGCAGAGGGCTACAGAGTAGAAATATCTCAGAATATCTCAACAGCTACAAGAATTTTCCATATGGAAAGCCTACCTGGGAAGATGAATGATTCATACAGAATTACCCACAGCTACAAATAAAGAACAACACTTCTTTGAAGAAAAAGGTATGTTATACCCTTAACCGTTTAGATGTATTGGGATATGTGATGGCCAACTAGTGTACACATTATCCTATCTTAAAATTTTGTTGGTTCCTAGATATATCTCCCTGGGAATGCATCTCTTCCACTTTTCCACCATTTTCTAAAAGGGGGGCGTCCTAGGGATGGGGGAAACATACAAGTTCATCATCACCAAATCCAATCACAAAGATGTTCAATGTGCAAGCAAGGGAGGTTGCAGCTGAAGTCATTGCCAATTTCTATTCTGGTAAAGGCATTCATTTCCATTTTGCTCAATCTCCTTTGTACAAGAATATGCTCCACAAGGTAAACAAAGTAGGTCTTGGTTACGTGGTTCCTTGCAAGTGTAGATTGAGAACCACTCTCTTGGAAAAAAAGATATTCCAAGGTTAACATGTTGATGGAGGAGAAGAGGGCAAAATGGATAACACGTGGTTGTAGCATTATCATAGATGGGTGGATGGATATTAGACACCATCCACTCGTCAACATCTTAGTTTCATGCATTGGACCTTACTTCTTGAAGGCAATTGATTACTCAAGAAAACACAATGATTATGGGTTTCAATTTCAAATCTTAAGAGAGGCCATTAAAGAGGTCAGTACTCAAAAAGTAGTGCAGGTGATTACTAATGCAACATATGTTTGTAGGGCAATAGGTAGATATTCAATCTGCATACAAGCGCATATATTGGACCCCTTGTGTGCATATTATGAACAGTGCACTCAAAAACATTAGAAAGATAAAGTGGTTGAAACAAGTGGTGGTGGATGCAAGGGAGGTGCAAATATTCATTTGCAACCACCACACAAATGAAATCTTCCGAGGGTCATAAATGAAATGCCCCCCTAGGGCCAGCCCAAGTTGGGCCCAACCCCACCGGGCCCCCCCTTCAAGGAGGGCCCTTCGGGACCGACCTATTCGCCTTTTCGTGGGAGATATAGTGAAGGGAGGACCCTTTGTGCAGGACCAGCCTTATTAAAATCGTTTTGAACCTTTGCAAAAGAAAGAATTCCTCAAATGGGTAGAGACTCAATTTGCTTCCTATTTCATTCTACTTGGCAGGATGCTTGAATTGCAAGAGCCATTGCAACTTATGATTATGACACAAAAATTGGAACAAGTGGAAGGAGTCAAAGACTCGACAAGTGAAGAGAGTGAAGCAAATTGTGACCAATGATACTTTTTGGTCGAATGTGAAATAGATCACATCTTTTATACAACTTGTTTTCATAGTCTTCAAATTTGGGAATTTTCATAATCCTAGTCTTGGAGAGATTTATGAGTACATTGATGGCATGCTTGGCCAAATGGCTACCATTCATAAGACAGACCCCACCCTACAATTGTATAATGAGCATATTAATCCAATCATCCAGAAAAAGTAGGAGAAGTTGAATGTCCCTCTAGACATAGTTGCATACGCTTTGAATCCAAAATGATATGTGGAAAGACCTTGTAGAATTCTTCCCTTTTACAACCACTAGGTGAAGAATGGCCTCATTGAGGCCTTCAAAAAATGTATACTCCAGAGTCCTAGACGATGATTCACTAATCAGTGTTGAGCGGATCAAGTTTACAAAACTAGATGGCTACAAGACTTTGGCAAAGATTGATGAGCACAGTTTAGAACAAGCCAAGTCAATTAGTTGGTGGACAATCTATGTACCTCGAAGACCATCACACAAATTTTCCATTCACATTCTCACAAATATCTAATTCCTCTATTTCTAAGAGGAATCATTCAACATACAACTTTGTTCACCCTCTAAATAGGAATAAACTTACCTTTATGAGAGTGGAAAACTTGTTGCGGTGCATAATGCCTTGTGTCTAATAGATCACAAGACACCTAAGTATAGGCAAAGCCCAATGCAATGGTGAGATGTAAACAAGGAGCCACAAAAACTTGATGACAACCATGATGTGCAAATGGGATTTGATGATACAATTCCACTTCCTTCCAACAATTCCAATGATAAGGAGTTTCCTAGATATACATTTGAAGATTATGATTTCTCTGATTTTTGAGCTTGTTGCTCAATAGAAAAAAGCTATAGACATCCTTTTTGGCGATTTAATTTGTCATTGTGATGCTTGTCCCTTGTAGACTGAGACTCTAGTTGGTACTTTGAACTCAAGCTTATTAGTTATTTGAATATTCAATTTGTAATGAATTCCAAGTTTCAGCTATTGTGATCATTGGTTTTCTTATTACATTTTGTCATTTTGATGTATGATTTGATAATTGGGCCTTAGCATTGTTTACTTATCAATTTGAATTATTATTGATAAATTGTTGTATTGTGTTCTAAATTATATTACTTGTATTTAATTTTGTACATTTTGTGTAAATAATAGTATATATTAATATGTACTATGTTACCGTTTCATAGCCTCCCAATCCAGGTTATGGGTCTAGTCTGGCCCAAGTCCGAGGTTCAAGTCCAATCTAGCCTGGGTCCAAACAAGGTCCAACCCACAGCCTGGGGGTCTGGCCCTAATGGACTCGGGGAGAACCCAAGGCGTATTTGAACTTTTTTCTGACATTTTAAATTTTTTTCTTGCTTTTGTTTGACATAAAAATATTAGATAAAGCCCACCAACCCTAAAATTATGTTCGCCATGAAGGTTTGTGTGGCTTTGAAGGTCTTAATTTGGGTCTTATTGTGAATGCAAAATGATGTGCACCATGAAAGTTGTGTGGTTTTTGAGATCTTAATTTGGGCTTGGTGGCAAGGACTCCACCCCTCGACCCTACCCTGTATCAGGACAGGGAGCGCAACAGGGATGCCGCCCCTCAACCCCACTAGGGGCACTGCCCCTCAACCCCATTTGGGGCATCGCCCCCAAACTCCCATTGAGTTCATTTGATTTGCCATGTACTCTCCAAGTCCAAGTTTCCATGTTTGCCTACAAGTCTTCATCTATAATATTGTCATCCAATTGGACAATCTTCCCTAATGCTTACCTGCAAGGAGAAATGCAGCATTGTAGTTACTTTTAATATATAATATATCATGACATTTGAGTTTAACTAATCGACATTCTAATGTTCTTTATTTTAATGGTGGTTTTGTTTATTATACAATATATGATGCTATGTGTGGTATTTTTATCTTAATTACTGCTGCAAATATGTACATATTTCTGATTTTTATATGTTTTTGTATTAACGAACCCAAACCCAAAAAAAAATTTGCCCAAACCCATGAACCGAACCGTCAAACCCGAACCCCAACCCGAACCAGTAACTTAGATATATATAATAATTTTATATGTATTAATATGTATATAGCCATGCCCCCATTGTCCTGAAAATTTTGGAAAACTTTGCCATTCCTGGAAACCTGTCCCCGCATCCCCTCATCCTCCATCCTCCATCCCAGAAACTTAAAGAAAAATTGTTAATTTTAGGGTTGGTTGGCCTCATTAAGATTCGGAAATAAATATTGCACAATGATATTATATATCAGAGGTGGTCAATAGTTGTTGATCAACATATTATGAATTATGTTCTTATCACATAAGTGTGAATATATGGTGATTGGACTCTTTTTTCATCATTTCAGACAACTAGGTTCATGGGTGCACGCTTCTTGCCACCATTGTATTCTGAATATTTTTATAAGTCCTATCTTGTTTTAAGGATCTTAAGCATAGTTGGCATACTTGCCAGGTACACATAAGGAAAAACCAGGGCCTAATAATTGTAGAAAATCAGGACACAGGTTAAACACAATTTTCATGTATCTGTTGTTCAAAATGCCTCTGTAATACGAGTTGGAGACTACTGCCATCCAAATTTTACCCAGTTGCACAAATTTGTGACCTTTGCTGGTGTTTTAAACCCTACTGGCACAGTTTTCATTATAGTAGCAAAAATCTTTTGGGGAAAAAATCAGTAAACCTAAAGTATTAAAAAAGTTTCAAAAAATTGGAATTTAATTGAGAAAATTTTAGGTTTAAAAAATGAAGAAAAAAGGAGAAAAATCTGCTGTTTTTTAAATTTAAAGGCTTTTCAATATCATGGAGATATGGAGGGCAAATAAAATTGAGGGTTTAACCCATGAATTGTGGAATATAGAATTTTGTCATTAATGTTCATACCTGATTACATTACATTGCACAAAAGCTAGACATAGTGTCAAATCACTGTTATATTTTAATAATAAATCTTTACGCGATTAATGCATGCAATGCCGAAAATTTCTTTAAGGAAATATTGTAACTAAGCATACTGGAATAGGCCTACTGCTTCATCAAATCACTACTCTGTTCTAATACAGCTTCATTCACAAATTTATTCAATGCTGAAATGATGGAGAAACTCCTAGCTTGATTAGATCAAGGTCTCTTTGTCAGTTTTGGTAGTCCATCCAGTTTTATTTGCACAATTCATTCTTTTGCCTCAGATACAGTCATTGATCAGATCTATTCTCCAGATGTTCACTAATAATTCTGACAAATCAGGGAGACACATAGCTTGATCAGGGCAAGAACAACTTATTAGAAGTTTAGTTTTCATTGCATTAATTGTATCATGAATCATCTTATGTCCAGGCTTTCATCATGTCAGCATTCAACACTTACAAGTTATATCATAAATGTATTAATGCATGGATGCATGAATTTCTGGTTTGAGGGACTTCCTAAAAGTTGGCTACATCCAGAAGGTCCCTTTGTAAGTTGGCTAGCCATTTGAGCTTGGTTTGCCCAGGTCATTCTCTTGTCCAAGACACCATATTGTCTGATCTATTCTCCCATATTTTCTGTAACACTGCTGACATAATGTGAAGGCACATAGCTTGATCAGGCTGAGAAGAACTCGTAAGAAATTGGGTTTTCATTGCATACATTTATCATCTTCTGCCTAGGCCGTTGTCATGTCATCACTCAACACTTTTGTCAAAAATGTAAGGATACAATGATGCATTGATATATTTATTTTTTATTTATGGCTCTAAAATGAATGTGTTTGTTATTATTTAATGAATGATTTTATCATAAAAGTCTGCCTGCCCGAATGCATGTGTACAATATACATGTAAATATGTATGAATTGCTACATTTTCTCAGTTAAAGGTTTGTGAATATGTGTTTGACTACACATATATAATGAAACTTACAATTAAGTCCCTTTACCATCTAAGGTTTGAGAGTATGCTTTTGTTTACATATGTATAATGAAAATTATTGTGGAATCTCTTCTCAGTCTGCAGTGTATTTGTCCATTTTGGAGAAAGAAAAAGATGAATACCGATTTCAATATAATTGTTGAAAATAAGCCACATCCGAACAAAAGATGGGCTGATCCTATAGGGGCCAGTAGCTCAATGGTAGAGCACTCCAGCAGCAAATGGAAGGTCCTAGATTTGAATCCTAGCTGGTCCATGAAAAGCTCAACATGGTATCAGAGCTTGGTTGTTGTAGGTGAAATTGTGAAAGGAAGAATGGTAGTTACAAACCATTGAAAATGTAGAAGAATGAAAAACAAGATATTTCAAGTGGTGTAAGGTACAAAAGATTCATTTTTAAGAGCTTGAAGGTCATTTACATAGTCCTATTAAAAATGTTTGACAGAATTTGAACCTCTCTAAGGTAGATTAGAAGTTGTAAGGTGGATATTTATTGTGAGAGTTTGAAGTGCATTCCAATGTGCCTGACACCCTTCTTTAGCAACCAAGCCCAAATTGTGAAACACAAAAGAAGAGCACGACTTGTACAAAAGTGTCATGCATATATCTATTGTCATATATTAGTGGAGCAAGTGTGGTCCCATCTAACTTATGTGTGCACTATATAGATTTTATTGTTAGCTTTTTCTTCTGAGGAGTAAGGACATGAGGGCAATTCTCATTGTAGAGGAGACAAAGACATGAATTCAATCGTTGCCATAGTTCTATGCTGTATCAATTGTTGCCAACATGAAAGATCTATGTACCTATAGTCAAGAAGAAAGGTTTTCTTACCATTCAGCCTGTAATATTTCCCTATCATCTATGATTGTTTTAGTCAGGTATGTTAGTTATCGAAGCCATTATTTAAAATATTTTGGGCATATCTCTCTAAATTTCAAAACAAATGTTCTATGTTCCCTTTGAGAAAGAATTAATGGTGTCATAAAAGAAGAAAGAGGGTGATAATTTTAAAAGGTAGCATTTTATTTTTATTTTTTAGGAAAAAGAAAAATAAGTTAAGAAAAAGCCACTTTTTCCAATGGGAAAGATTGGTAAAAGAGTGAAGAAAGAAAATAAAATTTTGATGTGTGAAAAAGATATTTTGGAAGAACTGTTGAAAGTTAAAATGAAAAACTAAAAAAACTAGAAAAAAAGTTGAAGCGGTTTGATAAACAATCTGAAATCCTTACAAAAGAAAATAGTTTTCAAAAGGAAAATATCAAAATTAAAAGAAGAAAACAATATGTTAATTCATTTACTTGAAGCATACCTAAGGGAAAATATGTGTCTAAGGTGTAAGCCTGCACTATGTATTGTCTCATGTGATACAAATGATTTGTGTTATTCATTTGATGAATCATTTGATATATGTGATATAGCTAAAGATAAAGAGTGTAAGGTTGGAGATAACAATGTTTTTGAATTTACAAATATTGCTAGTTATGATGATGATAATAAAAAGGAATGTTTGGCAAAAAAATGTTGATTTTAAGATTGTGAAAAGAATGGGTTATAATGGAAAAGATTTGAGAAAACATGGGCAAGGAATTAGAGAGCCCATTGAACCAAGTGTGAGTCTAAAGAATGAAAGCCTTGAATATATTAAAAGTATGGAAAATACAAATGATGTTACTAGTAATATAGTTACAAACAAGTCAATTTAAGAAATGCATTGTCCCCAATGTTCTCATTGTAATAGGCAACGCCATTAAAAGGTAACATGTTAGGATATTCATCCTTGTACTATTTGTGGATTGAAGAATCATCCTGCAAAATTGTGTTGGAATAGAAAGTGGAAGTAACAACCTATGAGAGATTGTACACACATGAATTGTGGACGGATTGATTTGCCTATCAGCAAAAGGTCACAGATATGTTCAAAATGTTGTACAAGCATAAATATTCTCACATCAAAAAAATAGCAATCAAGCAAGACTTGAATGTTTGAGTTGGGTGATTAACAATTGTTTGCTATAACTCTAAATGTCTTTCTATATGTTATTACTTATTAGTGAAGCAAACATATTAATACCAAGTATCATTTCATCAAGAGAACTAGTGAAAATGGAGAAATCTACTTGGAGTTTAGTAGATCAGAAGATCAGTTGGTACATGTATCCACAAAGGCATTAGCAAAGGAGAAATTTGAACATCTAAGAAAGAATTTGGGATGCTGAAGCAGCTAGTGGTAAAAATTAAGGGGGATATTGGAATAAACTATTAATTTTTTCCATCAACCATTAAATAATTGCCAACAAAATTAAACAAAGAGGGTAAACACATTGAATTGTTCGGAGTCTTTAACTTACTAGACAGGACCACATTTTAAATCTATAAAGTTGTAAGAATTTGAAAAGACTGGATTTTGGGGTATGGGAGAGCTTGAAATATTAACCATGCATATTAATTTGGGCTCAACCTTGAGGAACTATGAAGATTTGAAGAAAACCACTACTAGTAATAAAAAATAATTACATGTAGTATATATTATTAAAAAGAAAAACAACTCATTGGCTACACCTCCTATTTTCACAACTTGACCATTTTAGTCAGCCTTGTCTCCATTTAAATTATCAAATTTTCTCCTTTCTTTCCACAAGAAAATTTTATTATAGCATTAAAGCCATGCAAGGGTAGATATCATCCTAAGAACCATATAATTTAATCTAGAGACTTTTAACCGCTATAAGCCCACTTGAATTGTATCCATGTAGAGGTGTAACATTTGTTGTTCGAGAACTTATATATATGAAAAAAGTAGCGTTTATTACAAATATCTTTTCTATAGCTAAAAATTTGTGCAGAGATCATTGTTAAATCTAAAAAGTTGTAGCATTGATCACAGAGATCATTAATAAATCTAAAAAGTTATAGCATTGATTGCAGAAACCATTACTAAAATTAAAAATTTATAGCATTGATCGTAACAATTGTTGCTAAATCTAAATAAAAAATTGTAGCATTGATCTCAAAAATCATTGTTGAATCTAAAAAGTTGTAGCGTTGATTGCAGAGATTGTTGCTTAATCTAAAAAGTTGTAGCATTGATCGCAGAGATTATTGCTAAATCTAAAAAGCTGTAGCGTTGATTGCAAAGATCATTGCTAAATCTATGAAGGATTTGATCACAAAGATCATTGCAAATGACTTCATCTCCTTTATTGATAAAACAATGAAAGACATCTGATTATGGATAGTGATGAAAAATGGTAATCAAGGGTGTTCAAAACAAGGATAAGTTTGTATACATTTGCGAAGGCATTAGTGTTAAATACTCTTTTGTACATGGGTAGCTAATAAACCTATTTGTTATAGGTGGCCCCCATCATCTAGTAATGTTGTGTGATAAAATAAATCTTATGTGGGTTTGTTAAAAATATAAACTATATTTAATCACACTCCAAAATGTTTGTCATGGAGAGTCAAATCTCCGGCAAGAGACACACTATCCACATATGTTATCTACTTAAAGACATTGGATCTATAAGTTTTGTTGTAGAGAAAATATATTCAAGCTCTCCAATTTCAACAATTGGTATTAGAGCCAAGCTAGGCTAGTTCTATAGAGTGACTTACGGAGGGGTGTTGGAAAAAAGCCACATCCAAACCATAGATGGGTTTGGTAGAGCACTCCGGCAGCGAATGGAAGATCATAGGTTCGAGTCCTATCTGGTCCATGAAAAGCTCAACAATAATAAAGGTATATGCTCTTCATTTGTCCCTTTTGAAAAAAGAAAAAGAGTAAGAATGATTTTCATTTAATAAAGGTGTGTTCATAAATAGGCTAAAAATAAATATTTGTCCATAAGAGATAATGTCTTGGTTTGGATTGAAATTCCTCACATAATTTTGTATCTTACTTTTCAGAAGTTGATAATGATTTGCAGGAGTAGGTTGGTGGCTATGAATGTTTGGCTGTTAAACAACCAATAAAGGTTGTCAAGGAATATTTTCATGAACCTAAAAGAACTGCTCAGGGGTAGAACCTGAGGGGATTGTATCCTCCATTGATGACTTGACAGGTTTCCCTTATACACTTGTTGTTTAACATAATTCTTCAGTGTCATTCTGTGGGCTATAGTGAGTGTCTTTGAAGCCATACACTTCTTGTTAGAATCAGTGCTCTTCCTTGGGGTTCGGAGAAGTATTGATTTAAGCCATGATCATAAAAGATGAAATGATAGCATATATGTTGTAAATTGCAATCCTAATCATTTTCCTTTACTTATCAACTATCCTGAAATTATAAATAGTGATGCCAGATCTGTCGAATAAAAAACAAAATTGGAAACCCTGATCGCAAAGAAAAATTGCAGAATGGGTTAAAAAATCACTGAAAATCACAATGTGCAATTTAAACACAATTTTTTAATGCAACTTTAACATCTGTGGATGGGAAGAAACCAGTCAAAAAATGTTGACCACAATTTTTTTTTAAAACACAATTCCATCAGGGAAAAATTTGTCTGCAGTGGCATGTTGCAACTTTGGCAACTAATCACACCTTTTTTGTGACTTCTGCTTCTATGGTTTTTCATTAGTTTTCCATCATGAAAAACTTCTGTCATGAAACCTAAATGTGTTTGCCACTTATCCCTTTGCCTATAACAGATTTTTCTGTGTTTTGCTGCCATCATCATGACCATTTATGCAAAATAAGTCTTTTCGTTGTTGCTAACTCTTTAGTTGTACGATTGCAAGGTTCCTGCCACTAAAAAATTTCCAAATCACCCAATTGCAAGGTTTTCACCCCAACAATTTTATTTTTAAGTTGTTGAGTAGTATTTTTATAAGTTGTCAAGTTTTGCAGAGTTTTTGTTGAGTCAAAAAAATTTGATCTGCCAAGTCCAGGTTGTTGATGTTATTGCAGCTTCGGGCTTCATACTTCCTTCTTTATTTGTGATTATTTAATGGCAACATATCTCTAAGATGGCCGACCTCCTTTGTAATTATTATTTATTATTTGTAATTATTTTTATGGTGGTCGACCTTGTCCTTGAAAAGGTGCAACCCCTCTAAGCAACATGTATATATAGGAGGTCACTTTCTCTCATTTGGGTATCAAGCAAGTTCGATCTCCTTCTCCATTAAGTGCGATTTCTTCAAGAAGAGTAGTGCGAATTCATATAGGAGCAGATTGTGAAGTCTCTTAAGTGCAGATTAAAAGAGCAGACTATTAGTTTGTCTTACAGCCATTGCTGGTGCTGATTGTTGGCCTTGTGTGTGTCCTCATTGTAAAGTGACTTGTTGCCATTGCTTATATATATAAGAGATATATTTATTTGCTGGGTTCTTCTCCCTCAAGAGGAGGGTTTTCCCAGGGTATCTGCTGTGCTATTGTGTCTGATTTTGAATTTAATTTTCTGTGCATTAAATCTGATCATAAAACTAACATGGTATCAGAGCGGGTTTGAAGAAGATCTTGATCAGATTTATTATTACTGTGATACTCTTTTCTCCTTATCATTATTGTCTATCTCTTTGTCAAGATGGTGAACGGTCTTAAGATTGAGGATAGACTCGAAGGAGCATCAAACTTCACTTCATGGAGATTCAGAATTATGCTCACTTTGGAGGAAAACAAATTGGTTGAGTTTGTGGAGAGAAAAGTTCCAGAACCTATGAATGAGGAAGAGAAAGTTCAATGGAGGAAGAAAGATATCAAGGCAAAGAAGATATTAGTTGATTCCATGAAGGATCATATTGTTCCCATCATCTCTAAGATGAAGACGGCAAGGGAGATGTTCAAAACTTTGGAGGAGATGTACGAAATCAACAACACTAGCCGGGCACTTGCATTGAAGCAACAACTACACCATGTTAAGATGGCGGAAGGAGAATCTGTCATCGCTTACTTCATGAAGATTTCCGAATTGAGAGATCAGCTCTCTACCATTGGTCATATTGTTGATGTCAAGGATTTGACCACACTTGCCCTTAATGGTCTTCCTTCATCTTGGGAGTCTTATATTCAAAGAATCAGCGCAAGATCGAAACTTCCCAAGTTTGATCGTTTGAGGGCAGATTGTATTCAAGAAGAGTCTAGGTTGGTTGCGAGAGGTATTGGTCAAAGCTCTACAAATGAAGACATTCATGTTCTTTCCGCTCAATCCTTGAAGAAGAAAGAGAAAGGTGGAAAGAAAGGATATTTCAAGAGGAATAGAGATAAAGGAGTTGATGGTGCTCCCCCATTCAAGAAGAAGTGGGACCTCTCCAAAGTCCAATGTTTTCGTTGTGACATGTTTGGTCACTATGCAAAGGATTGCCCCACCAGGCCTAATCAGCATGCTTCATTTGCGATGTGGATGAGATCTCTCCTTAGAAGGATTCTAGGGAATTTCTATTCTAAATCATGGGCCTATGTTCAAGCCGTGAAGGTTGTGTGCTGATCTGAACGCAAGAGCAGCGTATCTTACTGTGTCCAGTATTTGCATCCATCAAAATATTTAAAGAGATAAGTATTCTTTGTTTGCTGAGTTATTGTAGACACGCAAAATGTACAAGTTGACATTGCGCATCTAAGTCTGACTACCGACATCATTTCATCCTAAATCATTCCCTGACCTAACCATTTAATTGAATATCTTTATTTGATTAAATTCATTTGTTTTCTTCTCTTAATTAAACAAATCATGTGTTTGATTAAGTCTCTTAAATCATTCTCCATCTCTTTTAATTAAATAATTAATTTTATTTAATTAAATCTCTAAAGTCTATCTATTAAATTGAATAAATTAAAATCTTATTTAATTTAATCTTACTTCAATCTCTTTAATTAAATAATCAAAACATGTTTATTTAATTAAACTCATTAAATCATTTCCTCTCTTGTTTGATTTAAATTAATCCAAAAATCTAAGTCAAAATAAGTCAAACTTCCTAATCTTCATTAAATTGATCAAATCTTGATTAAATCTAATCTAATCTTCAAAATCCTCTAGCTTTTCCCACTTGCACAAATAAATCAATTTATTGATTTATTAAATCTTCATTTTCCCTCAACAAAGCATCTTTTGGAGGAATATTCTTCTATTTCAAATTCAAATTTGAATGACATGTCCTTCCAACACGTCATTTACTCTCTCTACAAGTCCTTCCAACAAGGAATTTACTTCTTACATGTCCTTGCCTTGAGCCAAGGGGCATTTAATGCAATTTTCTTTCCCCTCTTACATGTCTTTTCTCAAATTCAAATTCAAAAATGCATTTATTGGCACATTTGTCAAAACTTGCTCATTCCTCACCCAATCACATTTGGACAAGTGGCATTTTGCCATTGGCCAAATCTTTGTCCCACATTGCTCTATTTTGGCTTTGTTTCCATTTCAACATTCTATAAATAGAATGCTTCACCATGCATTTTATCATCCACAATTATGCAATGTTATTATGCACAAATATCTCTCAAATTCCATCCATCTTCTTAACTAGTTTATTGCAGATTTTGGAGCTCATTGAGGGACTTATCAAGTGGATCAATCATCTTCAATCAACATTTTCATTCAAGTAGTTGGGAAAGGGCAAATCTCCACACACCTATTTGCACCAACTCCCCCATGGGATCAAGTGTTTGCATGCTAAATTAGGATTTCATATTTCCATTATGTTCTTCATTGTTTTCTTTGTTCTATTTCCTATTTTTAGCTTTGTGAATGGATTTCATGGGGAATCCTTGTTCATGCTTACAAGACAACTCTCTAACATTGTTTGTTGTTGTGTTTTTGTAGGCACTTCGAATTGGGGTTCACAGTTATATCATTTATTTGAATCTTGTAATTAGTAAAGAGAGATAGTGGTTTCTCTTGAATTGTGTTCTCTGCATAAGTTCCTTTGAAGAATTCATTTATTGCAAGTTATTTCATGCTGGTTGTGAAGATTTTTGAGTGCGACTCTGAAATAAAAAGAGAATTGCAATTTCGATTGTGATTAGTTGGTCACATCGTTCTCTAATGCATGAAATGTGATAGAGCCTTGAACTCTTGGAGAGAGTTGGTTTTACATGCTAACTGAATAATGCATTCAAGAAATCTATAGTTGTTCAATTTGTCTTTTGTTGTGCTAAGCTTAGCACTCTTGAGAGGAATAAAAGATGGAAGAAAGAGTTATATCAAAATTCAATAAAGATAAGTTTCTTCATCCCTTCATTTTGATCTTTTGATATATATCTCTTTTAGGTTTATTTACTTATTCATGTTTTAATATTGTTCATAAATTCTTATGTATTCAAGCTATAACCTAAGATAGTAAACTTTGTATGATTCTAGCCTTGATATTTCTTTGGATAGTTATAAACGGTTAGCAATCTCTCTCTAAAATGCTTCCAGGATAGTTCTAGGAGCAAGAAGGTGATGAGAGATTGCTTAGTGATGAAAAGCTTGAGGCATCTTGTGAGGAAGTCATGCCGACCAAAGAAATGATCAAGCGTAAAGTCACAACTTGCAGCCATGGGACTGAGTTGGTGGCTAGAGGGAGTTCTCTTCCAGAATTCTTCTTTGCAATCTCTGAAGCAGGGATCAAGAGGGAGTTTGGTAACTCATTGAGAAGAAGTGAAGATTACTGTATTGCAAGGCTAGGTGCTAAATCCTCAGAGGATCCCTTCAAATGTTGAGATCATAATTGCTCAAGACTGTCATCTAGATTTGACATTGGTAGCTCTGCAAACCTATTCAAAATAGTGTGATCTAGGATGAGGTCAAGGAGGACAATCTTGAACTCTCTACAGTACCAGAGGTGTGCGCTGGAAAACATTTATCTAGGCAAGTGTTGCAAGAAATCTTGGACGAAGAGGTCAGAAGGTTGATGCAAGTAACTTGAAGATTCAAAGGGAACCTACTGAAGATGTTTAAGGAGGCTGCAGCTAGTTCAGATCTGGTGGATCCTCTATACACACAGTTGATTGGATCGTTGATGTATCTAGTCAATACTAGACCAAATATTTGCTATGCAGTGAGTGCACTTAGTCAAGTTCATGCGTGAACCAAGGCAAATGCATCTAGTTGCAATGAAGCATATCCTGAGATACTTGTGTGGCACAGTTGGATATGGTTTGAGATATTCCTCAGGTGTGGACTTGGAGTTGCATGGTTATACTGATTCTAATTGGGCAGGTTGTGTTGCTGATTGGAAGAGTTCCTCTGAATGTTGCTTCAGTTTGGGATCTGCTATGATTTCTTGGTGCAGCAGGAAGCAGTCATCTGTAGCATTGAGTACAACAGAGGCAGAGTATATTGTAGCTTGTGTGGCAGCTCAAGAAGCAGTGTGGCTTCGTAAGCTCCTTGCAGGATTGATTTGGACAATCAATGGAGCCTACTATCATTCATTGTAATAACCAAAGCTATGTGAAACTTTCTGTCAATCTTATGTTCCATGACAGAACTAAGCATGTTGAGATTAAATACCATTATATCATAGATATGGTATTGAGGAAGGCTATACAGTTGAGGTATATCAGCACTGATGAGTAGACGGCAGACATTCTCACCAAGCCTCTCTCCAGGATAAAGTTTGTGCACTTTCGAGATAAGCTTGGTACGGTGGAGAATACAGCCTTAACTGAGAAGGAGTCTCAGTATTAGTGATCCTCATTAATGAGTTCTTCTCTATGAGAGAAGTTCGAGGTGAAATCCCTTGATTAATGAGTTCTTCTCTGTGAGAGAAGTTTGAGGTGAAATCCCTTGATTAATGAGTTCTTCTCTGTAAGAGAAGTTTGAGGTGAAATCCCTTGATTCCACCCTCTGGGAGAGCCATGGTAGATGTCATGTGTGTGACTCCATGACAGCATCACGTGAGAGAGTCCGTGATGATTCCTCTTGTACTTGTGTTTTCACCCTCTAAGAGAGTCATGGTGAAAGTCATGTTGAGGTGACAACATCACGCAAGTGATGAACACTTCTACATACCATACATGGTTGTAGCCATTATGGTTGATATCACGATGAGGTGATATCGTTTCTTTTCCACATATGGTTGTAGCCATTGTGGCTGGCATCACAATGAGGTGATGTGTCTTGTGCAGTAGGAAGTATTCCTCCCTAGCTGAGAGGGAGTGTTGATGTTATTGCAGCTTCAGGCTTCATACTTCCTTATTTATTTGTGATTATTTAATGGCAACATATCTCTAAGATGGCCGACCTCCTTCATAATTATTATTTATTATTTGTAATTATTTTTATGGTGGCCGACCTTGTCCTTGAAAAGGTGCAACCCCTCTAAGCAACATGTATATATAGGAGGTCACTTTCTCTCATTTGGGTATCAAGCAAGCTCAATCTCCTTCTCCATTAAGTGCAAGTTCTTCAAGAAGAGTAGTGCGAATTCATATAGGAGCAGATTGTGAAGTCTCTTAAGTGCAGATTAAAAGAGCAGACTATTAGTTTGTCTTACAGCCATTGCTGGTGCTGATTATTGGCCTTGTGTGTGGCCTCATTGTAAAGTGACTTGTTGCCATTGCTTATATATATAAGAGATATATTTATTTGCTGGGTTTTTCTCCCTCAAGAGGAGGGTTTTCCCGGGGTATCTGCTGTGTTATTGTGTCCGATTTTGCATTTAATTTTCTGTGCATTAAATCTGATCATAAAACTAACACAGGTATGTGAACTATGATCTTAAGCACCATTGTTGTAACAGTGTTTGAAATTGATTGTCCTGAATTTCATTGCTCCATGTTTCATCACTACCCTAGGAAGTGAGCAAATGTTTGAAGCAGAAGTTCATTTGTTTAATATTGTAACTTCCAAACAAGGCCTCTAAAATCCTTTAGGCCAAGCTTTCTATTTTTGCGAGCACTTGGCACTTCCAAAACACAGATTCATTAATTTGGTCCTTAACGGTTATCTGATGTTTTCTGCCATTCATATGCTAAGTTATCAGGATATGGATACTGTTACAGATATAAAAGATTTAGGATGACTCCAAATAGACGATACGATATGCCCTTACAAAATCAAATTTTGGATTGAATTTTGAATTGTTTGTTTCTTGCCATATGCTTTCATATAAATTCCAACATTTTATTATTCATCTTATTGATGCATCTGGACTCTGGGAGAAAAATCTGATAGCTGTACCACTTCAAAATTTAATGCACTTTTCTGGGTTTTCTAAATTTTTATCCTATGCGCCTCATTGGTATTGTTCATTCCTGTACACTCCATCAACTTTTGCTCGATATATAATTGCAATGGCTTGAAATGCATTTTAGTATTGATGTTCATAATGCTTTAAATGGTATGGATAAATTTTCCAATTTTTTTAGTCTCTACTAGAAACATGAAGCATTATTCATGTCAATAATGAGGAATTATAATGACATTATTAATGTCTTGGCCAAAACCAATAAACAGCTAGTTTTCAACAACTGTACTAGACATACTCAAAAATTGGCAGCAGATGATAAGAAACTGTTATTTTTCCTCATATACTAGACAAGTTATTGGATATGACCTGGATATAGTTGTCCTCCTCCAACTGTAAAACTAACGTTAATGTATTCAATCCATATTCAAATACAGAAAAAAAAGCTTAGTATATCAGATACATATCTGTAAAGTATAAATATCCACATACATGTTGAATATGCCAATATAGATACAACAGGGTTGATCCAATGTAGCCAATAACTTAGTTCATATGCTATTTTTCGCTGTCCCTTTCTATATTTGTCCTTCACGTAACTTAGTGCACATCATAGTATTTAAACTCAGACCCCGTAAAAAATATAAGTATGACTTGGCAAATAAAAATGTAAATGTTAACATGTATTTCACTCTTAACAAATTTGATTTTCACTGAATAAACTTGATTCTCATGCATTCCAAAGCTTAAAGACATTTACATAAGGATAGTATTATTGATTATCAAGTAAATGAAAGTGGGAAGAAGCTACAAAATAGTTGAACTTAATCTTGAATCAAAGTTGAAAATCTATCAACCAGTGGACTGAGCGAAAAATGTCTTTTAATAATTTAACAATACAGTCATGTATTAAGCCATTGAATAGTAGTTGAAAAATAATAATGCAGCTTTATAACCATAAGGAAAGTATTATTGATGATCAAGTAAATGAAACTGGGAAGAAGCTACAAAATAGTTGAACTTAATCTTGAATCAAAGTTGAAAATCTATCAACCAGTGGACTGAGCAAAAAATGTCTTTTTGATAATTCAACAATACAGTCATGTATTAAGCCATTGAATAGCAATTGAAAAATAATATCTCATCTTAGACAAAAGAATTAGTATTTATATACCCGATAAACAGTTGGGATTTGATGCCAGGCTGGATGGTCATCAAAAATTTTGTAGACAAAGTTAGTTTTTCATATTTTTTAATAGTTTTTTTTTTTTTTTGTGAAAGTGGCAGGACTGTCGAAGTACATGTACAGTTTTTTAAAAAAGAAAATTTTACATGAGCAAATGTAACTGCAGAATGTTGGAGGTTCGCAGCTAACATATGGAACCTTGACTTAGTATTAGAAAATAAAAGGTTGGTTAAGCTGCAGTTCTATTTGGATTTTTCCTTGATGACTTGGGACAAGACTTTCTTTTTTGGGATCTGGTGAACTTCTTGTTACCAAAAGCCAGTGCTTTGATGCCTTTTTTGTGTTTCTTGGGTGCCTTACCCAAGTTACGATTAGCAATAAAAGAATTAGTGCTTATAACAGGGATTAAATTTGAAGATCAACCTTGCCTATGAGGTAAATTTTTCATCTAAGTTGTCTATTGAATGTTGTCCTGCAAATGCTAGGGCAGTTCATTGTTGAGAAATGGAAATGTCAAACTAAATATGAATAACTATAATCGTCAAGAATTTTGAGTTAAGGTCAAAATTTTCCCTTACACATATTCATTTTTGTGATAATTTAACCTTAATTTATATGCATTTAAAGAGGGGCCAAATCTCATACAATAAAGCTCAGACATAAAAATCTTAAGAATTCCTAAGAAAGAAGAATGAAAAGAATCACCCAAGGAATAGAAAAAATGTCAAAAATTTGAATTGATTTGGAAGGTAGAAACTCATTTCACTCTAAAATAAAAAGTACCGAAGCCCCCTGCCCTTCAGGATGGTTGCTTTCTCAGAAAGCAACAAGGAATTAAGAATAAAAAACAGCGGGTTAAGCACACCACAAGATAATCAATGTATGATTTTTTAACAACCATGGTACTAAAACTTACTGACAATAATATTAAACGTCTGAATTTCTTCTTAGGTAGACACATAATTGTAGATGTGCAAGTCTAATTTGAACAGCAACAGCACGTATTGGGTCTGAACTTTTAAAGCCATTATTTTGCAAAGCATAGAGTGTGAAGCATGGAGAGAAGTAAGAATGAAGATTGGGGGGATTTGCAGGTACAAATTTTTAATGCCATTTTATAATATAAAGAGGCTAAATGGTGGCCAAGTTTTGCCTTGTAGAGCCAACAAAACTCGCTGCTGTCCACTCGGCTCAGGACTCTATGAGTCTGATAAAGACTCACAGAGTCTCAATAATACAGTTCATATGCCATTTTTCACTGTCCCTGTCCGTGTTTGTCTTAATATACATTCCAGGGGTTTTACCATCCACAAAGCTGTGTGACTCCTCCTGTAATTAGGTTGAACTCTCAAGCTACGGGAAATACCCACCTGCTATAGAATTTCTTCACCCCTAAGCTTTGAACTCGGGTGTTTTGATATAGCATATTGTAGCATTTGAACCCTGAGTCCCATCAGATTAAAATTAACCCGAGCAACTTATACGCCAAGAGTGATTCAAAAAACACTACATGATCTTACATCTTTCCAAACCTAGAAGCAAGCTTTGGGATGCATATCCCTGAGTCGGTATCTAGACATCCTCCCTCCTTAAGGCAATAATGTCGCTTTGGATTGGAATACAATGATGGCCCTTCAGCTTTTACCCTCAAAGATTGAAAGCCACTGTACATGGGGATATCCAAATCCAACATTACGTGTTCCCTCATGAAATATCAGAAAAAATCCTAACTACATTAACACCACTATAATTCAACTAATGTCTGCAACTTCCTGGCTCTAGAAACAAATACACAAAAAGTCATCGAAATGAGCATTCATGGTGGATTGGTTATCCTCCGAACAATTCAAGCACATCGAAAGCAAATTGAAGAGGTCAGTCCAGGCAGATTTTTTAGATTTCCACCGGCAAATATCAAGAATCGCCTATCTTGAAACAATTGTGTCAAATAATTTTTTCTTTCTTACTGTCATCAATATAGGAAAAGATGGCAATTTCTGTCCAGATGCTTAGATCAGGTACTGTTATCATCAAGTGGATGCATATTCTACTGTGACCAAATATCAAAGATCTGAATGATGCAATGTTCGCAATTCAATAAAACCCTATTGTTATTTGCCAAAAGAAAAACAAATTTTAACAAATTTTACCGTTCTGCAAGTAGGGGCCATAGTCTGTGGCAGAGAGATGCATTTTGATGTCATCAAGAGTCTCGCATTGGCATAAATTGTTGTAATCCGCGGCTGTTAAGAGACCCGAACGGTACCCACGTACAACAGCCTCCAGATATCCTCCATGAATATTAAATGTCAGCGCTTCGAATCCATACATGGCTCCGACTAATTGTGCTACCCTGCAACTGCAAAATATCTAGATCGGAATTTCGGATCTCACCACATCCAGCCGACGGGAGTAAAACGATTATTGCATAACGTCTAGCAATATGGAAGTACATATGGGCACAGATAACGTGTTAAGCATAAATAGTTTACTAGCACTTGCACCTTTTAGGGGTGCGATAAATTAGCCTTTAGGATTTTCTCAACCGGTGTGCTATGCGGTTTTTTGAGATTTGGAGATTTATTTTGTAATTTGTTTTTTTTAATTAAAAAAAAATGGTCTTTCATCTTACATTAAAATAGATGAATATGTAGGAATTTCAAAGGGAGTTATGGATATTTGGTATTGGAATGGAAATTTTAAAGGGATGTATGAATAATTGGTATTGGAATAGTTTAAAATCAATTTTAATGTAATATGTATAGTTTTAAGTATATATAATAATAAATGGTATAAAAAGATGGGGCAAATGAGTTAGAAATGAGTTGGAAAAGGTTATTGAAGTCATATGGAACTTTGGTAGGGAAATTAATAGAGGTCATGAAGGTTGTGCATCCACCACTTCAAGTGCAAGTCTCTTTTGTCATCTTCAATGTTCAAGACAAAAGTTTGTGGAACAAAGAAAATATTTGTTATTTTAAAAGATTCAAACTACAAAATCCTTTACCTTAGAATCCAAACAAAACACACCAATAACAAAAATGCTCACACACACACAAAACAAATATATTTGTATGTATATACATGTAAATATGTATGCATACATATGTCTATATGTATTTGTATATATGTATGTATGTTTATATCAAAATATATATATATATGTATGTACATACACATATATATATACATATATATGTGTATGTATATATATATATACACATATATGTGTATGTATATATACGTATATATGCATACATATATATGTGTATGTATATATATATATATATACGTGTATGTATATACATACACATATATAGCATGTATAGATACATATACACGCACATACATGTGTGTATACATATAACACACACACATATATGTATAGATGCATATGTGTGCATATATATATACATACACACATATATGTATATATATATACATAATATGCACATACACATATATATATACATTACATATATATGACATGTATGTACATATGCATACATATAATAATATATACACAACACATATATATGTGTGTGTACACACATATATAACATACACATGCACATATATGTAAATATGTGCACATACAATCACACATCCTCACACATACACATACATAGATAGTATTACATGCTGCATATATGTATTGACATAACATGCAACACATGTGTGTGCATGTACATGTACATACACTATACATCACATATACTTACATATATATGTATGTACATACTTATATATATATGTAAGTATGTACATACATATATATGTAAGTATATGTGTGTATATACATATATATGTAAGTATATGTGTGTATATATACACACACATAAACTTGTGTATATACATATATATGTAAGTATATGTGTGTATATATACACACATATACACACATATACACACACATATACACACACATACACACATATACTTACATATATATGTATGTACATACTTATATATATATGTAAGTATGTACATACATATATATATATGTAAGTATGTACATACATATATATGTAAGTATATGTGTGTATGTATATGTATATATTTATATTAATATGTATATTTACATATATTTAAATGTATATATACATATATATTATATACATACATACATACACACACACACATATATATATATATATATACAAATGAATAATCAATATTTTTATACAAGAGAGATAAGCTATAAAACTATAAATGAAATCACACAATTACTAACTCAAAATTTCAAGAGATGTGCAAATGTCAAGATGACAAAATTGTATTAGGAGCTCAAAACAAAGTTGTAAAATAATGACTACATGCATCAATATACATGTATGCAAAAGTATGCAACAAACAATGAATATGAGTATACAAGCTAGGTAGCAAGTTTATATGAAACTAGGGAGAGGATGAAGGTGGCAAATCTAACCAACAGAGAGTGACCACCAAGTAGTCTAAAATATAGTAAATGTTCTACTCTTTTAGGATGGTGACACCTCATCTCCTTATCTCCTAGTTATTAAATAATTGAACTCGCTTTATTAACCTAAGCAAGCTTTAAAAAAGTATAGGAAAAACTTGGGATTAAAAATAAATAAATTAACCCACTAGAAAAATAAAAACCTACACTAGCACCTCCCTTAAGCATAGCTTAGGTGAGTATAAAAATGATGACAAGTCCCAAAAAATGAATCCATGTTAGGTACCTATATACATACAAAATCCCCCCAAGGAGGAAGAAGCCCCTTCTCACAACAAGGAAGTACACCCCCCAAAATAGAGAGACAAATGAAGTGGAAAGATAATGAAGCCCCCCTAAGAGATCCAATAGTAGATGCTCAGAACTGAATGTAGAAGATGGTTCATGATTGTCGAAAAATATTCCTCCCCTTATGAAGAAATAAAAACAAAGATGTATGCAACATATCTTCCCATTCTTGAAAGGAATATATAAGAAGAAAACTCAAAATGTATGAATTCTCTAAACTCAAATCAAGTGTTCCAATGTCGATGTTGGAAGTTGTCACAATCAAATCAAGCATTCTAGGCCATGCTGCAGAAAACAAAAAATCAAACTCTCCTAAAGGATGATGTATATCACAATCCAAAGACTCAAGTATCTTCTTTAAAGATGTTTCATCCAAATGTTGATCCAAAGTATACACAGTCATGTCAAACTATAATGAATGATCATGTAGAGAATGAACAAGAGGGTCAAAGTGTTCCCTCATAACAACTGAAGAAGAAAAATCTCCATCAAAAAGAAGATGAATGCAATCAATAGTGCCTCCCAAATCTACAATATGTGTCTCCATAAACAAGTCTAAAATACCTACCAAAAGATCATCCCACAAAGTTGAATCTGAAAGACTATGTATCTCATGTTGCAAAGAATCACTAAAAGTGCTCTCAAAGAAGCAACATTAAACTCTAAAGTAGCAACAAATGCAAGGATAAAAGAGTTATCCTCAAAGAGAAGACATATATCCTCAATAGTGTCATCTAGATCCAAAATGAGGGACTCTACAAACAAATAAGAGATGTCTGGTAGAAATTGGTCCCAATGAACTAAATCTAGAAGACATAAATGACCCTATTGTAAAGAATCATTGGGAGCCCTTGAAGAAGCAACTCTCAACTTTGAATTTGCTACATGTATTGTAATGTCTTAATCAAGACATGACAAAAGATTATACCTTTCAAAATGCATGAGCAAGCTAGGCTTTACACATGCATTTAGGAAACAAATGGTTGTAGAATATTAAGCTAGTCTACTTAGTAATCCATGAACATGCTCATACACTTTCTTTATTATGCTAAAAAAATACCTTAAAAAGGATTTGTGAGGATTTTATAGACTTTTTGTTGACCAACTAAACAACATATATCCAAAAGTATATACCATACTCAAGGAGACACTCAACTAAGGTTGATTCTTCTACTAGTCATTCGACCTTCTAGTTTTACAATGTGTTAAATATTATAGATTTAGGGTAAACCCAAATCATTGCAATACAAAATCAAACTACCCAAAACTAGAATTTGAAACTCTAAGGCTTCTTGTGAGTTTTATTCTTTTGTTGGTTCTACAACTGCTCCTCCTACAAAGTGCTCTTCTAATATATTTTTTGATCCTCCTTTTCCATAAAGTATTGATCAAGGAAAATAGTGTGTGAGGGGGAAGATGATAGACGAAAATGAGATCAAAATGCAATTGAAATTAGGATCTAAGCTATGATCAAACACAAAAAATCTAAAATATTATCCTACACATACGAAATGAAACTAAGCTAATTGAACATACATTAAGAAACCTATGATTACCAAAATGAATGCAAGCAATAAGCACAGCTTTACCATCCCATAACGGAGTGTATTCGCTTGATGTTGGATTGTTCTTGTCACCGCGAAGCCTCCAAAGTTTGTGTGCAAAAGCTGGATGAATGATGCTTGGTTGATTAAAAAGGTTGAAGCTCTATCAATGGTGATTGTGACAGCACTTCGTTGCAAAAGGATGTTGATTCTATGATCCTTATTTGTGAGGAGAGAGGTTTGTTATATAGGAAATGAGATTTTGAATCGACGATCAAGATCGAGTTGGAGAATACCTAGATCAACAGTCAAAATGTGTTGAGAGGATTTAGAAATGAGAAGATTGTGCAAAGTTGATTGCACAATTTGGGTGATTGAAGAATAGATTGGCTAGTTAGGGTTAAGATTGATCAGTCAGGATTTGATTGATCAATTAGCAATTGATTGATTTTAGTTAGGAAATAGATTGACCAATTAGAAATTTAGATTGCTTAGTTAGCAATCCATGATTTTCTCAATCAAAAAGTGGGTGAGGAATATGAATTAATTGATTTAATTAATTCATTCATTTTTGGAGTTGAACTTGCAAATCAAATTTGACTTTTGCAAACAAAGTTACACTAGTTTGATTTGATTTTTGATAAATTATTTCAATAGGTTGATTTGATTATTCAAATTTTGGAGGGAAAGTGTCATAATTAAATTATTATGATTTAATAATTTAATCAATTTAGGGGAATAAGGTGATTTAGTGACGTAATCTACTAATTGGCATTGTTTGACTAATCAGGACAAAATAAGATTAGATTAGGACTTTATTAAATAAATGTAATGTATTTAATTGGTTGAAATGATGAAACACATGAATTAATCAAATAACATTGTATTATTCAATTAATAGTAGAATTAGGGTTTTCAAGACTTTATTAAATAAATCGCATTTATTTAATTTGTTGAGAATGATAAAAAAGTGAATTAATTAAATAATGTTGTATTATTCAATTAATAGAGGAAATTAGGATTTTAGATGTTTGATGTTGTGGGATGATCATGGGATGATTCTGAGATGATTCCAAGATGTTCTAAGATGTTTTGAGTTGATTTTGAGATGTTTCTAGACATTTTGAGTTGATTCTGAGATGTTTCAAGACATTTTGGGTTGATTTCGAGTTGTTTCAAGATGTTTCAAGTTGATTCTAAGTTGTTTCGAGACATTCTGAGTTGATTCCGAGTTGTGATAAGTATTAAGTCAATTTTACATGTCTACATTGTTAGAGTAAAGGTTTTAACTTAATTATGTTAATTAAGTTACCTTTATTCCTCTTTTAAGATTTCTCTTTAGTTTGCATATTGTGACATTTAATAATTATATTAATTATTAAATGTCTACCTATTAGGGTTACTTTTTAGGTTTTGCTTGATCTCCTTTTAAGGATTGATCTTTGTAAATATTTTATTCTATTGTTTTGATAATATATCTCTCATATTACAGAGCTTCAAAACCCTCTCTTGCTTTTTTCTCCATTCTCTTCCCTGTGACAGGTATCTCTTTGGATGCAGGTGTTCTTGGACTCTGAAGTTGTTTTTGACAACTTCTACATGGTATCAGAGTGTGGACCTGCTGCAGCCTATTCTTGTTTTGAAGAATTTGGAGCTACGAGGGTTTGATCAGGGTTTCACAGGTTTTCAAGTTGCTTTTTTTGTGGATCTAGCTTACTTCGTTCTTTGGGTTCACTTTGGGCTCAAACGGACCTCGCCGTTGGATTCGCAGCGCCTGAAAACCCCTATTTTCATATAAATCTTGTCCAATTTGGCCACAGTTGATCAAGGAGGCAAAAAAAAATTGGCCCTAAGGCCGTACAACCTCATGGCACGTTTCTCGAGGCAAAAAATGCAAAACAATTTTTTTTTTTTAAATCATTTTTTTTGCAATTAAAAAAGCACTGCCCGTTGAAAAGGGCCGCGCCACCCTCTAGTTGTCGGGCGGCCACCACAGAGCCACGAGCAATCGAGTGGCCTCCCACCTATCGTCGGCTTGCCACTGACTAGCCTCTCCGCCGACACGCCTCCCCTGTGCCGCTAGTGCGTAGCCAACCACCCACGCACTGCCAACTCGTCGCCTGAGGGCTGCTTCACCAGCCCCCTAGTCGCTCATTAGACTAGGGGTGTATTTTTTTAGCCCCTGAGGGCTCTAAAGGGCATGTTGGTCCTTTTTGACACTTTTTAGTAAATTGGCAATAACTTGGGCATTTTAGCTTAGATTTTCAAACGAAAATAGGTGTTGGAAAGCTGGCTCTGAGTCCGTCCTGATGGTGCAGGATTTTTTTAAAATTTTCTAGTTTGGTTGCATTTTTTCTCAGTCAAAGTCAGATGATGTTTTTGCACTCTAAGGGCCATAACTTGGTCATTTTTGCTTCATTTTTTGAAAACGAATAGGCATTAGAAAGCTCTTCTTGTGCTCTATTCAGATCTTCTATTATTTTTTCTAGAAAAATTATCAGGTACACAAGATTCAGTCTAAAGCCTTTTTTGCTTTTTTCCTACTTTTTCGCTAAAAAATCACTACTAGGGTTTGGTTTCTTGCATTGTGGGGGGAGTTTTTTTCTTGCTTTCTATAATTTACTTCAAAAAACTAGAAAATCTTCATATTAAACATTCATTAAACCTCTCCAAACATGTCTGAAAACCCTTCTTTTATTGAACTTCTCACACCTCATAACTATCACACTTAGAAGGCATTCATGACACGTCTTCTCAGATCAAAGGGGTTGTGGTCCTGTTTAGATATAGTTCAACCAGTTTTGACATGGCCATTTGAGGTTATGCAACATAGGAATAAGATGGATGAGGTTATGGGTTTGATTTCCTTACATGTTTCAGACAACTTGTTGTTTCATCTTGATGGGTGTAATAGTCCTCTTGAAATGTGGACCAAGTTTAGTGATTTATTTGGTACCATCAATCAGTTTCGTGCTATACAGATTGAGACAGAGTTGACTTCCCTTGTACCTGATTCTTTTCCCTCGATTGAGGACTTTCTGATGAAATTCAAACAACAAAGATCTCTTCTGCAGGGTTGTGGTAAGAACAAAACAGATGAGGACTGTATTTACCTGATTCTCTTTAAGCTTCGAGGTCCTTTTTAGATATTCTCTTCGACATTTTATTCCACCATGGATGCATTGGGCAATCGCTTTACCATGCCTACTTTTGAGGTGTTCTGTGATTGGTTGACATGAGAGCAGGCCAAGATATCACAGTTGGATGCTCTCATAGGATCTAAGAACCAAGCACTGGTAGCTTAGTCATCTAAAGGGAAAAAGAAGCAGAAACTGAAGCCCAAGATAGATTCAGCTAGTAGTGAGAGTTCCTCCAAGCCACCTACTAAGACTGATTCAAAACCACTGTCCAATTCTAAATAGGGAAAATCTTCGAAGTCTAGTGAGTCTTCCTCCAAGACTAAGAAGAAATCAGGTGATCCTTGCAGTTTTTGTGGCAAGGAAGGACATCCAGTTTCCAGGTTTTGGAAATGATTAGAGGCTTTAGAGGAAGCCATGTAGCAACATAATATCACCTCACCTCAGCCTCCTTCCCAACCCATAGGGAAAGGTCATGCTCTTTCTGCACAAGCATTGTCCTTAGGATCCACCTGGATTCTAGATTCTGGTGCTTCTCACCAGATGACACACACACAGGATTTGGTCACTGCACTTGCCCCTACTGGCACTACACATATTGTAGTTGGTGACTCAACACAACTTTCAGTTCAAGGTTCTGGTACTGTTTCAATGGATGGTGGTTGTCTTCAGGATGTGCTTCTAGTTCCTGACATTTCAACAAACCTTCTTTCCATTTATCAAATTTGCCACTTTGGCTCTAGTAAGACAGTTGAGTTCTCACCACATGATGTGGTTATTAGAGACCTTCATGATCCTGACTTGATTGTGGCTACTGGGAGTGTTGATTCTGCATCTTGCTTATACAGATTTGATGGCTTTGAGAGTTTAGACACTATAGGTTCATCTATTATAGCACATGCAAACTTAATGAGCAGGCTTTGGCATGATCATTTTGGCCATGTCAATTACAGATATCTACAGTAGATGAGTACTCAGGCACTTTTGATTGGGCTTCCTCAGATTTCTTGTACTGATGGTGTATGTCGAGGTTGTGCTCTTGGAAAACATCGCCGTGATCCTTTTCCTAAGGGTCGAGTCACACGTGCTAAGACACCCCTAGAGTTGGTACATAATGATCTTATGTCCTTTCTGACTCCTTCTTTTTCAGGGGCCCAATATGTGTTCACTTTTATTGATGACTTCTCTAGACGTACATGGGTGTACTTTCTTAAGTACAGGTCTGATGTCTTTGATTCATTCAAGACCTTTAAGACATTTGTGGAGAAGCAATCTAGACTTTCTATCAGGAGGATACACACAAATAATGGGGGGAGTATGTTAATCAGGCTTTCAGAGATTTTTGCACTAAGCATGGTTTACAACATCAGTTTATAGTACCCTACACCCCTCAGTAGAATGGTGTCGCTGAGAGAAGAACATAACTTTACAGGAGATGGAAAATTGTATGATACAGTCTCGAGCTATGAGTTCTTAATTTTGGGTTGAGGCAGTCAATTGTGCCAATTATATTCAAAATATGATGCCTCATAAGGCATTACGACATATGACTCCTAAGGAGGCTTGGACCCATGTCAAGCCTGATGTTTCTACATTATGAGTTTTTGGTAGTGAGGCTTGGGCATTTATTCCTTATGCTCAATGGAAAGCCATGGAGAGGAAGAGCTGACCACTCATATTTTTTGGCTATTGTGAGGATGTTAAGGCATATAGGTTGTTTGATCCTAATTCCAGAGAGGTCTTGTTTAGGTAGGATGTCCAATTTGATGAGCGCTATCCTTAGATGGATTCTCCATCACCAACTTCTCCCTCACTACCTACTCCTCCCTCTTCATCTCTTGAGGATGATGTAGATGATGATCCACCATCTCCACCACCACCAGCCGCTCAGAATTTGTCTAGGTGGGCCCATGTTACTATTGACGCAGTTGATTCTTTGGCAAGTGATCCTTCAGATACTCGTCATACTTGTGCTCAGACATCTGGTTCTAGTCTTTTGAGTCATGCCATTTCGAATGATCCTCAGAAGTTTTCAGAGGCGATAGGTCACCTTGAGTGGGATAGGGCCATGGATGAGGAGTATTCTTCTTTGATGAAGAATCATACTTTGGATCTTTGTCCTCTTCCTAAGGGAAGAAAGTTGGTTCGATGCAAGTGGGTGTATCGTACCAAGTATGTTGCAGATGGTTCGATTGATAAGTATAAGGCACGTCTTGTTGCGAAGGTTTTTTCTCAGGTAGAGGGTATTGACTACTCTGAGACCTTTGCTCCTATCACCAAGATGAACTCCATACACCTTGTACTTTCACTTGCAGCTTCACAGGGATGGACAGTGTTTCAAATGGATGTGAAGAGTGCTTTCTTGCATGGAGACCTACATGAGGAGATCTATATGGAGTAGCCTCAGGGATTTGTGCAGGACACTTCTTTGGTTTGCAGACTTCGGAATTCATTGTATGGTCTCAAACAAGCCCCTCGAGCTTGGTATGAGAAGATGGACTCTTTCTTGCTTTCCTCTCACTTCACACGCTGTCATTCCGATCACACAGTGTATATTCAGCGTCAGGAGGGTGATCTTTTGATTCTTGTGCTATATGTAGATGATCTCATTCTTATACATAGCTCATCCTCCATGATTCAGAGTGTTCAGAGAGCTTTGATGGAGTAGTTTAAGATGATAGATCTCGGTCTTCTACACTTCTTTCTGGGTCTATAGGTTATTCAGTCTTCGGATGGGATTTCCATATTTCAGCAGAAGTATGCTCTTGATATGCTTCAGAGATTTGGCATGCTTGATTGCAAGCCTGCCCCCACTCCATTTCATTCAGGTGTTGTTTTGTCTTCCACTTGTTCTACTCCTTCAGTGGATCCCACTTTATATAGGCAGTTGGTTGGCAGTTTGTTGTACCTGACACATTCTCGTCTTGATCTTTCCTTTGCAATTGGCTTGTTTCTCGGTTCCCCTATGATCCTCATGAGAGCCATTGGCAAGTAGCCAAACGTATTTTGAGGTACATTCGGGGCACCACTCATTATGGCATTCACTACACTTCAGGATCCCCTCACATTATTGGCTTCACTGACTTAGATTGGACTGGTGATTTCAATGATCAAAAGTCTACTTTTGGCTTTGTTTTTTGCCTTGGTTCTGGTCCTATCACATGGTCTTGCAAGAAGTAGTCTGCTATTGCATTATCATCTACCAAGGATGAGTATCGAGCATCAGTATTAGCTAGTTAGGAGGTTTTATGGTTTTGACAGTTGATGACAGAGTTTGGGTTTCCTCCAGATAGTCCCACTATTCTTTGGTGTGACAATCAGAGTTCCATTCACATTTCCCGCAACCCAGTGGAGCATCAATGAACTAAGCACATTGAAATCCACATGCACTTCATCAGGCAGTTGATTCAGGATGGTTCTCTCATCTTGGAGTACATTCCTATAGAGGAGTAGGTTGTAGACATCTTCACTAAACCTTTGGCATCGCCGCGCTATCTTCAATTGCGCTCCATGCTTGGGGTGAAGGAAGTTGTCCTTGGGGGGTCTCAGTGAGGCCTTCCTTCCTTCATGTTTTTTTCAGCATGTTTCTTTATCTCTTTTTGGAGAGGAGTTTTTTCCCAATGGGTTTTCTGCTTTACTCCGCTTTACACAGATTTGGTTGTATTCGGGTACCTGATCAAGCCTAGTTGTTGGAACCCTTGTTTGCTTTCATGCATTGTAGTTACCTTTGCTTTCTTGCACATGTTTGTAGTTGCACTCTTGCTCATCTTAAGGGGGGGTGTTAGAGTAAATTTTTTAAATTAATTATTAATTAAGTTACCTTTATTCCTCTCTTAAGATTTCTCTTTAGTTTGCATATTGTGACATTTAATAATTATATTAATTATTAAATGTCTACATATTAGGGTTAATTTTTAGGTTTTGCTTGATCTCCTTTTAAGGATTGATCTTTGTAAATATTTTATTCTATTGTTCTGATAATATATCTCTCATATTACAGGGCTTCAAAACCCTCTCTTGCTTTTTTCTCCATTCTCTTCCCTGTGACAGGTATCTCTTTGCATGCAGGTGTTCTTGGACTTTAAAGTTATTTTTGACAACTTCTACATACATTTTTCCCCTCTTTGCTACAAAGTACTGGTTGCTTTGTTTCAAAGATTATGTTTTTAAGATCAAGTTTTCGAAAAAAATTATGCCCTCATGTTTCGTGGAATGATGGTAGGACTCTATGCTACCCCCTCGAGAGGTTGGCCAAAAATTTTGAGTTTGAGGCCAGGCTCACGACCCCAATGGAAAATTTAACTATATAAAACTGAAAACCACCTACACCATTGCAAAGATCATGAAATTCTACCCCATTTAAAAAAGGCACTAAAAAATACTTTCGTATGATCGAGATATGGTCATTTGAAGATAAGGTAAAAAAAAGTCCTGATTACCAATCAATAGTGAAGTTTTGATGATTTCTGAGCATTTGCATTGTTTTTCTCACCTTTGCTTAAGATCCTCACCTTTGCTCTAAATCCTTGCATCTATTTCAAGTAGTTGCTCTAAAGCCTCACTTTTGTTTCAAGCTGTAGACATCCAAATTTGGACACTTCAATTTGTCCAAATTTATCCCTTTTCATCTAAACATCCTCTTATTTGCATTAATTAAGTAATATTGCTATTATTTAATTAATATCCTTAAATTCATCTAAATCCTTAAGTTATTTAGTTAATAATTAAATACCTTACCCTCTGTATACATCCAAAATTGGTCTAGAGAATATTAATTAAATATCGATTATTTAATTAATGAAATCTTTATTCCTCTACTATATAAATAAATTGCAAATTTATTTACATAGTTCCTATTTTCTTAATTCCTCTATTCTAATTCACCTTCTTCGTGATTTAATTGAAATAAACAAATCTAAATAATTTGTTTTATTTTAATTAATTCCTTCTCATTAAATTTGAATTTCATCACATTTCTACATATTCCTTTAACTACCTTCCACCTCACCCTCCAACTCACCATGTGTCACATGAAAATAATTATTCTTATTTTCTAAAATGGATATTTGTTCTCAACAATTTAACCACCTCAAGGAAACATGGCTCCTTCATTCAAATGATTATTTCTTACACTTGGAAAGATTGTTTTACTAAAGGGAACAATATCCTTGTTTTCTCCATCCTTCTTATTCTTCACCGTCGATTTCTCCAGATCAAATCTCAATCATTCATGGCTACCAACTCACCCAATGCCTTGGTAAAATCAATAAATTGAGGCCCATTTACAACTTTTTCATAAGGAGCATTTGCATAACATCACTTTGCAGGAATTCATTCAAGTTTTGAGAGCTTAGTTTGCATTTTCAATTTAGCATTTAAAATAGTTTAGCAATTTACTTAGAATCATGGCTCCTTTAGATAATTCTTAGTTTAATTCAACATTTAGGATCATTTTCATCTCACTGTCATTAGTTTAATTCTACATTGTATTATTCTGATACCATTTTGTATACAGTAGTTCACTTATCATGTCACTTCATCATTTCATTCAGCTAAATCATTCAATCATGTAGATGTAGAATTATAATCTGCATTCTCAATAAATAGGCTACTCATTTCTTAGATGGCATCCCAGTGATTTGTGCACGAATAAGATCTGAGAGCATGATTACTAAGACATTTAAGATTAGAGGAAGATGGGATGTTTTTAAGGAATTATGCTATCGAATTGTGTTTGATTAAATTAGATTTCCTTACTGTAATGCTTTCCATCTAATTGTGTTTTATTAGTTTGATATAGTTCACGCATATTTTTCTTACACACATAAATTGGCACCCAGCTTGGGGCCTAGCCCCTGTTATTTTGATGTTTTCTGGAAAATGTGTTTTACAAGCTCGAGCAAGTGTTTCTTTGGCGCAACCGTTGAATTCTCTGGTGCTTACACGGATTGTTCTAGCGCTACGAAGGATTGCTCTGGTGCATCCCAGCCATTCTGTGGCACTTTGACTAATTTCTCTTGCACTTCTCATTAATTATGTGGCACTTTGACTAGTTTCTCTGGAGCTTTTCATTTATTATGTGGCGCTTTTGTTTTTTTGGTGCTTCTACTTACTGTTATGGCACTTTCAATTATTTCTGTAAATTTTCCCGAGAATGAAAACTGATGTTTTCTTTTCTGTTGTGCAGATTTCATGAAACGCTGCCAAAGACTTTGTTGAAACCTCACCACACTTGTTAAAGAAAATTTATGATATACTACTGATAAATCTAATGTAGGGGCAGGATTTTATGTCTTTCCTTCTTGCTTAAATTAGGAACCTAGATTAATTAACAAGGAAAGAACACCATGTTTGTTGCATGTGTGAATGGTAGGCATATGCTCTCCCCTTAACGAGGTGACCAAAAAGCCAAACCGATTCTTGTTAATCTACGAGTGTGAGTAGGATATACAGTGTGGGTTCTCTCTTTATTCATGCAAAATAAAGATTGATCAAACTAAAGGTATATTATCTTGCTTTTGTTTATACTAGAGGGCCTACCTTGTGGGAAAAAGTACTCACCCAAGGGAATGACCCAACCAGTAACACGCTAAAGCCAAGCGCATTTCTAGTCGGTATGTAAATGTGGGTACTAGAACAAAGGCCAGTATCACAAGGATAGTTTTGATGAGAAGGGAAGCAATGGTCTCTCATCGCATGGATTATCCCCCACAAACAAAAAATTCTTACTAAAACCCTTGTAGTAGTATGGCCAAAACCTTTATCTATTTTCTTGGTACACCAACAGTCGTTGCGAAGACATCCACATTCTCGCAGTTTTTAGTAGAGATGATCAGCCTGCCATGGGAGTTTTATGGAGGTCGAAAGCTTGGTTGACTTGAGAAGTGAGTGCACTATAAGGGGGAGCCTGTGTGGCCAAGCTTCTGAATTCATCCGCTAAAAATAAGTGTGACTGGGATAAAACCTGCGTGGAATCCAAGAGAATATACTCCTTCACAGCCCCAGGGAATGTACGTTGTGCTTGTAAAATTGTCTTCAAAATGAACTTCAAACAAAAAACCTCACACACTAGAAAATTTCAAAAACTATGATTCAAAATACATCATTTGGAACAAACCATCCTCTGACCAAAAACTAGAAAAATCAAGTAAACTGGAAATAAACTGTTACATTCCCTATTCAGCGCTTCCACTATTTTCTGTGGCACTTTCACTGATTTTTCCAGTGCATATACCCTTTGTTATGGCGCATCCGCATCATTTTCCAGCACATCCCCTGAATTTTGTAGTGCTTCTCCAAATCCTGCAGTGCATTGACCCAAAAATCTGGCGCACTTGATCCATTTTGTGGCGCATTCACTTGATTTTGTCATGCATCCGAGCTTTTCTGTGGTGCTTCTGCCTTTCAGTGCTTCCACCTTTTGTAATGGTGCTTCCACCAAAATTCATAACCAGAAAATTAAGACTAACCTTTACCCGACATTTTGAGACCAGATTTAGAAGATTTTCCCATTCAAGATCATTCATCATAAACCAAGGAGCCTAAACATGTCCTTTATCCTTGATGATTTCATGAAAAAATAAAATTCGGAAACCAAAATCCGTAGCTCTTAGTGCAAAAGACCGTCATAAACGTCTTTCCATGCTCTACGAATTTAGGGAAAAATTACTCTTCAATTTTTACAAAAAAGCTTGAAAGAACAATCTTGGTTTGTATTCATTTTATTATTGCCAAAATCCAAGACTCTTCCAAAGATTCAAACATCTTGTCTAAAAAGGAAAATTTTCCCCATTTCACAATTGGAACCAAAATTGCAGAATTCTCTCAAGTTCAAAACTATCCCTTAGGTTCCTTAGAGTCCAAAACTTTATTAAAATTGACTTCCACAAGTGAAACCCCTTTTATCTAAACTTTGATCACACATCCAAAAGCGCCTCATCATCAAAATCACAAAATTTGATCATCAAGTTGAGTTTCCCCATCAGGATCCATCATCCTTTATCTTGAAATAATACACTTTAAATCAAATTTGTATCACCTTGGTTACATCAATAGAATTCATTGTTCTATTTGACCTAGGTATCTCTTAGGCAATCCTAAACAAAGATCAAATTTTAGCAAATCTTCACCACTTGTATGCCCATTTTAACAAGGTCCCAAAAACAAAAACTTAAGGGAACCTCCAAATGCCATGGGTGAACTAGAGGAAACCCCTTTCATAAGATTGCTTAAAATGAAACGAAAGAGATAACAGAGGAAGAAATTGAACAAGCAAACCAAGACCCAAAATTCCATAAATTCTTAGAGAAAATCTTTGAAAAGGATGGGGATAAATGTTGGAAAATCAAGGGGTCAAATTACCTAGTGACTTTGATGTTGAAAAATTGAAGGCTACCATCAAGAAAACTGAGATTGAGACATCCCCTACTGATAAAATGGCCATTTTAACACATCAAATACAAAAACTTCAACAACAATTCCAAGATATGTAGGGAGGGACTACGAAAAGATACATGCTACAAGATATTTGTCCCTGACCCTTTGACAGAAGGTTAAACATGATACTGTTTCGCCCAAACTGTGACTTACCGAAATATGATAAATATAATAGTAAAATGGACCCCATAGATCATATACGAGAATTTTGAACCATGAGTCTAGAATTTGCTCACGAGGACATGTATTTGATGAGACTCTTTCCTCATAGTTTGGGTGGTCACTGTATGGAATGGTTCTCAAAATTACAACCAGGCATAAAATATTTCCAAGAACTTGTCAACCAGTTCATCACATAGTATTTGTACAACATTGCTCATGAGATAACTATGAAAGATCTTTGTAATACCAAACAAAAAAAGGGGAGGCCTTTCTCGTATTCTTACAAAGGTGGAGAAGGTTATTTGCTCGATATGCTCATCCCATTCCTGAATGAGAAAAGATGGAAATTTTTATTGATAACCTTAATAATGAAATGAGCTATTGATTACAATTGCAATGTCCCCATAGTTTTGAGAAAATTATAGAAAATGGTGTCAAGATTGAAGAAGCTCTAGTCAGAAGAGGAGTATTGAAAATTCACAATGAAGGATCAAACAACCCTAACCATGATAAACCCAAATTTTGTTAGAAATTGTGCCTCAACTTGTTGGCTTGTATCTCTGTTAAAGAATTGGCGGATTTACCCTTTGTTGGTCTTCTTTATCAGCCTATCGCCCAAATCCCGAACCTTGGAACCTTGTCACACAGTTCAAAAGTTTCTTAACTTCCCGACTGGTCGATCTCCTTCAATGTCGCGGTGTTCAAGATTTTCCTAACCTACTGTGGAAGTTGTAAGTTTGTGTTTTCTTTGATTGAGCGACAAGCTGACGGATGTGGGGACCACTTGGAATTCTGGGAGACTTGTTGAGAATATTGTAGATTCCCAACTTGATTCTCTGGAAATGCACAAGCAGTGAACGCATGTCATGGTGGAGACCACAAGGAATGAACAATAGTTTGGTGCGATGGTCAAATGCGGTGTACGAGTAAGTTGGTAATAAAAGGACTAACTCATGGATACCTAAAGTCTTTGGGCTTTTATTTATAAACTAATGACTACTAATATTCCGCATTAATGTGGGATATTGTCGATGGTTGAGCTTCTTGGAAGTCCTAGCGACAATGATGGTCTTGTTGATAGTTCTGCAATGGACATCAGTGAGAAGTCTTGCCGATAGAGTTGGTCTGGCTGATGGTTTTCTAAAAATGACAATGCCTCCATTTCTCATCCCCACAATGTTGCTCTTCATGTCGAAGTCCTGATTCATAAACATTGTGTCAAACGTATCTTAATAGATGGAGGATCCGACCTGAATATATGTACTCTAAAGCTTGTTTGTGCCTTAGGATTCTCTAAGAATGCCATTGATTCAAAGAAAAAGATTACAATAAAGGCATATGATGATGAGGAAAGATCTTCATAGGGATTGATTGTCTTACCTATTCAAGTGGGGCCAATTCAGAAAGATGTAATCTCTCAAGTCCTAGACAAAGATTTGACCTAGAACATACTATTGGGTCGCCTATGGATTCATGAAATGCAAGCGGTCTCGTCTACCTACCATCAATGTGAAATTTCCTTGTGGTGGCCAAGAAATCACCATTTTTGCTGATTCAAATAGCCCTCAGTATTGCAATACCTTGAAATTTTTCCAAGATGTTTTTGTGCCTCATAACAGAGAAGATTCCACTCCCACTCCTCCCAAAGATAAAATCCAATTCAATTCCTCATCCAAACCATTGGTCATCTCCTCTAATCAATAAGGTCAATCCAGTTCCACGTCCAAACAGTCTGAGAAGAAAGAAGAACTTGCCCCTTCCACCTCCACAAATCATGAAGCCCAGTTGAATGCCTTATCAAAACAATTCGATGAAAAAGTTCAAGTCAAAGACAAAGGTGTTGGTGAATATTTCTTTGAATGATATTTATGTATTTCACAGTTTTCTTCTCCAAAATCCTATGGACAACCATCAACTTCCACACAGCAGACATCTCAACTATTTACCAAATTTGATCGTCGATTCATAAAAGAAAGCACTAGGTTTGATGAAGCAGAAGACAAAGATGTTCTAAACTGGCTTTATAAAGATGGAGGAGAATCCCAAAAAACAACTGCAAATGTAAAAACAACTCAATATGGAAAATGATTCACTATCCTTAAAAAATGGGATATGAAGGAAAAGGACCTGTGGGTAAAAGAAAGGAAGGAATCATAGAACCAATCCAACCCATTTTAATTAATCCAAAAGAAAAGACTGGGTTGGGCTATAAAGAGGACACAAAAGAAAAGGTGGTTGAAAGAATCTTACAATTGCAAGCTAGTAATGATCATGAGACCGATTCCAATGAATATGAGTGGGATTCACTATCAGAAGAGTCCTCTCAGGACAAAGACATCGATGTAGTACACAAATATGCAACCCTACTCAAAGAGGGACAAGGGTTAGGTTCTAGACCATTTGAATTTGGATCGCAATACCTTGATGGTTCTAGTGAAGATGATTCAACTCGGAGTGAAACAAATAATTCAGATGAGAGTTACTTTCTAGACCTCAATCTTGCTATTGGACAAATTGAAGACATCGCCATCAGAACTCTTACCATTTCTGACCTTAACTAGTTTGGTGACTACTTACCCTTGGTACATCCTGAGCTCATAGATTGGTACCTAGCCGAGCCATTTGATATCCTTACATTTTTAAATGATGATGTCATCATCAACATCCTTTGTGCTAACAATCCTGAAATAGATTCCACCAATGAACATCGTAACAAGTTTTCCACATAGGGGAATATCAAATCTTCTAGTTGCAAAATGAATAGTACAAAAAATAGATATGATGTTGAAAACCATTCAGTGGTAGCAAGGAAGTACACCCCCCAAAATAGTCTACTTAGCACTGAAAAATAATTTTGTACGATGAAGATATGGTCATTTGAAGATAGGGTAAAAAAAGTCCTGATTACCAATCAATAGTGAAGTTTTGATGATTTATGAGCATTTGCATTTTTTTTCTCGCCTTTGCTTAAGATCCTCACCTTTTCTCTAAATCCTTGCATCTGTTTCAAGTAGTTGCTCTAAAGCCTCGCTTTTTTTCCAAGCTATAGACATCCAAATTTGGACACTTCCATTTGCCCAAATTTATCCCTATTCGTCTAAACATCCTCTTATTTGCATTAATTAAGTAATATTGCTATTATTTAATTAATATCCTTAAATTCTTCTAAATCCCTAAGGTATTTAGTTAATAATTAAATACCTTACCCTTTGTATACATCCAAAATTGGTCTGGAGAATATTAATTAAATATTGATTATTTAATTAATGAAATCTTTATTCCTCTACTATATAAATAAATTGCAAATTTATTTACATAGTTCTTATTTTCTTAATTCCTCCTTTCTAATTCACCTTCTTCGTGATTTAATTGAAATAAACAAATCTAAATAATTTGTATTATTTTAATTAATTCCTTCTCATTAAATTTGAATTTCATCACATTTCTACATATTCCTCTAACTACCTTCCACCTCACCCTCCAACTCACCATGTGTCACATGAAAATAACTATTCTTATTTTCTAAAATGGACATTTGTTCTCAACAATTTAACCACCTCAAGGACACATGGCTCCTTCATTCAAATGATTCTTTCTTACACTTGGAAAGATTGTTTTACTAAAGGGAGTAATTGCCTTGTTTTCTCCATCCTTCTCATTCTTCATCGTCGATTTCTCCAAATCAAATCTCAATCGTTCATGGCTTCCAACTCACCCAATGCCTTGGTAAAATCTATTAATTAAGGCCCATTTACAAATTTTTCATAAGGAGCATTTGCATAACATCACTCTGCAGGAATTCATTCATGTTTTGAGAGCTTAGTTTGCATTTTCAATTTAGCATTTAAAATAGTTTAGCAATTTACTTAGAATCATGGCTCCTTTAGATATTTCTTAGTTTAATTCAACATTTAGGATCATTTTCATCTCATTGTCATTAGTTTAATTCTGCATTGTATTATTTCCATATCATTTTGTAGACAGTAGTTCACTTATCATGTCACTTCATCATTTCATTTAGCTAAATCATTCAATCATGTAGATGTAGACTTAGAATCTGCATTCTAGATAAATAGGCTACTCATTTCTTAGATGACATCCTAGTGATTTATGCAAGAATAAGATCTAAGAGCATAATTACTAAGAAATTTAATATTAAAGGAAGATGGGATGTTTTTAAGGAACTATGTTATCAAATTGTGTTTGATTAAATTACATTTCCTTACTGTAATGCTTTCCATCTAATTGCGTGTTATTAGTTTGATATAGTTCACACATATTTTTCTTACACACATAAATTGGCACCCAGCGTGGGGCCTAGCCCTTGTTATTTTGATATTTTCTAGAAAGTTTGTTTTACAGGCTTGGATGAGGGTTTCTCTGGTGCAACCGTTGAATTCTATGGCGCTTCTGAAAGATTGTTTGGCGCTTACACTGATTGTTTTGGCACTATGAAGGATTTCTCTAACGCATCCAAGCTATTATGTGGCGCTTTGACTAGTTTCTTTGGTGCTTCTCATTAATTCTGTGGCGCTTTTACCAGTTTCTCTGGTGATTTTCATTTATTCTGTGGCACTTTTGTTTTTTTGGGGCTTCTGCTTACTGTTATGGCACTTTCAATTATTTTTGTAAATTTTCCTGAGAATGAAAACTGATGTTTGCTTTTCTGTTGTGCAAATTTCATGAAACACTGCTAGAGACTTTGTTGAAACCTCACCACACGTTTCAAAGAAAATTTATGATAAACTACTGATAAATCTGATACAGGGGCTAGATTTTATGTCTTTCCTTCTTGTTTAAATTAGGAACCTAGATTAATTAACGAGGAAAGAACACCATGTTTGTTGCATGTGTGAATGGTAGGCATATGCTCTCCCCTTAATTGGGTGACCAAAAAGCTAGGCCCATTCCTTTTTCATTATTTGTGGTGTGTTTTGAATGGTAGGCATATGCTCTCCCCTTATCTAGGTGACCAAAAAGCTAGACCCATTCTTGTTAGTCTGTGAGTGTGAGTAGGATATACAATGTGGGTTCTCTCTTTATTCATGCAAAATAAAGATTGGTCGAACTACAGGTATATTCTCTCACTTTTGTTTATACTAGAGGGTCTGGCTTGTGGGGAAAAAGTACTCACCCAAGGGAACGACCCAATTGATAACACACGAAAGCCAAGCACATTTCCAACCGGTATATAAATGTGGGTATTGGAACAAAGGCCACTATCACGAGGATAGTTCTGATGAGAAGGGCAACAATGGTCTCTTGCTGCATGGAATATCCCCCATGAACAGAAAGTCCTTACTAAAACCCTTGTAGTAGTTTGGCCAAAACCTTTATCTATTTTCTTGGTACACCAACGGTCATTGCGAAGACATCCACATTATCGCAGTTTTTAGTAGAGATGATCAGCCTGCCATGGGATTTTTATGGAGGCTAGAAGATTGGTTGACCTGAGAGGTGAGTGCATTGCAAGGGGGAGCCCATGTGGCCAAGCTTTTGAATTCATCCACTAAAAATAAGTGCGGCTGGGATAAAACCCGCGTGGAATCCAAGAGAATACAGTCCTTCACAGCCCTAGGGAATGTACGTTGTGCTTGATTGTGCTTGTCAAAGTGTCTTCAAAACAAACTTCAAACAAAAAACCTCACACATTGGAAAAGTTCAAAAGTTGTGATTCAAAATACATCATTTGGAACAAACCATCCTTTGGCCAAAAACCAAAAAAATCAAGTAAACTGGAAACAAACTATTACATTCCCTATTTAGCACTTCCACTATTTTTTGTGGCGCTTTCATTGATTTTTCTAGCACATATACCCTATGTTATGGCGCATCCACATCATTTGCTAGTGCATCCCTTGAATTTTGTAGCACTTCTGCCAAATCCTACAGCACATTGACCCAAAAATTTGGCGCACCTAATCCATTTTATGGTGCATTCACCTAATTTTGTGGTGCATCCAAATTTTTTTGTGGTGCTTTTTCCTTTCAGCGCTTCAACCTTTTGTAACGACGCTTCCACCAAAATTCATAACCAGAAAATTAAGACTGACCTTTACCCGACATTTTGAGACCATATATAGAATATTTTCACTTTCAAGATCATTCATCATAAACCAAGGAAGCTAAACATGTCCTTTATCCAATGATTTCATGAAAAACTAAAATCGGGAAACCAAAATCCGTAGCTCTTAGCCCAAAATCCCATTAGAAATGACTTTCCATGCTCTACAAATTTAGGGATAAATTACTCTTCAATTTTTATAGAAAAGCTTCAAAGAACAATCCCGGTTTGTATTTGTTTTATTATTGCAAAAATCCAAGACTCTTCCAAGGATTCAAACATCTTGTCTAAAAAGGAAAATTTTCCCCATTTCATAATTGGAACCAAAATTGCAGAATTCTCTCAAGTTCAAAACTATCCCTTAGGTTCCTTAGAGTCCAAAACTTTGTTAAAATTGACTTCCACAAGTGAAACCCCTTTTATCAAAACTTTGATCACTCATCCAAAAGCGCCTCATCATCAAAATCACAAAATTTGATCATCAAGTAGAGTTTCCCCATTAGGATCCATCATCCTTTATCTTGAAACAATACACTTTAAATCAAATTTGTATCACCTTGGTTACATCAATAGAATTCATTGTTCTATTCGACCTAGGTATCTCTTAGGCAATCCTAAACGAAGATCAAATTTTAGCAAATCTTCACCACTTGTATGCCCATTTTAACAAGGTCCCAAAAACAAAAAACTTAAGGGAAAAGAACTTGAACCTCCAAATACCGTGGGTGAACCATAGGAAAACCCCTTTCACAAGATTACTCAAAATGAAACAGAAGAGATAAGAGAGGAAGAAATTGAAAAAGCAAACCAAGACCCGAAATTCCATAAATTCTTAGAGAAAGTCTTCGAAAAGGATGGGGAGAAATGTTGGAAAATCAAGGGGTCAAACTACCTAGTGACTTTGATGTTGAAAAATTGAAGGCTACCACCAAGAAAACTAAGATTGAGACACCCCCTACTGATCAAATGACCATTTTAACACATAAAATATGAAACCTTCAACAACAATTCCAAGATATGCAAGGAGGGACTACAAAAAGATACATGCTACAAGATATTTGTCCCTACCCCTTTGACAGAAGGTTAAACATGATACTGTTTCCCCCAAACTGCGACTTACTGAAATATGATAAATACAATGGGAAAATGGACCCCATAGATCATATACGAGAATTTTGGACCATGAGTCTAGAATTTTCTCACGAGGACACGTATTTGATGAGACTCTTTCCTCATAGTTTGGGTGGTCATTGTATGGAATGGTTCTCAAAATTACAACCAGGCATAAAATCTTTCCAAGAACTTGTCAACTAGTTCATCACATAGTATTCGTACAAGATTGCTCATGAGATAACTATGAAAGATCTTTGTAATACCAAAAAAAAAATGGGAGGCCTTTCTCATATTCTTACAAAGGTGGAGAAGGTTATTTGCTCGATATGCTTGTCCCATTCCTAAACAAGAAAGATGGAAATTTTTATTGATAACCTTAACAGTGAAATGAGCTATCAATTGCAATTGCAATGTCCCCCTAGTTTTGAGAAAATGATAGAAAATGGTGTCAAGATTGAAGAAGCTCTAGTAAGAAGAGGAGTATTGAAAATTCACAATGAAGGATTGTTAACACTAGGATTTTGCACCCTATTGAATGTAAAATTCAACAATCTAGTGTAACATGGGAATGACCTTAAAAGTATAAAACTTATACAAGATCAAACCTCTGGAAAAAGGTTGGCTTCCTATGCTGGCAGTATCACCTAAACTACTGATTTTGTAAGGTAAAGGGAGAAGATTACTAAAGCAAAACATAAATGATAAAAACTAATCTCTATGGTGATACACCGAACTAACATGAATCATGAAATAAAATAGATGAATATACACTGGAAAACTAATGATAGTTATTTTAAGAAGGAAAGATGAATTTCACAACTTTAAAGTTCAAATGCAGACTTGGAAAAAAGCGCAGTTCAAAACTTGCATAATCTGAATGAAAGTAGTATGAGAACTAACACTGGTTTCCAAGGTAACCTCTGTATTTCATATTCCAAATTCCAAATGAGTTACAAAGCATACATCAGCTGAGAAAGGATTTGAGGAAAAAATCATTAACTCTCCAGAATGCATAATCAGAACTAAGTGACAAATGAGTAATCTCAAGACTAAGTACATGAGCTCTAACAACTTGGGTCGGATGCCTTTAGTTAGCCTAGAATATAGCAACTGATTCTTTCCAAAGAAGCTCCAAAAGGGTTGAAAAAGGTCAATTTGACCATATCCAACATAGTGATACTTCAAAACTCCCTCAAAAAGCTCTATTTTGTCTCCAAAGTAAATAAATATTCCTATTACTTTGGCATATGTTCTCAAATTGATTCCAACCTTCCCATGTTTGTGGCATGTGTTTCCTATTTCTTCTCCTGTAGCTCAAATCAAGCATATATCCTTTTGACTATCTCTCTTGAAAATTACCACAACATCTTTATTTTTTTACATTTGATAAATAACATTTTATTTAAATGTGATTTATAATTAATCACTTTAAATAAATGTTAACAATATAAAATGAATACAAAAATAGATTTAGTCAAAAGACTTATAGAATTAAGTCTTCATCTCCAAGGTAGAATACACGGCCTAAGGCAAAACAAATAAAGTTTTTTATTTAAAAAAAAACTTTTAAGACAAAAGCTTACTCCATTCTATCGACCTTTTAGGGTATTCAAACCCTAAGTCGAATGGAAAACATTCATTCTTTTCATTTGTCTTTTTTGTTTGGGGACTTCTATTGGGGGCGCAGCCATAAGAAAACCCTAGCCGACCTATTACAAGGAAATTTCTCTGCCTCTTGAGCCATTCTGAAGGTTCTGGAAGAACTCATGCATAGATCTGGAGGTAAGTTTTAAAATCTAGAGTTTTTTCATGTATTTGAAAGCTTTTCCAAGCTTAAAGGCGCGACCATAAAGCATTTTTGATATATTTTACCACAACTTTCTTCACCTGTTGGTACTTTATTCCTGGCTACAATGAATTCTTCATTCAAGCTTGCATAAGATCTGCATTTTTTCCACATGGACGTAGGCTATGTACTATTATTTAGCAAGGAAATACGTTTATTTGTTCTTTTATTGTGCCTTAGATGTTAATGCAGGCTTCATTACACAAAAAATATCAAAAAGTGTTTTGTCTTTCATTACTTTTTTGAAACTTTAAAAGACTCTATTATTTCATGATCTTCTATGGTGACAGAGATCGACCCCTTCATTGCTTCTCCGTAATAGAAATGCAAAACAAGAACCTTCTTTTCCTGTTGTTTCTCTCTCTTTTTCCTGTGGCTGAGGGTTTTCATTCTACACATTTTCAATAAAAACCCATAAGGGTTTTTGTATCTAACTCTTACAGAGCTCCTAGTTCTTTGGGTAATTACCATGTTTGATGTCCTATACATTTCATTGTATAGGCTTCATGAAATACCGTTCCATATCCCTTAAATAAACTTGCAGCTTCACTGGATCCTTGATCACTGTTACATGTATTGGTTGTTGTTATGCTTTATCTGCTGTAAATCCTTGGAGATGCATTACCATTATCTTCCTTATAATAACTCATGTGATAGTGTCATGAGAAATATTCTTTTGGAGCTTAAAAATAGATTTTGAAACAACATCCCTAACACCAGGACGAATTGGATGTATGATCATATCTTGGAACATTCCTTACACAAAACAACATGAGGACCTGGAGATGTAAATACTTGAGAAGAAGATACAAAACCTCCCTTAAAATACAGGTTGGACATGGTGCTTTTCAAACCATAGAAAGGAAACTAGATCCAATAATAGTGATGAAGATTCAAGCATAAGAGTTAAACACTTTCTCTATGTATTAATGGTACCAATGGCATCATCTTCCTTTAACCAATTGGAGCTCCATTAGTCTCAACTATGGTTGTTACTGTTGCATTTAATAGTGAATATAAATTATGGAAATCATAGCATTGTAGTGTTTCTCACTGTGCAATCCCTTCTTTTGTACCTTAGGAAGTGACTGTCTCATATCCACTGCCCTTTTGTGTCCATGATATAGTATAGCTACCTAGTCACTTTGTGTTAATGATGAGAAGAAACACTATTCAAGACCAAAATGATATGATCATCGCCAACAAACAGGTTAACAATCTATTCATTATGCCAACCCTTAAAATAAACTCCTTAAAGTTGCTTTATATGAAAGGATTTGTGAACCTTTTCATCCTCATCATTTCCCAGGAAGTATTTAAGCCCACAAATAGTACAAGTACAAGAAGAAAACAGACTGACCCAACTCCAAAAAGTACTGCTTAAATATTATTTTCTGGCCTGATTTCTTCTCTAGATAAACTTACTTCCTGGGAGTCTCAAATACAACTGTGAGTTTCAAATGTACAAAAGTCAAGGTTAACTCTATAGGCTCTTGATCACTGCATCCTTGAAAAGACCTTAACAACGGTGTCCTCATTGGATAAAATAATTGTCTCAAAATCTGTCTCATCCTTCTTCCAAGACTTCATGTATTTACAGACTTTAATTTGATCATAACTGGTTCCAATGTTAGACATATTCCAAATTCCCCGCCCTCTTAGATTCAACACCATTTTTTCTTTTGCCTCATTTTATTCAACTGTAACAGTAGAGTTGTACAAGTATCTTCTGTTGAATGATTATGTTATTTCAAGTTCTTCCATAGCTTCAATAGATAGAAACCTGCTATTGTATTTGTAAACAAATGATCATCTTCATAACTGAAAGATTGTTATAACAACATTTCCTTTGATCCTATTGGATGAAAACTCTATTGAAGCTTAGATCACTGCCCCCTTGAATCTGCAATGCAACCTGAAAATAGAAATAACTTGCAACACTGATATTATTCATATTCTGCATGCCATTACTATGAGCTGGGCTCAACCCTTGTGGGAGCTGCATTTTTCTCCACTCATTTGATATGAAAATAACTACACCTGTAACTACACATGAAACAAACAAGTTAGAAAAAATGACTGTCTTTTGTGTGTACGTTGACCAAATGGTTTTCCTAGACATCCAAGGCATTCATTGATCTTTTGATGCAGATGGAGATAAATTGATGCATGGATAGGTGGATAATATAAATGATCATGTATGGTTATGAATTTTCATTGCTTAGAGTATAACTCTAACACATTGCTTGACTACTGCAGGAACATGAGCACATGGAAACTAGGAAGGACAAGCAACGAGGACAACACCAGAGCAAGACAAACCTCAACCAGTCATTCAGGAAATGACTGGTCATCCCTCTACATGCACATTTACTTTCCTTCATTAATTCATGTATTGATTTATCTTTATTTGTATCAAAGAAAAGTCAGTCTCATGGCTTGCTGTGTGAGACACATGTACCTTATCACATTCAATAAAGATTACATTTTTCAGAAATATGTCTTTCTATATTACATGCATATGTATGAATTAATGGCCTGTAGTTGTAACCTTTTTCATATTTTTTCATTTATACATTTGAATGTGATGAAAGAAGATAATAAAAATACCTTATTTCTCTAAGTTTTAAAAACAAATTTTACCCTTTGAACCAATAAGTGAAAAATGGGTAACATTTTTGGTGACCATTGCTGGATGTTTGCCTTCTAATCATGAAAACTAGTAGCCTAAACTTGTCCATTGGGTATGGAGTCATTAGGAAAAAACTCTGAAACAGACCTAGAGCAATTTTGTACATGGCTGTAACTCACTTGAGACTCTAGAACATAACAGGTTGCTGTAAACTTATTGAAAATAGGAAAAACTGAAGTGAAACTATTTACTGTGCTGGAACAACACTTAGGGAATGAAACAACAACTAAACTAAAGTGTGGAAACACTTATTGAGAGCATGAAATCTAACCCAAAGCTTGTGCAATGATAAATCATACCTCAAAATAGCGTTTGAGGTGAATCCCATTAACTGGGATTGGTAACTTTTCTCCATCCATGTTTGATAGTTGGAATGCATTATGCTCCTTGCATTCAATAATAATAAACAGACCTGCCCAGAAATGATCAAACTTTGTATGCTTTCCTGGTCCACTCTTTAGCACATCCCATTTGAGAACAATATCACCTTCTTTAAAAATTTTGGCTGTAGATTTCTTATCAAATGTTCTATTTGTTTGGAGCTGATGATACTCCAAAGTTTTCATTGCCTTATCTCTTGATTCTTTGAGCTCCATAAGCTCTGCATATCTTACAGACATTGGGTCATGTTCTTCATACGTCTCCAAGTGGTGAACAATGTCTAGAGCTGGAAGCTCTACCGATAGAGGTAATCTGGCCTCTTTACCATAGACGAGTACATATGGAGAATTACCAACTGATCTCTTAGGGGTTATCCTATCTGCCCAAAGTGCATATTTCAATGTGGTATGCCAAACTCTTTGATTCTCCTCCATGGTCATCTTAATAATTCTGATTAGATTTTTATTTGTACTTTTAACTAAACCATTACCCTGTGGGTAATAATTGGAGGAAGTATTCAAATGAATTTCGTGTTTAAAAGCCCAATCTGTGACTCTTAATCCAACAAATGCAAGAGAATTATCTGAAATGATGGAGTCAGGAACTCCAAACCTAGTGACTATATCTTCATAAAAACTCAAAACTGAAAATTCATTTGCTTATTTCAAAGCTACTGCCTCTGACCACCGTGTAAAATAATCGGTGGCTGTAAGCACCCACTTATGACTAGCACTGGATGGTGGATTAATTGGCCTGATAAAGTCAATACCCATCTCATGAAGGGCTGTCTACCTGAATTGGATGTAAAGGCATAACAGACAGCTTTTCCTTTCCCGCAAATAAAGCACATTTAACACACTTTCTTGACCATGCATATGCATCTTTAAACAAGCTGGGCCAGTAGTAACCAACTCTCATGATTTTCCAAGCAGTTGTCTTTGGAGCAAAATGACCTCTTGAAACTCTGTCATGAAACTCATGAAGTACTTTTTCTGTTTGATTAGTATCAATACACCTTAACAAAACACCATTCAGATCTTTCCTGAAAAGAATATTATCAATGAGGACATAAGGAATTGATTGAAATCTGAAGTATCTTTGTTTTTCTCTGTCTAAACTTGGTGGAAATTCACCAGTACAAAGAAAGTGGGTCATTTCTTGAACCTAACCTGCAACTAATGCAGGTGCAACAATTTGAACATTTTGAGGCTCATCAATATTAGCTAAAACAACATCAGTTTCTGATTTCTGTACATCTTCAGGAATTGAGGCAAGTTGCTCACAAAGTCCTCTACCTCTGACAAGTTTTGTGATGTTGATGTCAACATCAAATTCCATTACTTTTGTGATCCACCCTGCTCTTTTCTCACTCAGGTCTTTTTTCAACAAAAATTCTTTCACACTTGGGTGTGCAACCAAAATATAAATTTTATTGTTTGAAACTAGAGGTTTAAACTTCTTTAGGCTTCTAATCACAGCGAGAACATGTTTATCAACAAATGTATATTTCTCTTCATAATCAGCAAGTCCTTGACTAAAGAAAGCTATTGGCTGCTCTAAATTATCATTGTTTTTCTAAAACAACATAGCAAAAATTGAACTAACGCTGCCAAAAGCATATAAAAAGAAGTCTTTAGAGAAATCTGGATTTACCAGTGTTGGAGCTGATGCTAAAGCTTCCTTGATTTCTTCAAAACTACTTTTTGCTTCTCTAGTCCAACTAAAAACTGCATTCTTTTTAAGCATGGCAGTCAAACGCTGTAATAAATTTGCAACATCAGGAATGAATCTTCTTAAAAAGTTGATTCTCCCTAAAAAGCTCTGCAATCCTTTCTTGTGATTGGGTAATGGCAGTTTGAGTATAGCTTTAACTCTTTCAGGATCAATGGTAACTCCTTGTTTTGACACTATGTGACCTAACAGTTTGTCTTCATGAACTGCAAAAATACTCTTTTTAGGATTGAGAGATATTCCATATTCTCTGCATTTTTCAAAAACTTGCTTGAAATGTGACAAGTACTCATTTGCATTCTTTGAATATATAGTTATGTCATCTAAGTAAACCAACATAAATTTCTGAATTAAACTCTGAAATGTCATATCCATAGCACGCTAAAAGGTAGCACCAACATTAGATAAGCCAAAAGGCATTATCTTGTAGGCCATAGTGCCCCATTTTGTTGTAAATGTTGTTTTATGCTGATCCTCCTCTTTGACTATAATTTGGTTATAACCAGAATATCCATCCAAAAGAGAAAATCTCTCTGAACCAGCGATAGCTTGGAGAATTTGTTCCATAGACGGTAAGGGATAATGATCTTTCAGAGACGCTCTGTTAAGGCCTCTAAAATCTACACATAATATTATCTCACCATTCTTTTTTCTAACCGGAACAAGGTTAGAAACCTAGGATGTGTGTTTAATTGGAAATACAATACCCCTCTCGACTAACTTGGTAAGCTCTTTGATCATTAAAGGTTCAAGCTTGGGGTTCAAGGGTCTCTATTTTTGTCTAATAGGCTTGGCACTAGGTTCTAACTCAATTGTATGTTGTGCAATATGAGGATCAAACCCTTTTAAATCATAATATTGTCAAGCAAAAACATCTTGATACTCTTGGCATAAAGCAATGAAAGCTTTTCTATCTTCAGCTGAACAAATCTTGCCTAATTTGAGAAGATTACCTTTAAAGATTTCCACTTCTTCATAATGATCTTCCTTCACTTGAATGTTGAATTTGTTCTTCTTAAGTTGATCATCAGAATTGAATATGGATTCCAAGGCAACTAGCCTTTTGGGAAGTTTATTTGTCTTCAGCTATATCACCTAATCATCATACTGCTTTTTAATCTTTTCCTGTTTCACTACAAAAAATTGATCTTCTTGGACCAGAAAGGTTAAAATCTACTCATTACTTTCAAATACCTGCCAGTTAATGTTGTTATCAGGAATTGATGGCCTGATAACCACCTTAACATACTGTTATATTTTGTTTTTTTTATATCGCCTGGGATATCAAACTGTGCTCCAATTGCTACAAGTCTATCAGCATGCTTATTCTGATTTCATGGAATAGAAATCAGATTAAAGGCGTTAAATTCTTCAATTATGTTCCATACTCTGTTTCTGTAAGACTTCAAAGCATAATTCTTGGCAACATTCAGCCCTCTAACTTGATTAACTATCAATTCGTTGTCTCCATAGACTTTCAAACAGTCAATTCATCTTTTCCTTGCCCACTCAAGGCCTTGAATGAGTCCTTCATACTCAACATTGTTGTTAGAACATGCAAAGAAAAATGAAAGGCTAAAAAGTACTTATCACCTTCTGGAGAAATCAACATTGCACCTCCACCTGCTCCATTCTTGCTTCTGGAACCATCAAAAAACATTTCCCAAAGTTCACTTTGTTGTTGCAACAACTGATTTGTACCCTTTTCAAGGTTTGGAACCTCTGCATTAGGTTCAAGCATTACATAATTACCCATACCAACATCTTGAATAAGGTCTTCAGGACTGTCCAACACATTTTCAGCTGCCCATTCATGTAACAACTTCTACTTGAAGTTCTTGAGTGGCAGCTAGCTCACTATTAGTAAAAATGACACAATTTGTGTCTACAGCAGTATGAACAGCATTGATAGGACTTGGGTTGTACGGCTCAATGTGATCTTTAGCCAACTTTTCAGATTTAATGGTAACTTTAGTTCTGTATCTTGTTCTAAACAACATATGTGACCAATCAGTTGACACATAACCACCTATTTAAGCTGTAAAGTCTCTTGAGAGGCACAAAGCAAAAAAAGGTGGGAGATCTATGATGCATATGTCCTAAGGAACTGAAAAGTTCAGACAAGCATGGAGGGTAAGACTCAAACCTTTAATAACACCCAATGTATTAACAAAAGTACCATCCAATTGAATCACTCCTTTCTCTATAGGCTGATACTTTAGTCCAAGTTTATCAACAATTTGCTTTGGCATTACAGAGCTACTAGCTCCACTATCTACCATATAGTTATGAACTAACTTATCACCTATGATTACAGACATGTAAAATGGAGGTGGTTTGAATTCTTTTTCTACCTCTTTTTTGGGCTGTTTATCATTTTCTGGAGGATTATTTGTCAACACAGCTCTGACTTGACCTATTGGAGACTCAGATTCATCACACTTTAAAATTTGACAAGATTGATTGTAACATATCTTTTTGACCTAGGATAGCTAATGAATCCCACATAGACATCGTTACGCTCATCTTTTTCATACTATCAATAATATTATAGGGTACAACTGGGTTTACTTTATGATGTACCTTTATGCTAGCATGGTCAGCTTGTAAGTGTGGCTGCTCCTTAACTGATAGTTGCTGATTTCTTTGCAAAACGTGAGTCACTTGAGATGTAGACGGTTCTGCAGCTGTTGCTTTTCCTTTATCAGCTGCTTGATTCAGCTCAAAAGCTCTTTTCTTCGCCCTTGTGTTAGCTGCAACTGGAGAATTATCTACATTCAATCCAAAAAATTCTTCACCTTGCCAATTAAGTAGGGTAGTTTCATTGGTAAGTTGATCTTGGTGTTGTGGAGATGCATCATTGAGTGCACTTTGCTGTGAACTTGAGGCATTTTGTACCATAATTGCCTGATTAATGAGTCTGTTTGAGCAAGTGGCCTGATTGTGAGGTTGGTTACAAGGGTAGCACCACTCATCATCTACTGCTAAGTTCTTTTGAATAGGAACAAGATCCTTAACTACACTAACAGGTGCTGGAGTATAAGCTTGAAAAGGTCTTGTGTTTACATTCTGTCTTGGGCCTTGGTAGTTGCCCTGATAAGCCTGTCTATTACCTTGATATTGTTGTTGCTGACCTAAATTCTGCTGTTGATAAGGCCTGTTATATGATTGTTGCTTTTCCAAGCTCACAAGCTTATTACCAAAATTTTGTAATAAACTTTTGATCTCCTATAACTCATTTGAAGAACTTGAAACTGTAGTTTCTTTTGTTACAGCAGTTGGAACAGCAGCTGATACTGCTGGAATAGGTGGCAAAGGTGCAAAAGGTGGTATCTGCAAAGGGATATTCAAATGAATATCTGGAAATATAGGCATTGGTGGCCTAGGAGCAAGTTTACCAGCTTGTATTAGGTTGTTTTCAGCTCTGATTGCTACCTCATAAGCATCTGGCAAAGACACTCCTCCCATTGACTGTATTAAAATTGATATATCGCTATTTATAGCTCTAAGATAATTCAGGAAGGCATATTTAGGTGAAGGCCTTACTGTAGTAGGAATCCTATCCCATGTTCTTTGAAAATGAAAATTGAAATCCATCATTTTCTCTTGAGGAGCTCTCTTTATAGTTGTAAGTATTTCTACCAAAGACAAGTTATCTGACTTATCTTGAAACTGTTTATGCAACTTGTCTCCAAATTCATCCCAAGTTGAGATTGAGCCTACTCCTAAACCCCTATACCATTGCAACACTTTTCCTTTCAGTGAAGCAGCTAACAATCTCATAGCAACATCCTCTTGAATTATGTGATGGACTTTGCATAACGAAGCCACATCCCGTATATGTTCAATTGGGGTAGTCTGATCTTCCCCAGTGAAAATTGGCAAACTTTTCAAAGCTGCCACTGGAATGTCATTGTGCTGTGCCAAATTTAATGGACTGCCTCCATTAAATGGTACAAAAGGCTAATTTCTGGGAGTAGCCATTAGAGGTGGCTGAGGTGGATTTGTAAAAACAACAGTTGATGAACTTGCTGCAACAACAAAACTTGAAAATGGAAATGTTACAAAACCTATATTACTAGCAAATGCAGTTGGACTACTTAAAAGAGACCTTTCTGTTCTAAAGCTAGGTGAGGTTGAACGATGCTCAATCTATTTTTTAGATGGTCTTCCTCTCCTCCTTGATGGTGAAAATGCAATTTCTGGTCTAGCACCAGGTGGTGTAGACTGTATTCTCTTAGAAGGAGGTACTCTTTTTGCTGCTTTGCCTTGTCTTCTGGGTGGTGACAGCTGCAAAAACCTAAATTCTCTGGAACTTTGTGTTTGTACTCTTCTCATAAGCTATGAAAACACTAACTCTGTTGTTCTTCCACTCTTCAGAGTCACCAAGTATGCTAAAATAACTTCTGCAAAGTCTGAAACTTGTTGGTTGCTTACCGAACCAACAATATAATGTGGAACTTGTCCCACCAAGCGTGCCAAAATTGTTAACACTAGGATTTTGCACCTTGTTGAATGTAACATGGGAATGAACTTAAAAGTATAACACTTATACAAGATCAAACCTCTGGAAAAAGGTCGGCTTCCTATGCTGGCAGTATCACCTAAACTACTGATTTTATAAGGTAAAGGGAGAAGATTACTAAACAAAAATAGAAATGATAAAAACTAATCTCTATGGTGATACACCGAACTGACAGGAATCATGAAAAAAAATAGATGAATATACACTGGAAAACTAATGATACTCATTTCATTTACTAAACATAAATTTTGTGAACTTATGCATAATTCATGAAAAGGATTAATCTGCATATATATTTTAAGAACGAAAGATGAATTTCACAACTTTAAAGTTCAAATGCAGACTTGGAAAAAAGCGCAGTTCAAAACTTGCATAATCTGAAAGAAAAAATGAAAGTAGTATGAGAACTAACACTGGTTTCCAAGGTAACCTCTGTATTTCATATTCCAAATTCCAAATGAGTTACAAAGCATACATCAACTGAGAAAGGATTTGAGGAAAAAATCACTAACTCTCCATAATGCATAATCAGAACTAAGTGACAAATGAGTAATCTCAAGACTAAGTAAACGAGCTCTAACAACTTGGGTCGGATGCCTTTAGTTAGCCTAGAATATAGCAACTGATTCTTTCCAAAGAAGCTCCAAAAGGGTTGAAAAAGGTCAATTTGACCATATCCAACATAGTGATACTTCAAAACTCCCTCAAAAAGCTCTATTTTGTCTCCAAAGTAAATAAATATTCCTATTACTTTGGCATATGTTCTCAAATTGATTCAAACCTTCCCATATTCGTGGCATGTGTTTCCTATTTCTTCTCCTGTAGCTCAAATCAAGCATATCTCCTTTTGACTATCTCTCTTGAAAATTACCATGACATCTCTATTTTTTTACATTTGATAAATAACATTTTATTTAAATGTGATTTATAATTAATCACTTTAAATAAATGTTAACAATATAAAATGAATACAAAAACAGATTTAGTCAAAAGACTTATAGAATTAAGTCTTCATCTCCAAGGTGGAATACACGACCTAAGGCAAAACAAATAAAGTTTTTTATTTAAAAAAAAACTTTTAAGACAAAAGCTTACTCCATTCTATCGGCCTTTTAGGGTATTCAAACCCTAAGTCGAATGGAAAACATTCATTCTTTTCATTTGTCTTTTTTGGTTGGAGACTTCTATTGGAGGCGCAGCCATAAGAAAACCCTAGCCGACCTGTTACAAGGAAATTTCTCTGCCTCTTGAGCCATTCTGAAGGTTCTGGAAGAACTCATGCATAGATTTGGAGGTAAGTTTTAAAATCTAGAGTTTTTTCATGTATTTGAAAGCTTTTCCAAGCTTAAAGGCGCGACCATAAAGCATTTTTGATATATTTTACCACAACTTTCTTCACCTGTTGGTACTTTATTCCTGGCCGCCATGAATTCTTCATTCAAGCTTGCATAAGATCTGCATTTTTTCCACATGGCCACGGGCTATGTACTATTATTTAGAAGGAAATACGTTTCTATGTTCTTTTATTGTGCCTTAGATGTTAATGCGGGCTTCATTACACAAAAAATATGAAAAAGTGTTTTGTCTTTCATTACTTTTCTGAAACTTTAAAAGGCTCTATTATTTCATGATCTTCTATGGTGACATAGATCGACCCCTTCATTGCTTCTCCGTAATAGAAATGCAAAACAAGAACCTTCTTTTCTTGTTGTTTCTCTCTCTTTTTCCTGTGGCTGAGGGTTTTCATTCTACACATTTTCAATGAAAACCCATAAGGGTTTCTTTATCTAACTTTTACAGAGCTCCTAGTTCTTTGGGTAATTACCATGTTTGATGTCCTATACATTTCATCGTATAGGCTTCATGAAATACCGTTCCATATCCCTTAAATAAACTTGCAGCTTCACTGGATCCTTGATCACTGTTACATGTATTGGTTGTTGTTATGCTTTATCTGTTGTAAATCCTTGGAGATGCAATACCATTATCTTCCTTATAATAACTCATGTGATAGTGTCATGAGAACTGTTCTTTTGGAGCTTAAAAATATATTTTGAGATAGCATCCCTAACACCAGGATGAATTGGATGTATGATCATATCTTGGAACATTCCTTACACAAAACAACATGAGGACCTGGAGAAGTAAATACTTGAGAAGAAGATACAAAACCTCCCTTAAAATACAGGTTGGACATGGTGCTTTTCAAACCATAGAAAGGAAACTAGATCCAATAATAGTGATGAAGATTCAAGCATAAGAGTTAAGCATTGTCTCTATGTATTAATGGTACCAATGGCATCATCTTCCTTTAACCAATTGGAGCTCCATTAGTCTCAACTATGGCTGTTACTGTTGCATTTAATAGTGAATATAAATTATGGAAATCGTAGCATTGTAGTGTTTCTCACTATGCAAATCCCTTCTTTTGTACCTTAGGAAGTGATTGTCTCATATCCACTGCCCTTTTGTATCCATGATATAGTATAGCTACCTAGTCACTTTGTGTTAATGATGAGAAGAAACACTATTCAAGACCAAAATGATATGATCATCGCCAACAAATAGGTTAACAATCTATTCATTATGCCAACCCTTAAAATAAACTGCTTAAAGTTGCTTTATATGAAAGGATTTGTGAACCTTTTCATCCTCATCATTTCCCAGGAAGTATTTAAGCCCACAAACAGTACAAGTACAAGAAGAAAACAGACTGACCCAACTCCAAAAAGTACTGCTTAAATATTCTTTTCTGGCCTGATTTCTTCTCTAGATAAACTTGCTTCCTGGGAGTCTCAAATACAACTGTGAGTTTCAAATGTACAAAATTCAAGGTTAACTCTATAGGATCTTGATCACTGCATCCTTGAAAAGACCTTAACAACAGTGTCCTCCTTGGATAAAATACTTGTCTCAAAATCTGTCTCATCCTTCTTCCAAGACTTCATGTATTTACAGACTTTAATTTGATCATAACTGGTTCCAATGTTAGACAGATGCCAGATTCCCCGCCCTCTTAGATTCAACACCATTTCTTGTTTTGCCTCATTTTATTCAACTGTAATAGTAGATTTGTACAAGTATCTTCTGTTGAATGATTATGCTGTTTCAAGTTCTTCCAGAGCTTCAATAAACAGAAACTTGCTATTGTATTTGTAAACAAATGATCATCTTCATAACTGAAAGATTGTTATAACGACATTTTCTTTGATCCTGTTGGATGAAAACTCTATTGAAGCTTAGATCACTGCTCCCTTGAATCTACAATGCAATATGAAAATAGAAATAACTTGCAACACTGATATTATTCATATTTGCATGCCATTACTATGAGCTAGGCTCAACCCTTATGGGAGATGCATTTGTCTTCACTCATTTGATCTGAAAATAATTGCACCTGTAACTGCACATGAAGCAAACAAGTTAGAAAAAATGACTATCTTTTGTGTGTACGTTGACCAAATGGTTTTCCTAGACATCCAAGGCATTCATTGATCTTTTGATGCATGGATAGGTGGATAATATAAATGATCATGTATGGTTATTAATTTTTATTGCTTAGAGTATAACTCTAACACATTGCTTGACTACTGCAGGAATAGGAGCGCATGGAAACTAGGAAGGACAAGCAACGAGGACAACACCAGAGCAAGACAAACCTCAACCAGTCATTTAGGCAATGACTGGTCATCCCTCTACATGCACATTTACTTTCCTTCATTTATTCATGTATTGATTTATCTGTATTTGTATCAAAGAGAAGTCAGTCTCACGGCTTGCTGTGTGAGACACATGTACCTTACCACATTCAATAAAGATTACATTTTTTAGAAATATATGTCTTTTTGTATTACATGCATATGTATGAATGTAATGGCCTGTAGTTGTAACCTTTTCATATTTTTTCATTTATACATTTGAATGTGATGAAAGAAGATAATAAAAATACCTATTTCTCTAAGTTTTAAAAACAAATTTTACCCTTTGAACCAATAAGTGAAAAATGGGTAACAAGGATGAAACAACCCTAACCATGATAAACCCAACTTTTGGACAAGGAACAAGAATTCGAATGATGGTGCTACTGAAACACTTAATGCAAAACCAAATTTTAATTTTGTCAGGCGCCACAACCAAAACCGATCAAAACAACAATCAGGGCACCAATTAAAATGTCAACCAATCTAACAATCAAAACTGTCACAATCAAGGTAACACCACATCTAAAACTCCACCATATCAAACACAATCAAACCGTAGGAAATTCACACCTTTGGGTCAATCACACAAATCTGCATTGAGAAAACTTCTTGAAAATAACCTCATAACGTTGCCTGACACTCGAGGTTTTGAACCAAAAGTAAAATCGTCATGGTGCAATGATGGCTATTATTGTGAATTTCATTGATGCAAAGGCCACCAGACAAATGGTTGTATGCAATTGAAACTTAAAATACAAGACTTGATTGATAGAAAAATCATACGGATAGAGGGACTCCAAACAAATGCAGATCATGGGGCATTTAAAAATCCATTACCAAACTATGAAAAAGGAGATTCCTCTACAACAAACAACAAGGGAAATAATGTAAACTATGTCCATGATATTGTCATAAATCATATTTTAGCAACTAAAGATTAGAAGAATACCATTGAAACCAATAAACACCAAGATGTTACTCCCCGATTTATGACACTTCGATCGAACAAGAACAAGACATCATCATCCTTGAAAATCAAATCAATGACATCCAATCAAACATGACTACAATGGATACCCAAATGAATGTCATCAAAATCAATGGAAGATAAGATAGTATACCAGTAAATGCAACCATGAGGGCTCAAGCCAAATATGTTCTAAAAGGAAGTTCATCCAAAACCCCCATTGTCTCACCTAATCAATACAACATAGTGGACCAATTGCAAAAGATCCCTGCACAAATATCTATATTTTAACTGCTCAAAATTTATCTTTCTCACAAAGAGATCTTGGAAAAGGCCCTAGTGGACACAACAATACCGACTAATCTAGAAGTGTGTAAATTTGAAGCCATGGTGGGACATTTGATCGCACCACATTGCCTATCCTTTTCCGAAAATGACGATGCCTCCATTTCTCATCCCCACAATGCTGCTCTTCATATCGAAGTCCCGATTCATAAACATTGTGTCAAATGTCTTAATAGATGGAGGAGCCGACCTAAATATATGTACTCTAAAGCTTGTTCGTGCCTTAGGATTCTCTAAGAATGCCATTGATTCAAAGAAAAAGATTACAATAAAGGCATATGATGATGAGGAAAGATCTTCACAGGGATTGATCGTCTTACCTATTCAAGTGGGGCCAATTCAGAAAGATGTAATCTCTCAAGTCCTAGACAAAGAGTTGACCTAGAACATACTATTGGGTTGCTTGTGGATTCATGAAATGAAAGCATTCCCGTCTACCTACCATCAATGTGAAATTTCCTTGTGGTGGCCAAGAAATCACCATTTATGCTGATTCAAATAGCCCTTAGTATTGCAATACCTTGAAATTTGTCCAAGATGTTTTTGTGCCTCATAACAGAGAAGCTTCCACTCCCATTCCTCCCAAAGATCAAAGCCAATTTAGTTCATCATCCAAACCATTGGTCATCTCCTATAATCAAGAAGGTCAATCCAGTTCCATGTCCAAACATTCCGAGAAGAAAGAAGAACTTGCCCCTTCCACCTCCACAAATCATGAAGCTCAGTTGAATGCCTTATCAAAATAATTTGATGAAAAAGTTCAAGTCAAAGACAAAGGTGTTGGTGAATATTTATTTGAACGATCTTTATGTCTTTCATAGTTTTCTTCTCCAAAATCCTATGGACAACCATCAACTTCCACACAACAGACATCTCAACTAGTTACCAAATTTGATCGTCGATTCATAAAAGAAAGCACTAGGTTTGATGAAGTAGAAGATAGAGATGTTCTAAGCTGGCTTTATAAAGATGAAGAATAATCCCAAACAACAATTGGAAATGTACAAACAACTCAATATGGAAAATGATTCGCTATCCTGAAAAAAATGGGATATGAAGGAAAAGGACCCGTGGGTAAAAGAAAGGAAGGAATCGTAGAACCAATCCAACCCATTTTAATTAATCTAAAAGAAAATACTAGGTTGGGCTATAAAGAAGACACAAAATAAAAGGTGGTTGAAAGAATCTTACAATTGCAAGCTAGTAATGATCATGAGATCGATTCCAATGAATATGAGTGGGATTGACTATCAGAAGAGTCCTGTTAGGACAAAGACATCGATGTAGTACACAAATATGCACCCCTACTTGAAGAGGGATAAGGGTCGGGTTCTAAATCGTTTGAATTTGGATCGCAACACCTTGATGGTTCTAGTGAAGACGATTCAACTCAGAGTGAAACAGATAATTCAAAGGAGAGTTACTTTCTAGACCTCGATTTTTCTATTAGACAAATTGAAGACACCGCCATCAAAACTCTTACCATTTTTGACCTTAACCAGTTTGGTGACTACTTACCCTTGGTACATCCTGAGCTCATAGATTGGGACCTAACCGAGCCATTTGATATCCCTACATTTTCAAATGATGATGTCATTTCCAACTTCCTCTGTGCTAACAATCTTGAAATAGATTCCTCCAATGAACATCATAACAAGTCTTCCACACAGGAGAATATCAAATCTTCTAGTTGCAAAATTAATAGTATAGAAAATAGATTTGATGTTGAAAACCATTCAATGGAAGCATCAGATCCAAAAAAAGTAAAAACAAAGAGCGCATCCAATGGCAAAAACCTCACTGAAGCGTCAAAGGATGGAATATTTGATACTCTCCCAGAACACTTTCAGGAAAGGGTTAAGGTCTTGATTGAACCCACACAATCTGTCAACATCGGCAATGAAGCAATAGTAAGGACTATCCATCTAGTAGCATCTTTAACAGACTAGGAAAAGGCAAGCTTTCTCAGATTTTTCATAGAAAAACAAATCAACTTTGCTTGGTCATATGTTGACATGCTGGGGACTGATCCATAACTCATCATGCATCATCTATCATTACCTCCAGGAGTAAAACTAGTCAAACGAAAGTTGAGAAAAATGCACCCCCATATCACCCTATTAGTAAAGACAAAGTTGAAGAAGTTGTTAGATGTAGGATTCATTAGACCCATTGGCTATGTCAAGTGGATCTCCAATATAGTACTAGTTTCAAAGCTTGACAACAACATTCGCATCTGCACAGATTTCTGAGATCTTAACAAAGCTTGTCCTAAGGATGATTTTCCTCTTCCAAATATAGATATCATAGTAGACTTGATGGTAGGACATGGCATGCTATCACTGATGGATGGATTTTTTGGATATAACCAAATCAAAATAGTTCTAGAAGATCAAGATAAGACGAACTTTACCTATCCATGGGGAACCTTCTGTTGGAACGTTATGTCGTTCAGCTTGAAGAATGCAGGGGCTACCTACCAACGTGCCATGACGATAATATTTCATGATATGATACATAATTTCATGGAAGACTATGTGGACGATTTATTGGCCAAATCATATACCAGGAAAGGACGTCTAGAGATCCTAGATAAATTTTTTACTAGACTGGAGAAATTTAATGTATGACTAAATCCTAAGAAATGTGTGTTTGGGGTGACATCAACTAAACTCCTGAGCTACATAGTTTTAGAAAAGTCAAAGCTATTATGGAAATGCCACTGCCAAAGAACATTAGCCAACTCCATTCTCTACAAGGGAGGTTTCAATCAATCCGTAGATTCATTTCACAGCTGGCGAACAAGACCCATCCCTTCATTCATCTGCTGCATAAAAATGTTTCCTTCCGATGGGATGAGAAATGCGAAGGAGCCTTCAACCATTTGAAACAATATTTAATGAATCGGCCTATCCTAGTACCACCAACAAAAGGGAAGCCACTACTATTATATATTGCTACAAGAAAGACATCATTGGGAGCCATATTAGCACAAGAAGATTCAACAGGTAAAGAAAGAGTAATCTACTACATCAGCAAGATGCTAAATGGCTATGAGATCAACTATACCTCCATTGAAAAAACTTTTCTAGCAGTAGTATTTGCTACCCAATAGCTATGAAACTACATGCTAACTCACACCATCAAGTTGATAGCTAAAATAGATCCCCTCAAATATCTCCTCAGCAAAGCTAACTTAATAGGGAGATTGGCTAAATGGGTCATAATACTCAGTGAATTTGATATCCAATATGTAGATAGGAAGGAAATAAAAGGAAAAGCAATTACTGATCAATTAGCAGAGGCACCACTACCAGATACTCATCCTTTACACATTGAATTTGTAGATGCCGATGTTCTCACCATGGCTGCAAAACAATGGACATTATACTTTGATGGATCACACACCCAACATGGATCAGGAGCCAAAATCCTATTTGTCACTCCACAAGGACATACTATACCAAAATCATATAGACTGATGTTCCCCTATACCAATAACATGGCGGAGTATGAAGCATTAATCATTAGCATTAAAACAACTGTAGAATGGAAGGTCCTAGAATTGCAAGTGTATGGAGATTCTCAATTAGTCATTAACCAAGTTAATGATGATTATCAAATGAGGGATGACAAATTGATGCCTTACAAAAGAATGCTGGACGATTTCAAGAAATATTTCATGGATATCAAATTTGAACAGATTTCAAGAGTGGAAAATAAAGTCGCTAATGCCATGGCTACTATTGCTTCCTTGTTACAAATTCCAAAGAAAAGAAACTGTTGAGTTCTTGGTGGAACAACTATTCTCCCCTACCCATGATGATACTGAATCCTATGTTATCTATCACCTATCCGATACCAATACCTCAATCTATGGTGAAATTTATACCTACCTAAAAGATAACACTCTTCCACTTGACTTATCATGAAACCAAAAATGCAATTTCATTCGCCGAGCCACCTGACATACACTTATTGCGGATGTACTATATTGACGAGGTCTTGATGGAACTCTCCTACGATGTCTAGAACGCGATGAGGTTGAAATGGCTTTACGAGAAGTCCATGAGGGTGTTTGCAAAACACATTCAAGTGGCTTAACCTTAGCTAAGAAACTCCTTCGTTTAGGTTATTACTGGCCAACTATGGAAAATGAGTCTTTCCAATTTGTGAAGAAATTTCAGAAATGTTAGATTCATGACAACCTCATCCATGCACCAACACAAGAACTCCAACCTTTTGCATCCACATGGCCATTTTGTCAATGGGGACTAGATCTTGTTGGTAAAATTCATCCTCCATCAAACAGACACAAGTTTATCATCGTAGCTACAGAGTACTTCATGAAGTGGATTGAAGCTGTTCCTTTAACCAACATCACAAGAAAGAAAATTTCATCATTCATTCTCAACTACATCATTTGTTGGTATGGAATTCCCCAATCCATTGTCACTGACAATGGAAGACCGTTCAAAAATCAAGACATGCAAGAATTGTGTGAGAAGTTCAATGTTCAACATCACTTCTCTACACCATACTATCCTCAGGGAAACGGTCAGGCAGAGCCTACCAACAAAACCATTTTCAAGATTTTGAAGAAAACCGTCAATGACGCAGGACGTGATTGACACATCCAATTAAATCCCACTTTGTGGGCATATCATACGAGTATTCACACACCAACAGGAGCTACACCATACGCTCTGGTATATGGGTCTGAGGCCATCGTACCTATTCAAGTTGAATTATCATCACTTCGGGTTTCATTGAAAGACATCATCCCTGATGAAGACTATCAGATCTCAAGATTGCAAGAACTAGAACTGTTAGATGAGCGGTGCCAACATGCAGAAAATCACCTGAAAGCCTACCAACAACTAATGTCCAGAAGTTACAACCATAAGATCAAATCCAAAATGTTCCAAGTTGGTGACTTAGTGTTGAAGGAGAACCCACGCCAATTAGCAAGACAAAGAGAAGAAAGGAAAATTTGAACCAAATTGGTTGGGGCCCTTTGTCATTATGTCATTTTATGGTTCAAGAGCATATAGCTATCCACACCAAAAGGGGACCTGTTTGAAGAGCCCATGAACAGTCTTCATCTCAGGAAATTCTACACATAAGTCAACGCTGCATCTATAAAAAGTCTGAAAAAATCCAAAAACATCGAGAAAAAGTCTTGAAAAAATCAAAAACATTAGAAAATGTCTTGAAAATGATCACCCTTGTGAAAGCCGGAAAATAGGCATCTTGACAACAAAAATAAAATAAAAAGAAAAATAAAAAAATCCGAAAAAAAATAAAAAATCAAAAGGAGAAAAATATTTACAAAAAGGAAATCAAAAGAAAAAATCAAAAAAGAAAAAATACAAAAAAAAAAAAAAAGGGAAAAATACAAAAAAATCATAAAATTTGAAAAAGTGCAATAAAAGCAAGTAGTGAAAACCTAACAACAGGCACTATTTGTGATAGGTTGGCTTCTTCTTCTATGGGCACGTGTGTTGATCACTGGCTTTGAACCATTACCATCTGCATCCTTCATTCAAGTTGCATACGCATATCCTGTGATGTCGGTCATGTCTCACCTTCGCTTTTTGACCATTGTACATATCCATAATAAACTGGTTGTTTCCACTAGGGGAAAAATCCTGAACTCACTAGGGGCAACGAACTTTGAGCTTGAACCAACAGACAAACACCAGGAGGACAAACACAACAAAAACAATGATCATAGTGAAATCAAACATCGAACATCAATCACCATCGAAAATGCATCAAACATCCTTTTCACATCAGAAAATCCAAAAACAAGTCAAAAATCCAAAAAAGTCAAAAACCAGAGTCATCTTGTTGAATTGCATTGTTGTAGTTTGTTGTAATTAGTTGTCTGTTCATATCTTGGTCTTGTAAATCGGTCGAGTTGGTCGAACTACGTGGTCTTTGCGTGTATAAAATAGGCAAGGCTTATCTTTGATCAACCCCCGAGACCCCTAGGATAGGTCTTTAGGTTAGGTTCTTGGTCAAAATCTCAGAAAACACCTAAAAATTGAAAAATTGAAAAATCCCATGTAAAACAACAGAAAATCAAAATCAAAAGGATGATGCTATTCTGAATCATGTTTTTTCCACTTTCACATGAAGGTTCAAATTGTTTGCATTATGATTGTTGTTATCATTTCTCAGGAGTAATTCAAGGATGTCAAAGAACTAGAAATGCTATGATCGAGAATGATAATTTTTCTTTGTCTGTTGTTTGTGAGTTGATCATTATTACTATGTGAATCGTCGTGGGATGTGCTCTACAAAGTATCACTGATGACATTCCAGATTCGCATAGGAAAATAGTTAACTCTTGTCTGTTTATGCAAGAAATGCTCAGGTCATCTTGATCTAATTATACCTAGATGCTTGTGTTAACTTGCACTATCAAACATCATGGAAGTAGTACTCAGGTCATCATGGTCTAATTATACCATCAATGTTTGTACTCACTTTCAACATTTTTAAAAGGATCAATGATGACAACAAGCACAATAAATCACTGGGATGACAACATTGCATTATTAGAATTGCATGTATAGGTTGCATTCATATTAGTTGTTGTAATGGTGTTTATAGATTTTTCCAAGGTTGATGTTATTTCTATCATTAACAGATTGAGTGCATTTGACACTACCAAAAACATCATTTAGAGGCATAAACATTAGGACATCATTCATAGCATTATCATATCATCTAGGAATCCATCTAGTTATTAGACCATATAGGTGCATCATGGAAATCTAAATATAAGTACATTACCATATCACATTCATTTAGTCATCAATTTTATATTTGCATTATGAAAATCAGCAAAAAACAAATGCATTGATCATATCATTTTCATCCATATACATTTAGTCATACATTCTAGGCATCAACATATACAAATTATCATTCATTCACCTCATACATACATTAGATCATAATATTTGCATCGAAAATATACAAAAACATAAGTTACCATGCATATTATACATTCATAAAAACATATAGGATCATTCACCTTAGCATTAACATCATTTTCCATCCATCACATCACACATAATTGCATTAAAAAAGATACAAAAACAATAGCATGTAGAAATTTTCATAAAACGACATACAATCATAACACATATTGCATCCATATAATATCATCATCATGAAACATCACATAACATACATAACGTGGAAATTAAATGCATCCATAATAAATCAACACACACAACACATAGGATCATCATCATCGTTGCATATATATCTCAAAATATGTCAAATGTACAAGGATATCTGAATGTAAGGAAATACATCATCAAAATGGTAGTAATATCATCAAATGTCACTGTATACATTATGATACAACATCAAATGTCAGAAACTATGTGGTACTGCCCCCAAACACTACTGGCATCACCAGACCTATACCCCCTCTTGCACCTGAGGGACATGCACTTGGATCTCTCTGATCCCCAGGCAATGGCTATGTCACACCCATGCTCACTGTCCTAGATTGGGATCTGCTAGTCCGAGATCGGGTGAAGCTCTCTCGCCACTCAGGAGGGACCAATTCATGATACCGATCTTTGTAAATTTGAGCCTCCTGAGAGGTGCAACGTATCTCCCTAAAATAATCAGTTGATCCAATGGCTGTCGCAGCTTGCTGCAACCTCTCAGTAATGGCCTCCACCTACTCAAGCCGTCGTCTTAGTGTGTCTCTCTCCATGATCAATGCTACAACCTGTCTTTGTACCTGTGCCAACTGCTGTTGGACAACATCCCTCTCAGCTGTCAATGTCTGTATCTACCCCTAGGGCTGTAGGAGTTGTGCCTGTACCTACGTCAATAGTTGTGTTTGCACCTATAGCTAACCCTATACCTGTGTCAGCTGCCCCTGAACGGTTTGAACCTGAGCATGTAAAGTAGTAATTTGTGACTGCTACTGCTACGAAGGCAAGCATATCTATACCTGCTACTATGCTGCCGCTACCAAGGATCGCCTCCTGCGAGGCACTTTGACATCAAAACTAGGATGTGCACCACCTCCTACATCTCCTCCACCACCATCATCACCCCTGTCATCTCCCCCATCATCATCATCACCCTCATCTCCACCCTCTCTCTCCTCCTCATCACCATCGCCTCGACCTCATCTCCATCCGGGTGGCCTATCCTCATCATCCTCAAATGTAGGCACGAGCTCATTAGGCCTCGAAATCCTCAGAAATGGATGTTGACCAAAATACAGTGAGTATTCCTCACTCATATATCCCTTGACTATCTCCGGATGATAATCCTAGAGCACTGGCTGTAAATGAAGGTACTCATCACATGCAACATCAGAGGACAATGTCGATCCCCACTCAGTCGCATCCTGCTATCTGTGAGCATACATAGTTGATCCCTGTGGCATCCCTTGAACTTTTCCATATTGTCTGAGCACTCTTAGCAACAAGAATCTCTCAATAATATAACGAGTCCTCCCAATAAGGTATCTGGCAGTCATGAAGTAAGGAACCTTCAAGTGATCCTCGACCCACTGCTCATAGTCTACATAGGGCTTCCAGGTAACTGCATCTAGGTCATCCAACACCCGTCTCCAATACTCCAGTTTGTCCAACTTATGTTGGACAACTGCACCTACAAAACCATAGATATAAGGCCTCCCAAATGGCCGAAATCTATTTGTCTCCGACCGTGTCACTGCAATATGCTCCTAGGCCCAGATCTGGAGCAATGTAACCCTAGCAGACAAATTGGCTCCTCTGAGATATACAATGTGGTGCAAATCATGATATAAATGTGCAAGCATGCATGAACCCCAAGAAAAACAGGTCCCAAACTGGATCATTTGCTCCAAAGTACAACCCCAACTGTCTTAAAATTTATTTTCCCTCTTGTCAGGACATAAGAAGCCACTAACAAATCCTGCAAGAACATAAGGCAAAGGGGCATATCTAGCAAACATCTCCTGCCATGGTATCTAGTATCTAGCAATATGGTCATCCTCGAAAACATGATGTAAATCATTTGTACCTCCTTGCTCTGTGTGATCATAAGTCACGATATCACCTACTACAGGAATCCGCAAAATCCTGTAGACATCCTCTGGTGTAACAGTCATCTCTCCGGTGGGTAGATGGAAAGTGTTGTGGTCGCTATGCCACCTCTCTGCTAATGTTGTCAACAATCCTTGGTTAATCCTAACCCAAGGTGCATATCAATCAATGACGATATACCACATCTCTAAACAATATCTCTATCGACACGAGATAACTGTGGAATCATCTCCCAAGTCCACAAGAATCACTCTCAAGACTGAAGATTATCTAAATATGTCTCCTATCATTTTAAAAACATTTCAAATCAGTATATCAATCAAATCCAATCATCAAATTAATCAAACATCAAATCAATCAACCTATCAGTTCTAATGAGATTTGTATCAAATCTCGTCAACATTTTGTTTTGATCCTCACCTATCATGAGGTCAAAACGACATCATCATTAGTGTATCTCGCCTATCATGAGGTCACTAAATCATCTATTTTATCATCAATGCGTAATCATTGGCTAACACGATCAAACATCATAAATTTCAAGGAGACAAATCACAAAATCTTCAAATCTACCATGGAAGCAACATAATAGACCTTCTATGTGCCAAAAGAGGCAGATGTGTCATTCTATGACACAAGAGCGCCATTAAATTCGATGCGCTGAGAAATTCCTTTGATGCGCCATTTTGTGGATGCGTTAAAGAATTTCTCCGAAGCACCAGAGAATTTAACAGGAGCGCCATTTTATTGGAAGCGCCGAATAATCTCTCCGATGTGCTGAAACTTTGGGCTGAAGCGTCATTACATAAATTTGACCTATGACCTAACTTAAAAGTGCCATTTCAAAATTTCAAAGCGCCAAAATGTTGAAGCACCAAAACAAACCTTTGAAGCGTCGGAGAATCTCTTTGATGTGCTAAAGCTTTTGGAAAAAGCGCCAAAAAACCTAACCTAAGCACCGTCAAAATCTTTAGAAGCGCCGAAACATTTTTGAAATTTAAAATTTGAATTGAAAAACGTGAAAATTCATTTCAAAAATCACAAATGAAGGTTTCGAAATCCTTACCGGAGGTCCGTATCCCCTGGCCAATTATGTCGTTGTACTCACTCAAATCGATGAGTTTGCAGAGGGATCACCATCTTGGAAAAAAGCTCAGCAATGCTCTCTCACTTCAACAATTTTCAAATCACAATATGCACAAATGAACACTTTTTCACTTTTTACCTCTTAATAAAGGTAATTAAAGGAGGTAATTTTGGTGGCAAGTTTTAATTTATTTTCAGAGGCAATTAATTGGGGCAGCTCAAATTCTTTAATATCGGGAGATAAATCGCTGGAATATCATCAAATTAGGATTTTATCATCATCATCATCATCACAAATAAATTAATTTTTTTAAAATCATCAAAAATCTTTTATTATCACAAATTCCTCGATTTATCTCCTGAGGGGAAATACAATTATAATCTTCTGAAAATCATCATATGGGGCATCGTTAAAATTTTAGCAGCACTGGTAAATTTTTCTTTGAAGTAATGCGTAAACACATCACTTTAAAGAGGGGCAAAATGTATACATCCAAAATTGGTCTGTAGAATATTAATTAAATATCGATTATTTAATTAATGAAATCTTTATTCCTCTACTATATAAATAAATTGCAAATTTATTTACATAGTTCTTATTTTCTTAATTCCTTTATTCTAATTCACCTTCTTCGTGATTTAATTGAAATAAATAAATATAAATAAGTTGTTTTATTTTAATTAATTCCTTCTCATTAAATTTGAATTTCATCACATTTCTACATATTCCTTTAACTACCTTCCACCTCACCCTCCAACTCACCATGTGTCACATGAAAATAATTATTCTTATTTTCTAAAATGGATATTTGTTCTCAACAATTTAACCACCTCAAGGACACATGGATCCTTCCTTCAAATGATTCTTTCTTACACTTAGCAAGATTGTTTTACTAAAGGGAACAATTGCCTTGTTTTCTCCATCCTTCTCATTCTTCACCATTGATTTCTCCAGATCAAATCTCAATCATTCATGGCTGCCAACTCACCCAATGCCTTGGTAAAATCTATAAATTGAGGCCCATTTACAACTTTTTCATAAGGAGCATTTGCATAACATCACTCTACAGGAATTCATTCAAGTTTTGAGAGCTTAGTTTGCATTTTCAATTTAGCATTTAGAATAGTTTAGCAATTTACTTAGAATCATGGCTCCTTTAGATATTTCTTAGTTTAATTCAACATTTAGGATCATTTTCATCTTATTGTCATTAGTTTAATTCTGCATTGTATTATTTCCATATCATTTTGTATACAGTAGTTCACCTATCATGTCACTTCATCATTTCATTCAGCTAAATCATTTAATCATGTAGATGTAGACTTAGAATCTGCATTCTAGATAAATAGGCTACTCATTTCTTAGATGGCATCCCAATGATTTGTGAATGAATAAGATTTGAGAGCATAATTATTAGGACATTTAAGATTAGAGGAAGATGGGATGTTTTTAAGGAATTATGTTATCGAATTGTGTTTGATTAAATTTGATTTCCTTACTGTAATGCTTTCCATCTAATTGCGTGTTATTAGTTTGATATAGTTCATGCATATTTTTCTTACACACATAAATTGGCACCCAGCTTGGGGCCTAGCCCCTATTATTTTGATATTTTCTGGAAAGTGTGTTTTACAGGCTCAGATGAGGGTTTCTCTGGTGCAATTGTTTTCAAGATGAACTATTTTTTTGCTTTTTTTACATTTTTTTTCTTTTTTATCCTTTTTCCATTTTTTTTTGGATTTTTACCCTCTTGCCTAGGGTGTAAGATACTAAAAACTTGGATTGATATTTCACTTTTCTTTTCTAGAGGATACGTTGTGGGAAAGCTTACTTGAACTAGTTGTAGGGTTCAAGCAACTATTGATATCTTAGAAATTTTGAGTGAAGGAATAATCCACGTTGTTGGTATCTTTGAAGGTTACCTTGGTAGTGCGTTGGTGGTACACCTTGTTGTCGGGATGAACTATTTCGAAGGCTATCCTGATAGTGTGTTGGCGGAATACCTTGTTGATGGGACAAATTGAAAAAGGTACCATGTGGCATGCCTTTTTGTTTGAATAATGTCTGGATCACAATGTGAGCTAGAAGACATAGAGCAAGGTTTATTTTGAAGCAAGATGTAAGTACTTGACCCTAGTTTCTAGCAATGATGGATTATCTTGTGATAGAATATGTTTGGATAGAGTATGCCCCTTTGGAAAATGCTTCATGGCTCAGATAATGCTGGATAAGATAGGATCAATGATAGTGACCCATGTCAACATGTTTTCCTTAAGCAAAGTGTAAAGTGCACACCAAACATTTGTCGAGATCAAGATACGTTGGATTGGGATAAAAATGGTTGGAATTTTATTATGGATGAGCTGAGATGCTTCTCCCTAAAATGGTGTATATAGATGCTCGATTCTACAGATGACACTTATTTTCTAGGTTTTCATCATGATACTTGTCCAAAGTGCCACCATAGGGGTTTCACTAGAGGATGATTTTTTTCTTGATTTTTTTGTTTTTTTAAATTTTTTATTAATTTTTGATGTCACACAAGACACCTATTTACTAGGTTTTCATCATGGTGGAAATTTTCTCTTCATGTTTTGAACCACCTGGTGGTGCTGATGTAGATGTTGGTACTGATATGGTTGTTGTTGTGTCATGACATCCCAACAATATCCTGCTTGGAGGAGTTATTTTGCTAGGATATGAGCACTTGAATGTAACCCCTGATAATTCTTATCTTCCTTGTTGATACCAAAGTTAACCTTACCTTGATGCGCACATCGCGATAAAGTTCCCTTAGAGTTCTTATGATAAAGGGTTGCTACCAACGCATGGTTAATGTGAGATTTGGATATCTTGGATGGTGCAATGCATTGAGGGATATGATATTTAGATGAATTGGTTGACAGTTTGGAACCTTTGAATCTCTAAACATGGGATGATGAGCAATGATGGGTGGATATGGAGATTCGATTAGGACCAAAATCTTGATATACCTTGTGATGTGGTCGTTGTAATCTTTATCATTTAACTTATCAATCCAAGACAGTGTCCATGGCTGTATGCAAAAGAATATGAAAAAAACTTGCTTGACAGTCTATTCTACAATCAAACTTGTAGAAATCAAACCTATTATAGAGCACACTTGCATAAAAGGAAAGTTGCATAAAAGAAAACTAATATAAGACACTTGCATAAATTGAAAAGTGCTAGATTACTTCACACTTTGCTGGAAATTAAAAACTTGTTTGAATTCAAATTTACTTTAAAAATTTTAGAAATACATTGCTTGAAATAGGACTAGAAACTATCATATTTTTTTAGGCCAAAACAAGTTTTTCTAATCCCCCCCTTTGATTCCTTATTTACAATGCATTTATATAATTAAAAGATGATCCTCATAGTTGTGCAATAGTTTGCTAGAAAATATGAACATGTGTGGGGAAAGAAAGGATAAGTCTTCACTTCATTTTGTTGAGTCAATCTCTTTTGGTCATTCAAAACAATAATCCTTGCTTTTTTAGCCCTTTAAACAACTTCAAAAAGGTGTTAGAGTGTTGAAGAAGCTTTCATTTGACCTATTCTATCATTAAAACTCTTAAATCTGCTCCTATATGCTTTCAACTACTTTAAATTAGGTTGAATAACTACCTAGATATTTGTAATTGCCCCTATATTCTCTCGATTTCTGTCCAAGTCACTGGACAATTTTCTTTAATGTTTGCAACTATTGTCCCTTAACTGCTCAACCTCTTCATAAATACTATCATACTTAGTTTCAAAAAATTTGGAGCATAGAAACAAACGAATGAACAAATTCTGGAAATTCCAGAGCATGGAAGCAAAGTTCTAAAGCATCAGATTGGTGAAGTTTTATCTCAAACCATGAATTGGGTTTTTGTGAAATTTAATGGGTATTTTTGTCTTCTTTTCTTAAATTTTTTCTCCAAAAATATTAAGAACCCATATTGTAATTTTTAAGATACGATGAAATATTTGACTGCTGCAACTAAAAATCTCTTACTTTCCTCATCATGCTCAGTCTTGATAAACTCCATAATTAAGAAAAATACATAATTTTATTTGGCTAATAGATGAGACATTTTTTTTTGTCTCACCATCTCCCCCACACCTAAAATGTTGCAGGTTCCTTTGCAACTCATAATGAGCTTTCAAATTATTTTTTTAGTAGTTGCTCCAGATAGCTCCTGATGCATGAGTTGTAGTTCACTTTCTCTATGCTACATGCAAAGAATTTCTTCAACTTTTGAAAGTTGCAACTTGATCCTTCGCATTGAATAACAATTCAAATTTCTCTATCATTATTTTTGTTTCCATACTATTGAAGTTCTAGTGTAAAACTAGATCCCAAAGTTGCAATAACCAATCATCCATAATGCCAAAATATTTACAGCAAATTTTGAAAGCAGCAACTTTTACGAAAAAATGCATGTTTACAACCTTTGAGAAAAGGAAATAGCTTGTGTAGAACACTTATTTGCAAAAAAAGAAAACCTACCCTACTCTACTTAATGATGTAAAGAGGTTATACAAAACTATTAACTGGTTGTGAAAAATATCTTCCCCTTCTCAAAATATTTTTCCATGCATTAAAATTCTTGAGAGAAGAGAATGAAAAGAAGATGACAAATTTTTTGAAATTCCATGTTTCACCTTCTTTTGAAGTGGAAACCTTCTCCATGATTTTTTATTCTAGAAAATACATGGGTTGATTGGAAATTTTTTGCAATACTTCCTTTTGATTTGTTGCATGTATGATTGGAAACAGTTCCTTGTACTTCAAATCCCTAATTGGGTAGCCCTCCTTTGACTTCTAAAATCTGATTGGGAAGTCATTCTTGGACTTTGAAGGTGTCCAATTAAGTCTATTTTTTGCAAGCTTTTGTAATGAAAATAAGATCTCTTCATTATATTTTGCACCTCTTGCAAACAATAATCCATCAATTCTTTCTTTAAAGAAATATCCTTTGGTAGGACTTGGAGTGATGGTCCTTCAACTAAGAATATCTTGAAACAAATAGGGGGTTTTGAGAGATGAATCTTTCTTGAGGAACTTTTAAATCTAAAAGGCTGGTAAACTAGTTTTCCTAATTCGCTAATGACACTTATCCCCGACAACGATGCTAAAAATGATGGGGTTGTTGTAATCCTTATCATTTAATTTATCAATCCAAGGTGGTGTCCATGGTTGTATGAAAAAGATAATGTAGAAAACTTGTTCGACGGTCTATTCTACAATCAAACTTGCAAAAATCAAACTTATTCTAGAGCACACTTGCATATAATAAAAGTTGCATAAAAGGAAACTAATATAAGTCACACTTGCATGAATTAAAAAATGCTAAATTACTTCACACTTTGTTGGAAATGAAAAGCTTGTTTGAATTCAAATTTACTCTAAAAATTCTGAAAATACATTGCTTGAAATGAAACTAGAAACTATCATATTTCCTCAGGCCAAAACAAGTCTTTCTAATCCCCCCATTTGATTCCTTGATTATAATGCATTTATAGAATTAAAAGATGAGCCTCATAGCTGTGCAATAACTTGCTAGAAAATAGGAACATGTGTGGAGAAAGAAAGGATAAGTCTTCACTCCATTTTGTTGAGTCAATCTCTTTTGGTCGTCCAAAACAACAATCCTTGTTTTTAAGCCCTTTAAACTACTCCAAAAAGGTGTTAGAGTGTTGAAAAAGATTTCTTTTGACCTCTTCTATCATTAAAACTCTTAAATTTTCTCTTATATGCTCTCAACTACTCATAAATTAGATTGAACAACTCCCTAAATATTTGTAACTACCCCTACATTCTCTCAACTTCTGTCTAAATCACTCTAATTTCCTTTAATGTTTGCAAATGTTGTTCCTTAATTGCTCAACCTCTTCATAAATTCTATCATACTTCCAAAAATTTCAGAGCATAGAAGCAAATGAATGAACAAATTCTAGAAATTCTAAAGCATGAAAGCAAAGTTCCACAGCATAAGACTGGTGAAGTTTTATTTCAAACCACGAACTAGGTTTTTGTAAAATTTAATGGGTATTTTTGTCCTCTTGTCTTCAAATTTCTATCTAAAAATCTCAAGAACTCATATGGTAATTGTCAAGATTTGATGAAATCTTTGACAATTACAACTGAAAATCTCTTACTTTCCTCATCATGCCCAGTCTTGATAAACTCTATAATTAAGCAAAATAAATGCTTTTATTTGGCTAATAGATGAAACATTTTTTTGTCTCATCACCTTGTAGGTCGCTCTTGAAGCTTTCTTTTGCATTGTTGGACTTCTTTGATGGATGAACTTTCCCTTTTAATTTTGCCCCATAATTTCTTTGACTAATGGAGTTTGATAGCGATGATTTTCTTGCTTTTGCTTTTGTATCCATTTGAATTTTTCTTGTCCATTTTGTTTTGCTAATTCTTTCGCTTCAATGACTTGTTTCATTCTTGGGTATAGTTTTTTCTCTTGTTGTTGGTCCCAATGAGAGGGTGCAAAAATATGTGGATGGCGATTCATGACATGGCTAGTTGTAGTGTTGGTAGCCATTTCATCATAAGGACTCTTTGTGCTCTCTATATTGATGCTTGCATTAGATAAAGTTTCCCCCAATATTATAGAGGTATCATTGATATGTTTAGGTCCTTTAGTTGATGAATAACCAAGACCTTGGTGCTTAGGATTGTCAATAATTTGCACTGGTGCTAAGATACCCTGTTCATGTAGGCCTAATCCTTTGTCTTGATAATGCATATGTTGAAATTTTTTATTTTCCATAGGATATGTTTTTACCTTGGAAACAAGATGTTAATCTTTCTTTACTCTATTGTGGATCTTCAAATGTGATACCTCTTTCATTGGTAGAATCCTCCATATGCGGGACAACTTCTTGATTGATATTTTCAACTTGATCCTATGAAATATCCGATTTTGATGGACCTTTAAAATATATTGGTGCTTCTTTGACTGTTGTATACCTAATGCTTTGCTTCTTAGGACTGTCCATTATCTTTGTTGATTTTAAGATACTTTGCTCCATATTTTCATGCTTGATGTTTTCAATCTGCCTGAAGGATGTTTCTGATTTCAATGATTCTTCTTGATCAATTTCAGATATGTCTATAGATTCTATTGTATCTTGATAATGTGTACATATGTGAAGAGTAGGTAACTCTTGTTCCTTGGTAATAATATCAAGAGTATGAGACTCTTGTCTTGGATGAAGATCACCTACATGTCCATTAGGAGTAAACATCTCATGGGTAGATGCATGTGTGCTTGGTGTATTGATTTGTTCTTCTTTTGAAAAATGTTGGATGTCTTGGAAGATATTTGCCAAGTCATTGTAGTATTTTAATGATAGGGATTCTTGATCTTGACTTTGTGTGGTATCATCTTTGACATGCTTTGGAGAAAATTCTTGACATGGATCAATTTCAAAGAAGGAATTTCCTGTAAAGGATCCTTGGATTTTCTCAAAATGTGGACATATGGGTGATAGCTCTTGGCTTAGATTTTTTGCATTGGGTATAAGTGTGGGATTCAAAGTCTCTTGATCATCAATATGTACTATCATGAGGTTGGATGATATCAATATATTTTGGACTGAATCATTGCTAGCCATGGGTGATTGAATTTGATCATGCTTGGGAATAACTTCTTGATGTATGTCCTCTTGCTCACTAGATGATGTAGAGACATTGCCAATGTGATCAGTGATAGATAGCTCTTGATCATTGTTTTCAACTTTTGAGGTTGAGACATTGTCCACGTTGTCATTGGTAGATGGACCTTCAATAGTTATTTCTCCTTGATCAATGAGGTCTTGAATGAGATTTTTGAGTGTAGCACAATTGTTCGTTGAGTGACCTTTCATTTTGTGGAACTCACATTGTTTTTTCTTGTTATACCAAGGGAGTTTAAAGTTTGGTTGACCATAAATTGGATTGTCATTGATCTTGATAATCTCCTATTGTACTAGTTCATGCATGATTACCTCTAAAGTTTCTCCCAAAGGGGTGAATTTCCTTCCTGGTTGGTAATCTTTCCTCTATGGCTTTTCTCGATTGTTTTTCTCTTGATTTTTTCAAACTCCTTGATATTGTGTTTGAGGTATATTTTGATATTACACTTGAGGTACACCTTGGCATTGTAGAACTTCTTAATATTGCAGATACTGGAAGTGTTGTTGATGTGGATATTGAGGTGTTTGTAGAATAATGTCTATTTGTTGTGGATATGTAATGTTCTAACTTTGTGCATGACATTGGCAATACATCAAATTTTGATTTCGTTTAATTTCCTCAAGATCTCTCTCAATTTTATCTAGGGAAATTTGATGTTCTGGATTTATTCCTTGATGGTAATTTTGAAATCTCTAATGTTGTTGTCCTATTTGATGTTGTGACCCTTGATAAGAGTAATTTGGGTAATAAATTGACATGTTTCAGGGATGTTTTGATACTCAATACCCAATCATAAGGTCACTTGGTTTATATCCTCATTAGTCTCTTCCACTATTCGTGGTGTTTGTTGGTGCGATGCTATCACTTCTTTTTTTGGCTTCCATGTTCTTTCTATGTTGTTGAACGAGAGCAGTCGAATGCCAAATTGTCATAAAGTGTAATGGTGTTTGAGATGGTTGATATGAAGCTCAAGACCCTAAGGTTTGAGTGTTGTTTTGGAATGTGGCTACTTTTGGGAAATCAAAATGTTGAAGAACTAGGGTCGATATTCCACTTCCTTGTCTAGAGGATATGTTGTGGGAAAGATACTTGAACTATCTACAAATCCCAAGTAACTATTAATATCATAGACTTTTTGAGTGAAGGAATGATCCTAGTGTTGTGTTTTATTTTGATTTCAAATGAGTAGTATGGGAATAATGGACGAGAGAATTTGTGACCAATCTGATTTTCCAAATGTTTTATTTGAACAATGGCCTTATAAACAACTTTAGTTTGTTTTCTCCTAAGTGTTAGTAAAAATATTGTGAGCTAGAATGCTTTGTAACCTCTGTGTGTTTGTTTCCTTTGTATGGAAAATGATATAATAGCACTAGACTGACTCAAAAGCATGGAATTTATGTGACTTGAATGTCTATAGCTCAAGTTGTGAAATCACAACACCGAAGCCATAGTTTACCAAATGTTTACCTTGATCAAGGTAACTTGAAATAAAAGCTGAAATGCTTGGAAACCTTTAAGGATAAATCCTTTCAAGGAGTGCAAAACATAAGGCTTCTTTCACAAGTATACACTAAATCAAAGGGTTTTTGATTTTACCATCTTGTTCAATGTTTGTTTTTGATGTATTATATTTCTTTTAAATCAACCACATAATTTGATGTCACAATTTTTTTTGAATGTAATAGGCAAGTTTAACAAAAACATGTATTTACAACTCTAGGGGATATACACCATTCTTTTAGGTGGGCTTGCCTCATGCTTCGAAGAGACAATTTTACATGCGACTTATGGCGTGGGCTTGTAGTCATACTTGGAAAATAACTTCTTGGAAGTAAATTCTAATGCACCACTTTCAAAGAATGTTTTAGATAATAGGATGGCTTCTAAAAAAATTGGCTCTTAGTCATGTTCTGGGGATATTATTTTTGGGCACCTATACATGCAGCGTTTTGTTCAATTATCCCAACCCTTACATGGGTTTTTATGCATCACAAGGATACTGAGGGAGAATACATCGGTATAGGACATCCACACCCAACGAGTGATAAACTTTCCTCAGACTCGCAAAAGATTTATATAGCGTTCTAGAACGAAAGTACCGCTTGGGTCACCCACAAGTCCTCTAACATGGGAGATTCCTCAAGTAGGTAGGCCCTCTAAAAAGGTATGCTTGAAAAAAGAGTGAAGCTCAAAATGTTCTCGCTCACCCAAGATCACCAAAAGGTGCGAGGGGAGAAGACAAACATTTAGCTTGCCAATCAATGAATACACGACATACAATTCATAGCAAATTGATTCATTTTAAACACCTCAAGTGGTATTATCCCCAAAAATATGTGAATAATGTAAGCAACTTATTCTTTTTATTTTTGCATCAAATTGAAGTGTTCAGGACATCAAGCAATTAAGATAACAATGGTGTAAAAACAATAAGAATAATTTGTTCATTTTTAAGCCCCAAATTAAATTGAAGTGTTTCTAAGAAATCAGGCCTGGTCCTAACTTTGGTCAACAAAAAGTGAATCGAGCGTGCGTCAACATAAATAGAAATCATTTTGTGTTCTTTTTATACACCAAAATTAATGTTCCTAATTATGAAAACATGAAATGTGTTCATTTTTAAAACCCAAAATTGAAGTATTTTTGTTCTGTTTATGAGCACTAAACAAAAGTTCCTAACTTAGAAAGCAATTGGTTCATTTTAACAACACCAAAATCAAATGTGAGTTTGTGTTGTTCATTTTTAGAGCACCAAATGAAAGTTCCTAACTTAGAAAGCTTAAAAATTGACTCATTTTAATAGCACCAAGACTAAATGTGAGTTTTTTGTTTGTTCATTTTAGAGCACCAAACGAAAGTTCCTAGCTTAGAAAGCTTAAAATTGGTTCATTTTAACAACACCAAAATCAAATGCGAGTTTGTGTTGTTCATTTTAGTGCACCAAATGAAAGTTTTCCTAAGTTAATAAAAAAAACATTTGTGGATCTGAAAATCTTGGACGGATCGTCTTCCCTGCATAAAACGAGTTAACGTGTTTCAAATCCTGGATAAAAAACCCATTAGTACATCAAAAACAAGCAAACGTTAGCAAGGAGGTCCATTACAATAGTGCAAGATCTGTGCACTTGATTTCTAGAGCAAATGCTCAGAAAAAATGCAAATGCTAAATTTTTTTGGAAATGCTCCAAAAAAATGCAAATGCTTAGAAAAAATGCAAATGCTTAGTTCCAGAGGCAGATGCTCAAAGCTCCATGCAAATGCTAACCCAAAAAATGGAAAAGCATGGTTTGTAGTGTAAAAGCGAACTTCTTGTTGCAAAAGTGAGCTTCCCATGGAAAAAGTGAGATTCTTGTTTCAAATGCTCAAAAATCTTGTTAGTCAAATGTGAGCTTTTGCTGGGTAGTGCATGAAACTTCTCCCAAAAGCTCCCAGAAGCCTGTAACTTCAATTTGGCTCATGAAAACATTAGTAATGAGGACCTAGGTCCCACCAAGTGTGCCAGAATGTGTGAGGGGGAAGATGTTAGATGTAAACAAGATCAAACTGCAATTGAAATTAGGATCTAAGCTAATATCAAACACAAAAAATCTAAAATATTATCCTACACATATGAAAGGAAACTAAGCTAATTGAAAATACATTAAGAAACCTAGGATTACCAAAATGAATGCAAGAAATAAGCACAAATTTACCATCCTGTAGCGAAGTGTATTTGCTTGATATTGGATTGTTCTTGTCATCGCGAAGCCTCCAAAGTTTGTGTGCATAAGTTGGATGAATGATGCTTGGTTGATCAAAAAAGGTTGAAGCTCTATGAATGGTGATTGTGACAGCACTTTGTTGCAAAATTATGTTGATTCTCTGATCCTTATTTGTGAGGAGAGAGGTTTGTTATATAGGAAATGAGGTTTTGAATCAATGATCAGGATCGTGTTGGAGAATATCTAGACTGATGGTCAAAATATATTGAGAGGATTTAGACATGAGAAGATTGTGCAAAGTTGATTGCACAATTTGGGTGATTGAAGAATAGATTGGCTAATCAGGGTTTAGATTGATCAGTCAAGATTTGATTGGTCAGTTAGCAATTGATTGATTTTAGTTAGGAAATAGATTGACCAGTTAGCAATTTAGATTGACCAGTTAGCAATTTAGATTGCTCAGTTAGCAATCCATGATTTTCTCAATTAGAAAGTGGGTGAGGAATATGAATTAATTGATTTAATTAATTAATTCCTTGTTTGAGTTGAACGTGCAAATCAAATTTGACTTTTGCAAACAAAGCTGCATTGGTTTGATTTGATTTTTGATAAATTATTTGAATAGTTTGATTTGATTATTCAAATTTTAGAGGGAAAGTGTCATAATTAAATTATTATGATTTAATAATTTAGTCAATTTAGGGGAATAAGGTGATTTAGTAACGTAATCAAATAATTGGGATTGTTTGACTAATCAGGATGAAACAAGATTAGATTAGGACTTTATTAAATAAATGTAATTTATTTAATTGGTCGAAATGATGAAACATGAATTAATCAAATAATGTTGTATTATTCAATTAATAGTAGAATTGGGGTATTCAAGACTTTATTAAATAAACGGGATTTATTTAATTTTTCGAGAATGATGAAAAAGTGAATTAATTAAATAATGTTGTATTATTCAATTAATAGGGAAAATTAGGGTTTTAGATGTTGTTTGATTCTATGGGATGATTATGAGATGTTCTAAGTTGATTTCGAGATGTTTTGAGACTTTCCGAGTTGATTTTGAGATGTTTCGAGACGTTTTGGGTTGATTCCAAGTTGTTTCTAGATGTTTCGAGTTGATTCCTAGTTGTTTCAAGACATTCTAAGTTGATTCCGAGTTGTGATAGGTGTTAAGTCAATTGTACATGTCTACAAATATACTTATGTTCGAATAGTGTGGAAAATGTCAAAAATCCATGTTGCATAACAAAACCCTAACCTCGTCCACAACCAACCCTTAGACAATAAGTGTCCTCTAAAATTCAATTTGATTACTTAGAGGCATGTAAAAAACATTATTATGATGCCCACCATATCTACACATTGATGATTTGTGGGTTTGAGTGTGATATTGAGTGAGATTTCCCATGAAATTTATCAAAATCGTGTCTTGGAGGTGGTGCTTTACAAAAAATTGGTATGCAAATCATAAATGAAGTATGGGAACTATAATTCCTTAGAACCACATCAAAATGCATTAAAGGACATTAAGGAGGTCTCCTAGATTGAGAACTAGGTGGTTATAGGGGTGGTTGTTGTTAATGGCATTACAAGGGGAACCATCCAATCATTTTGATCATTTCTAGGAAAATAAACTCCATCATGTCATTCGAGAAATAGATTATCAAGTAGATATGTAGGAAATAGACATTTGTTTTTATCACATAAGACTTTGTTTCTTTCCTTTAGCCATCAAGGCTTAGAGGGGAAATATGAACCTATTGAAGTTTCCTTTGGTTTTGGAACCAAAGAATCTAACAACTATTATTTCCACCTTTATTGCCTTTACCTTTGCTTTCATTAATTTTCTTTTTTTTCAAGGCTCGGAATTGAATCTAGAACTTGTTGAGACTTCCCATGGTTTTGAGAACCATGGGAAGCTTAGACACTTCACTTTTTCCCTTTTACAGGAAATCAAACTCCAAGTGAACCTAGCAAGAATTAAGTGGTCATTGAGCCTTTATCTAGTTCACTTGAGTTAGTGTCACCTTTCTTTCTTTTAGCTTGACTTCATGCCTTAGCACTTTCTGAAAATCCTCAATTTACCTTTGTAGGGTTTCAAATTGCATCTAGAAATAGCGAAACATTCAAGGTCATCTAGCCTAGGACCAATTCAACAACACATTCCTACATAGCAATGTTCATTTGGAACTATACTTGCCAATCTTCATCTTTGCACCAAGTGCTAATGAACATCACCAAGTGGCACTTCAAAATGACCAATTCACTTACATTTCTCTGCATCATCTTATTCTTTCTCATTTAGACCTTTTTAGGAATTCACCCTATTAGTAGACATATTATAAAGTTGGCCACAAAGTGAACACTTTGATAAATTGGTTTCCATCAGGTCATTTGTGGAAACTTAATCAATATATGAACTACACCATGGAACAACAAACTAGTACACTTATCCTTTTTTGCAAGACCTTTTCTTCTCTTATTTAGCCTTTGTGGAAAATAGACCTTCAAGTGAACCTACAAGAATTTTATTAGCAACCAAACCCCACATAATGGGCAAACAATTAGTTCACTTACAATTATTTGTGTGATGTCATTTCCTTTAACTTTTTTCTTTTATAGAATTTGGATCCCTATCAAGTCCATGCGAGATAGAGAACTACATTTGAATTGCACTTATTTATCCTTGAGATGGTTCACTCAACCCTTTCCACATTCAACCTTAGCTCAATTTAGCCTTTTACGAAGGTTTGAGGCCCTACAAAACATTGCATGTGACTTGGAATTGGTTGAGTTTATTGAATCAATTCAGTAACATATCCCTGCAAAAGGTTAGTAGCAAACCAAAACCCCACATGAGCATAACATAGTCAATTTTTACTCAAATTTTCCCCAAATCTAAATTGGGGTTACCCATTTAGACACTATGGAATTGAAGATACAAAAAAGCCTTACACTTAGTCAATTTTATAAATTTTTAATTTGGGTACTTAGGCCTAAAGAAAGGAATGGATGCAATGACAAAAGGCAACTAAATATGACAAACCCATGTAAATTTTTGCAAATCAATTATAAATGATGGGAAAAGAGATGGGGGCAAGCACAAGGAAAAGAGCATACCATAAATAGAACAATACAAAATAAGACAAAATAAAATGGGGTGCCAATACTCCCCTAAACCATCAACCTTTCCTCCTCTAAATAGGCTAAACGAAACCCTTTTAAGGGAAGGATAACAAAAGGAATAGAGAGAATTTTTTTGGATGGATGGAATAAGAAGGAACATGAATACAATGGATGTAAAGAAACCCCCCCAATCTATTTTTATCAAGAAGTATAACCCCATATTATACATTTACTATACACCCTACTCAGTTCAAACCAAAGAGCCACCTCAATACCTCCTTAGTTGAGGTACTGGTTTGGGAGTTAAAAACTATTAGGAGTTTACACACCAAAGAACAATTGAAAGGGTTCCCATCCCTCTTACACACATCAGTGACTATTAATGCCTATTCCCTCATAGGAGGGAAACAACTATGAAGACCCCCCAATGCTACACTATAGACTATCCCCCAAAGTCCCTCTATCAAAGAGATATCTTTTCTCCTTATTTATCATAGTGGGAGAACAAATTATCTCAAAAATTTATTTACTCCAGAGAACAAGGACATTGTATCATCAACCTCTATACATAATATGTCTATCAAAAAGAATGATAGGGGAATTATATCCCTGGCTACTAACCAGATGGTAGGGTGTGGAGGATATTCCTAACTACCTTCCTTTTTAGAGGGGAGGGTCAAACAATGGGACACTCATGAGATATAGGGGGTTATGATGGGGGAGAGATGTAATGGATTGAAATACAAGGATGAAATGAGAGTTTGATGGATTTGGACAAGGTATGAGATTGACTTATAGCCTGATAGGTGAGTCAACCAACCCTTAACCAAATTTGGAAATGTCTTAATGATGAAATCCAATTATCCAACTAGGTTAACAATGCAATTTATTGTTCTGATGCAAATACAAAAAGTACAAAAGTTCACAAACAAATTCAGAAAACAAAAGTGTAGAGTAGGACAATGTGCACTATGATTCAAATTTGGGGCAGAAAATGGATGACATAGACACCCAGGGTGTGAGTGTTCTTGCATTATTTTTTGGATCTATTTTGGAGGTCCTCTAATGTCAAATTTGAGCTTCCAATTTCTACCTTCAGATCTGTTGGAACACTTCTTGATTTTTTGTAATTGAGTTTCCATGAGTTGACAAGATGTAGGGTCTTGAATGCAACAATGAAAAATTTGTATTCAAGATCCTTTCAATCTTCTTCAAACCTGAGATCTACACATTCACAAAGAGAAGATATGTTGGGCCATTTTAGGGGCTTGCCTTAGTCAAACCCCATGTAATTTTTTCCACTTCCACGATGGCAATGTCAATGATGAATGGAAAATGAATAGGAAAGAATGATGAAATCACAAAGTGTTGCAACTCACCACCCTTCAATGGCTTCCTTGAAGGACTGAAGTCATGCACTTCACCTCAAGGTTTTGATCTCGCTTTCTTGAATACTTGAATGCTTGAATGATTTGGAGACCTACAAAAGTGTTAGCCTTCACAAAACAATAACAATATGAGCACACATAAACTCACATAGAATTGGACATGATGTTAGGATATTGAATTGTTGTAATGAAGCTCTGAAATGTTGCTCTTGACTTGCTCAATAGTGCCCTTGATCATAAGTTTGACAATAATTTCTTTCTTTTTTCTCTTGTTAGATTTAAAATGATGTAATAACTAGGTATTTATAGGCATTTATTCAATTTCCTAAAAAAAAAATTTTGATAGCCGACTTTCGACAATTGAATTGCAAATACTAAATTGTCAACACCGACATATTTGAATTTGGAGCCAAAATAGGGGGACACTCATGCCCAAGGCATAAGTGTCCTTGCCCTATTCTTTGTGATTTTAGGTGTTGAGGGCAAGGTCTTAGATAGATGCAAATGATTCTCGCTTGTAATTCCTCGAAAATTGTCAAAAATAGGCCATAGAATGCATAATTTAAGAAATAAAATACTCATTTAGGTCCAATAATTTAAGTGGGACCAAACATAAGGTGAAATTATCATGGGTGGCAATTTATGATGCTACATTTAGCCCCCACTTTAGTGAGAGTATGAAATTATGCTCAAACTCACACCAAAGTAGAGAAATATATGTCAAGATGGGTTTGAATGCGTAAATGTTGAAGATATAGGTTGACTAAGGATCGAGGGGGAGTGCACAAGCCACTGGGATCCAAGATCCCATGGAAAAGCAAGATAGGCACAAAGGAACACACATATGAATGAAATGTATCAAGACAACATACACTAACATGCAACTACATAAAACATGAAGCATACATGATGAAAACACACATGACATAGATAGAACATAAAGATGATGATGGAAAGAAAATAAGCACGATGCAAGCACAAAGAAGACACACGAAAATAAACACAACAAAACACACGGTTAGTACTAAAAGGATTCGAGTTAAGGCAAATAGACCTCAGTCTTAAATTGTCTCAAATACCAAATGTCATCCATCAAATAATTGTTAGATCAAATGAGGAATAACAAGTTGTGTTATACCACATCACTCATGGGCCACATGGATCTATTGGATAAAAAGTTATGTTATACTAGGTGCCCATGTAGTATGATGGGTTCCATAAGACTAGCCAGTTGTGTTATGCTAAACACTTATGAAACACATGGCTCCACTTGAAAGCAAGTTGTGTTGTGCTAGGTGGCCATGTTAAGGAATTCATGAATCACACAATAGCAAAGTTCGATATTTTCTAGGTGAATCACAAACAGGAAGGCAACATAGGCTAGTGAGGATCGGTTTTCACTAGGTCAGCCCCCAAGGTAGCAAAATGAGAAAACACACGAGGTCTAGTGACGACCATTTTTCACTAGGTGTGTACCCATAACCATACCAAGATTTATACTCCCTGATAGCCTTGATAAGGTGCTACAAAATTATATGCCAATGCTACACTAAGTTCAATGCCTTTGAACAAAGTGAAGCAAAGAAAAATGCCAAACTCACCTAAGGAGGTACAAAATCTCGCCTAAGGAGGCACATAAATGATGACAAGATAAGGCCAAAACCTCAAGGGTGTTATAACAACGCCACCAAAAAAGGTGATTTACAAAAATAACAAAGGGGTTATGCTCAATACATGAAGATCACACCTTAGGGAACATCACACATGACATCACCACCAAGAGAGGACTAGTCAAGGAATAGAAAATCGTATTGTAAACACTAAAAAATGTCCTAGGCTTGCTAACACCATTTTTCCATTATCTAGGGTCATATTTTTGCTATTAATTAAATAATTCTTAATTATTTATTTAATTCATTTCTCCATTAATCTTGATTAATTAAATAAATTATATTTATTCAATTACATCACTAATGTCTTTCCTCTATAATTTTTTTTTTTTTAGACTGCAAGAATCGGGTAGCACGACCCCATATAAACTGTAGTGTGCCTGGTAAACTTTTTAACGTGACCGGTGGCGCTGACACGACATGCCCTCCGGTACCACGGGGGTGGGGGAGACTAGACCTCGTGACCAACCTCCTGCAACAGGAAAGATTTAGCCATCTTTCCTCTATAATTAAATAAACTTTATATATTTAATTATTTCCACTTGCCACTATAACTAAATAATTATATTAATTATTTAGTTATTCACTGTTAGCTTTTCTATCACAAATTAATTAAATCTTATTTAATTAATTACTTGCCTTTTCACTCACCTTTTTGAATTAAATTTCTATTTAATAAAAAAGATAACTTGATTTTTCCTTTTGCATTTAAATAATGTTTCCATTATTTGAAAATGCATTTTCCTCTTTGAACTAATTGATTTTGTCAAAAAATTGTTCAATTTCCTCATTCTCCTTCACTTTCAATCTTATCTCATCTCGTTCAATTTCAGCTATTGATCGAAATAAAAATCAATTGATCTCATCCATCCATTTTCCATCTGGCTCTCTATAAATAGTTTTGTCACTATCATTTTGATCCATATAAGATATATATGCTACTATGCTATTGAGAAAACTCTGATATTTTGCTAGGCATAGGCATAGACTTTTAATTGCACTTATAATTTGAGGGCATTAGTTACTTAGAAGCGAAATGAAGGAGGATAATAGAGGTGATTCAATGGAAGCATGAAAACTTGGGTAACGATGTTTCAGTATTTTACGTTTTATGCTTTCTTTTGTGCTCTATTATTTGATTAGGATCTTTAGGATTTAAGTTTAATGATTTGCAATCTCTAATCCTAGTTTAATTTCCTGATGACACATACCTTAGGGAACAATAGTCATTGTGTTACAACCAAGGAGAATGCCATATGCCCAAAAAAGTCACACCCTTATGGGACATCAAGCCTAATATCACCACAAAGGAGACACATCACAAGATTAAGCAAGCCACACTTTGGTTAACATGGTCACTCTTCCTAGGAGATGTATGCTATCATTGCTAAGAAGGGACCATTTCCTATGCAAAAAATGAGTGGGGGACAATATTGCCCCCCTTAAAATGTTAGTATACTTGCTAAATTTTTTAAGGAGTTAGAGAGGGATCCCTTGTTAGAAGGAATACACCTAGACAAGGCTACATAACCCCTTGCCCCCCAAGTGTAGGGAGAAAGCTAAGCCTAGATGGTTATGATATAGTGCTAATTGTGAAATGAAGTATGATTATATACATTGTAGTTTATATCATCATGTATGGTAGTGAGTATTATGTGATATTACAACCACCACATGGAAATGAGAAGAGTATTTGGATGTTATTTTATCATGCATTCAACGTGGTCTCCATAAGGATCAAATTCTTTCAATTTCTTCTTTAAAGCATAGCACTCATTTGTATGGTGTCCTAACAATCTATGATATGCATAGTAGGGTGTATTTTCATTCTTTTGTTTATTAGTTTTTCATTTAGGCATGGGTGGTAATATAATTAAGCCCTTATCAACAAGTGTAGTTGATTCATCTTCAAGCTTTGATATAGGACATAGGAAATGTAATTTCTTTTTATATTTCTTAGTTGGTGGATCAATAGTTTGTTGTAAAGGTGAAGGATCTTGGTAACCTAGTCCTTTAGTATCTTTAGATGGTGTTTGTTCCAAGAGGGAGTGGAATTCATGTTCATTCTTAATATCACATTCTTGTTCCCTTAAAATCTGAAAGCCTTACCCATAGGTCTGTTCCAAGTTGATGGGTGTGTTTGTAACTTTATGCTCATATAATGGAGGGTTGGTTGATGTTATTTCCTTGTGATTGTTATTGATAGTTGCTTCCATGTGCATTGGTTGAGGTATGATTTGTGACTCACTTTCAATGTTTGAAAGAGTGAACATTTCAAGTGGTGGTGTGGTAGGATGTTGTTGGTATGGGGTAGTAGGGCATTGCATCGAGGGATAAAAAGTTGCATTATTATCAAGGTTAAGGAAATTTGTATGAACTCATGCATGCTCTCTTTATCTTGGCATAAGAATTCAAAAATATTTGTAATAGGAGATGAAGTATTATGAATGTTATTATCAGAATTAGGGTTATTGCTAAACACACATCTTGAAACATCCACCAAGGATTTCAAGGAGGTCAAAAATTTTCCAAAACATTGAGCCATCATATGATGATATAATGCTTGTACTAAGGTTCAAACTGTTATACAACAAGTAACTAGAAAACATAGAATAGATTAAGATAAAGGCTCTTGAGAGGATTCTGTCATAGAAATTTGAGCCCCAAAAGGTAGGACAGAGGCGCCCAAGGTGTCTGTGTCCTAGGTAGGGTTTCAAAAACGTCAAATTTTGACTGTTTAGGGTGTTGTTTAAGGTTCTCAAATCTGTATTCAAATAGGTCTGATAGTAAATTATTTTCCAAATGTTGCAAATTTTAGAATTGTGAACTTCACAATGCAAACATGCAACAATGCAAAAATTAAATGACATATTTGAAATGTAGAAACATAATTCAAATAACAAAATCTAATAGAGAACAAAAAAATAGAAATGTGATTCAAATTTTAGTCAAAAATATCAAGACATACGTGCCCAGGGTATTTGCGTCCTAGATAGGGTGAATAGAAACTAAAAGTTTGGTTATGCTTGTTATTGTTTAAGGTTTCCAATTCTATGCACAAATAGATTTGACAGTGAATATTTTTCCAAATTTTGTTGATTTTATGACTATGAAAATGGAAAATGTAAATGTGCAAATCTATGAAATATGAATGACAACTTTTGAATGGAATTTTCAGATACAAGATACAATGATTGACTAATTCCAAGATGCAAAGTCCTAAATATGATAATTTGATGTAATTTTGAGACAAAATTATGCAAATTTTCACTTTTTTAACCCAAATGAAAGATGCAATTTCGAATGTAATGAACAATTTTAGATTTTAATGATCTAATGAATGCAATTTGAATGTAGATCTGATCTATGATGACTGAAACAAATCCTATTTTAACCTTTAATGCTATATGAATGCAACATTTTTGTATTTTTATGTCTTTTTGTGATGCAAAAATGAAATCCTAAATGAGACATACAGAATAATGATATGCAAAACCTAGATCTAAGGTGAATTTTTAGAAGGTATATAATATTAATAGGTCAGGTGCACCAAAATGAAACTATGGGAAAGGGAAACCTTTTAGATTTCACCTTAGGGCTTTACACCTTTCCCAAATATTCATGAAATATAGGGGGTTATGTTGGGGAGAGATGTAATATATTGAAATGCAAGGATGAAATGAGGATTTGATGGATTTGGACAAGGTATGAGATTGAATTATAGCCTGATAAGTGAGTCAACCAACACTTAACCAAATCTAGAAATGTCTTAATGATGAAATGCAATTATCCAACTAGGCTAACAACGTAATTTACTATTTTGATGCAATTACAGAAAGTGTAGAAGTTCATAGACAAATTCAGACAACATAAATGAGTAGAGTAGGACATTGTGCACTATGATTCAAATTTGGGGCAGAAAATGGAGGACATAGACACCCAGGGCATGAGTGTCCTTGTATTCTTTTCCAAATCTATTTTTGAGGTTCTTTGATGTTAGATCTAAGCTTTGAATTTCTGCCTTCAGATTTGTCGAAACACTTCTTGATACTTTTGTAACCGAGTTTCTATGAGTTGACAAGATGTAGGGTTTTGAATGCAACACTGAACAATTTGTATTCAATATCCTTTCAATCTTCAAACCTCAGAGCTACACATTCACAAAGAGAAGAGATGTTGGGCCATTTTAGGGGCTTGCCTCAGTCAAACCCCGTGTAAGTGTTTCCACTTCCATAATGGAAATTCCAATAATGAATGGATAATGAATATGAAGGAATGATGAAATCACAAAGTGTTGCAACTCGCCACCCTTCAATGGCTTCCTTGAAGGATTGAATTCATGCACATCACCTCAAGGTCTTGATCTTGCTTTCTTGAATTCTTTAATGCTTGAATACTTTAGAGACCTAAAAAAGTGTTAGCCTTCATAAAACAATGACAATTTGAACACACATAAACTCACATAGAATTGGACAAGATGTTAGGATCTTGACTTGCTACAATGAAGCTCTGAAATGATGCTCTTGACTTGCTCAATAGTGCTCTTGATCATAAGTTTTCCAATAATTTCTTGATTTTTACTCTTGTTAGATTTGAAACGATGAAATAACTAGGTATTTATAGGCATTTATTCAATTTCCCAAAAATTAAATCTCGATAGCAGTCTTTAGACAATTGAATCACAAATATTAACTTGTTGACATCAACATATTTGAATTTGGATCCAAAATAGGGGGACATTCACGCCCAGTGCATGAGTATCTTGCACTATTTTTAGGGATTTTAGGTGTCGGGGGCAAGGTCTTAGATAGATGTAATTAATTCCCACTTGCAATTCCTCATAAATTGTCAAAAATAGGCCATATAATGCATAATTTAAGAAATTCAATACTCAACCAGGTCCAATAATTTAAGGGGGGACCAAACATAAGGTGAAATTGTGATAGGTGACAATTTATGTTGCTATAAAAGGTAGATGAGTTTAGTTGATGGTTAATAAAAAATGATCCCTACCCTGACATTTTTATTAAGACTAGCTGACCCCTCTCCTGACAAACATTTTCTCTTTGTTCATGAAAGTAACCCTAATATCTAAACTAGTCATAATTCCCCCCACATGGGTACATGGGTGGGTGTATTAGTTGGTCTGGGGGGATTATAGTGGCCTTTTCAAATAGTAGGGGCCCTCCCACCCACCTCTATCAGTTCTTATTTCAATAATAATGAAGGTGCATCAAGTAGTACCTACAAATCCATCAAGATGTTTTGATCTTGTGAAGGATTCAATACAGGCTTGGCATCACCTCATTGCTCAATAATGAACTGAATCCATTCTATCAAAAAATGAGATTTGGTCCCCCTATTGGCTATAAGGAAGCTTGTTGTTAAACAAAATTGATGGTGAGGAAGGAATTTGGTTGATAGGTAGATCAAATCGACTTCAGCTCAAGAACCAAAGAGAAGGGATGTATGATGTGATGACCTGCTATGATAACACCTTCTATCCCCACCCAACCAAAGGGATTCCCTTCTCCTTTTTTTAGGTTTAAGGAACCAAATTGATCGCCAATGATGGGTAATCAATAGGTTCCTATAGAAACTATGTGGCCCTTCCTTAATGAGAGTGATTTATTGGTTATATTCCCTATTGATAACTCATGAGGTATTTTATTCTCTAATCACACATCTAAGGTATTTTATTATATAATCACACATTTGATACAAAAATGGATGGCTCTAACAACTACACTAGTCCAACATATATTGTTCAAGATAGATATTTCATCTATAAACATGATACAGTCAATAATTGATATTCATTGTATCACTACTATAGTAGTGGTGCCACCATCTAGCCAACTACTGGAACACTTGATCTCTATATTTATGTGAGTGAGTAGAGTGACATCTGGATAGGATAGGGTACATAGAGGGAGAAGAACATACCAATAAGATTTGAAATATGAATCAATCCATTATCAAGGAAACCTAGTGAGTGGGCCCTCCCTTGTGGCATATTGAGGTGGGTGTGATTGGGCATCAAATTCCATCCTATTAAGATAGCTACTATCAGGTGGTGGAAATTAGAGTGAGTTTGAGCATACCACCATTATATATGTGTCCATATCTATTGTAACCATAATTCTTTGATCTATCTCATGGGCCTTTAGAGAAATCAAGTGTCGATCCTTTGTCAGGTTGATGATTTAATTGTCATCCCTTAAATCAGGCTCATGGAGGGTAATCCTTTCATGGGTGTGACTCTATAGTAAGGTTGACCAAATTTAGGTATGGGGGCTGATTCAAGAAGATGAGGTCCATTAGTGCTCATTGTCATGTGGGGCTAAAGAGGGCACATCACAAGAATACATTGACTAGAGTTGATTAGGTTGAGCCCATATTTTGACTTAGATACAACAAACTGAGTTTGGCTCAAGAGTTGGCGAGACTTTTTTGATGTATGGGCCACACTCTTTTACAAGAGACTCTCACAACCACCTACCAAATCAATATCAAACTGAAACTATATCTACCCACCTCGCTATAATTGTGGTGGGTAGGCAGCCCAATATAACTTCCCACCCTTTGGGTAGGAGGAAGATAAAATAGGTGGGTAGGGAATTCTAGTTTTACGTGGGAGGAAGATAAAGGAGGGCTCGCCACCTCGATAGTTGAGCCAATAATATGTATACATGTATATATGTACATATGTGTATATATGCATATATACATATGTGTTTATATATGTGTATGCATGTATATATATATGCATATATACATACATATACATAAATAAGTTATATATATGTAATGTCTAAGATTTGAAATGCAAAAAAAAAAAAAAACAAGCATGTAATTTTCTACTTCAAACCAAGCAAAACCTCTAGATAGAGCTCAAAATGGATTTAAAAACAAGACAATAACATAAGAAATAAATCAAAAGTTACCATAAACTCCATTGTGATTTGATTTTCTCCTTGATTGGTGATATGTGGATGCTCCTTTGCTTGAAGATACCTATTTTGATAGCATGTACCTAGCACAAAATGATGATGTTGCAATTATGAAGCAAGTATGAAGGTGTTGTCATTGATGTCAACTAGTTAAATAATTGCTATTGTCATTGATGTCACGGATAATGGTTATTGGCTGTATATGTTGAGGATATTGAGAAAATTGTAATGAAGAAAGATTGCAGGTGTTCAGTGTTTGCTCTGGGTTTTTCTTTGAAATGTGCTGCTATGTTGATGAGGATCTAAGGTATTGTTCATGGTTGTTGGAAGTTGTTATATCTATATTTTTGGGTTTTGGACCATTGTACAATGTGATTTATGTTCATCAGTTGTGAACTGTGTTTTTCTATGTATCTGGCTGAGGTCTGGGAGAAATATAGTTGCTTTGAATTTCTTCTTGCTCAAGTCTTATGACTTGCAGTTCTTAGGATAAGTTGTTGGGAATGTTTTCAAGTTAATTTTGTTATCTAGAAAGATTGGATTGTGTTAAGGTTGTGTGTGCTTAATTGATTTTTTTTTTTTATACTAGTTTGGCCAACCTTTTGTTTAAAACCACTTTCGAAGCTTATAGAAGCATGTTGAAGCGTGTGGTTGGGTTTCCCTAATTCTAATTCTACCATAGAATGTTTTGGAACTGACCTAATTTAAATTTGTAAATGCAAATGGTGTGTGTCGACTTTGGATGAATCTCAAAGTTGAAGATGGTATAAATACAAGTTGAAATGTTTGTGAAGAGGCAAGAGAATGCAAGCAAGATAGAGGTGAGATATATGTGAAACAGTGTGTGTGATGTGAGTTTGGGCAGATAGTGTGAAATCTAATTGTTGAGTTTTTGAAAGCAATGAGTTGAAGGTGTACTCTATCATTCATGCATGTCTACAAGTGTGTGAGCAAATTGTGGTGGAAATCTCTATTGCATTCATATTGTTTTCTCTCTATAACAAATCTCTTCTATCTTCTTTGTAATTCTATGGTAGTGAGCCCTTCGGGTGGTTGACCCTTGTTGGAAAGTGAGTCCTAATTTGGATAGTAAGTCCTATTTTGGTAGTGATCCTTCTCTGGCAGTGAGCCTTTGTAATTGGTTTTGCTATTCTCTATATTATGAGCTAATCCCCACCATGGTTTTTCCCTTATTGGGTTTTCCATGTAAATCCAGTGTTATTGTGTATGTGTGATGCTTTTTTGTTTCTACTTTTACATTTAATGATTAATCATATTATCAGAGTAAAGGTTTTGTGATTGATCTAATTTTTAGTGAAATTTTTAAAGGTTAAAGTTTGGCACAACTGATTCACCCCCCCTCTCAGTTGTCTTGTTCAACAAATGATTAATTAGAATGAAAGAAAGAGTGTACCAAAATTTATAGAATTTTGGAATGGATGGTCAAGATCTGATGGTGAGATCAATGGTGGAGGATGGTTGAGATGATTTCCCTAGGATCAAGGAGAGAATGGAGGGTGGAGATAGAGGTTGTTAAATTGTGAATGGCTAGGATGAACTTACTAAATTTAGTAAGTGTTTGTGACCATGAGGGAAATAAGGGACATATGCATCTAGTGGGGCTATATTCTTGAATTGGATTGAGAGACTAATGGGACCATAAGGAAAATTGTTCTTAGGTGCCCTTTATTCTTGGAATGTGTTGAGGGAATATAGTTATAATTAAATAATAATATTACTTAATTATTTTAGCGCTGTGATATGGATAATAGGTGGAAAATGGAAATTATTTATTGATTTATTGTGAGGAGATGAAAATGGGGATCAATTAAATAACATAATTACTTAATCAAGTGTGTAAGCCCTTGGGTGAAGGTTATGTGTCCTAGGTGATGTGTTATTCAATTAGGACTAGGTGCATTGGGGAAATATTTAGGTGTCTACATTTTACCCCTCTTTAATACAATGTCACAAAAGTGGCATTGTGTCAAAGAAAAATAAAAAGTAGGATGTGATGAAGTGAAGCTTCAATGGCATGTTTCCTTGATCGTTTAGGGATGGTGATAGAAATGATTCCCCCATAAGAGAGTTGTTAGGTGAAATGGAGCCCAAGAGGCCCCTTGAAAAGACAAAGGATAATAAAAAGATGTGTCAAAAAGTATAAAATATGGCTTGAGAGAAATCATGTTGGGATGATGTACATGCCATGGATATAGGATTAACGATCGATAAGGATTGGGCATATTGAAGGATACCACTAAGATGATTGAACGATAGGATTCGAATTGCATAGATGTATATGTTGGATGATAAAATCTCACAAGGATGTAATACAATTAAATGAAACATGATTTGAGGTATGGATGAATGAGGGTAGAGGATAAAAATGGATGATGTACACATGTTGTCCTAGTAGTTTCATGTGCAAGGAGTAACCTTTTACTTTTTTTAGCACTAAGCCTTATACACCATGATATAAGGGATCATGATAACAATGTGCCATGTGCATATAGACTTACACAAACAAAGAAGTTGCAAATAGTATAGTGATCCAAAATACACATTGTCATAGGCATGCCATCATATGAAGGATGAAGGTGACCATGATGATGTGATGGATGGAGCACTAGGACTATAGAGAATAAACAAGTATAAACCATACAAAAAAGAAATAAAAACACGTAGAAAACACAATTTGGTATCCAATGATATATTGAACCCAAGGGTGTATGGGAGTGTGGATGGGGGGATGGATTATTTTGATGATGATCCAAGGATTAATGATTAGGATTGGATTATATTTTTCACCTATTCAAGCTATGTGTTATAGATTTGTTTGACAATGACAATGATGAAAATGTTGTTAATGTGGGAAGGACACATCTTGAAAATAATGTGAGGATTGGGAAAGAAATATCTTGATAATGGTAATTGGATTGATTTGGGATTAAACATAACTTGTAGCAAAAAAATGAACAAATATTATGTGTTTTGGATGGATGTGACATTCTAGATGAGATATATTGGGATTTAAGAGCTTCAACATGGATAAAATCTTTTAGGGAGCATGCTAGAGATTTGGAATGTGTTTGGATAAGTATTTTTTGTTATTTGTCACTTTAATGGTGGAACCCATGGAAAGAGATAAACCAAGCCTAAATACATGGATAAATATGGTTTGGATGGAATGGTTAACATATTGGATGAGATAGAGAGGATATAGATTGATGGAGGGTTGTAAGGTGATATGTCCAAGGACTATGTCACATAGTATTAACATGTTTTGATCCAAGATAGGGATTGGATAGTGTTATGAAGTGATGGTAGATGGCGTGTAGCCAAATATGGATATGCCAAGAGTTTTCAAAAGTATGATTTAATTGTATGTCCCCAATATTTTATAAGATCAAGGTAGGTAGGGAATACGATTGAGATATGACTAAATAGATATAGTGCATGGGTATTATAGAATGACATGATAGGATGGATAGGTTTGGTGGAATAGATGAGATAACTTTCCCCTAATTACAATGTTCACATAGCTAGTTGACTTACATATGATACCCATGAATGGGTTTCCATCATGATACTTTCCCAAGGCACCACAAGAAGTGGTTTTCACCATTGGAAATATTATTTCTATTTAGTTTTTTCTATTTTCTATTTTTTTTGGAATTTTGTTGATTTTGTAACCTTTTTTTTTTTAAATTTTGGACTTTAGGTATCATGTTCATGGACATTTGATGTATCTAATCTATATGCTTCGATTATGACATGCCAGTAGTATCTTATCTTATGAAGCTGCCTCATTAGGATTATTACATTGCTATATAATGCACAATTTTGATGTTCTTTGTTAGTTGGGTTGGCCTTGTCTAAACATAAACACCTTGATAAAGTGTCATCATACTCTTGTGGTAAAGTTTCATTGCAAGGATGTGATGGGTTGTAGGTTTTGGTTGGATTTAGGATAATTTTGTATGGATTTAGATGGTGGAGGTGAGGATTATGATTAGGATTGTTGATTTGACAATTAGGATTTTGGAGGTGGATGTGTGGATTGATAGATTTTGGATGTAGGTATATGCAATTTGAATTGGAACAAGGAACATTGGGATTGCATGGTAAAATTAGATTTAGATTTGGGAATAGAATTAGGATCAAGAGCAACATTCTTTTTGGATAGTGAAGTTTTGCATGATAATTGTGAAGGTGGAGCACACCTATTGTATGTAATATGCAAATTTTGATTTATGGATTGCTTTTGATGATTCACTTTGATTTGATTCATCAATTTACTTTTATTTGGGATCCATATTGATTTTTGAATACATGTTACTTTTTAGATTCATCGTGATGTTGATAGGGAGTTTACATTTTTTGGGGTAGTTGATAACAATTTTTTGCTTCAGGGAATGCTTCACTTTGTATAATGGATGATGTTGTTGGTCCCAAGCAAGGGTTTAGGATGTTTTGGATATAGGTTGTTAGTATGGATTAAGTATAGAAAATATGGGTGGAAGGAGGATTCTTTGAAGAGTTATGGATGGCCTCTATTTTGGCTCTTTCATTGGATGAGGTTACCCCAACTATCATTGAGTTTCACCATTATACTACTTTCTTGGAGATGTGTATCAAATACCTCAATATCCATAATTTTCATATATTGATATTGTATCTAGAACATCTTGTTTGTGAAGGCCTAATCCTTTACCATTGTATCCCATGTTTTGATAAAAACAAATTGTCATAGAATATTTTTCACTCTTAGAATAGGATATAAATCCATCATTAGGGAGCCATGACTTGGTGGAGAGATTTATTGTATCTTTTGCAAGAAGGCCAAACTATATGAAGGTGGTTGAACCCAACTTGTAGGATGATTGTGTTTCCTCCTTGTTTGTGATTATGGTATCTTGATCAATGATATTCTCAATGTGATCAATATTGTCTTGTGTATCTTCATGCATGATGGGACCCATATCATTTGTCTGACTATCTATATTTCCAAGGGAGGAAAGTGTCTTATCTTGGGAAATATAAGTGTTTGGAATATGGATGGGATCATCTTTGATTTTATGATCATGGATGGGATAAATGTGGAGAAAGATACCATCTTGGAATTCTTGATCAACAGGGGGATCTTGATCAAAGATCGAATTTTGGATGTCATGATCATAGATAGGATCTTAATAAAATATTATATTTTCATGAATATCATGATCATCTATTGGATGTTGATAAAAAATGGGATTAACACGAATATCAAGATTATTTATGGGTATTTTCTTAGTAACTTGAACTTGATTTATGTTGGATCTTGGTGTGACATGATTTAGAGCAAGCTTTTGACATAGTCTTACTTCCTTTTTAGACAATATGGATACACTTATTTTCTTTGATATTCCCTAAGTTGATTAGGCCTTTGTTATATGTTCCCAATGTCGCATGTAACAGTATGCTTGGGCTAGTGGGATGTGTTTGGACCTTATGAAACTTATGAATTTTAGACCTTTTGGGTTTTATGGACTTCAAGAAATATTTATGTTTAACTTCCCATGTGAGTTGACTCATGGAGATGGTAGTGTTTGATGGTGTTGGTGAACAAATTTGTCACTATAAAAATTTATGATTTATAAATCTATAATGCCCCTTTTAAAGACAATCATACCAATAGTTGGATAAGCTATTTCTTTATCATATTAGCTTTCCTCTAAATTTTAGAGGTACAAATCCCTCATATGATGAGATTTGAGTTTAAAAGGTATGACTTTGAAACATAGAAAAAGGTAAGTGGGGTGATCAATGTGGAAAAAGGTATGTGATCTATACACTTACACTTTCCTAATTTCATTAGGAAAAGAGATCCCCAAAGGTAGGATTGACTTTCAATCCCTTAGGTGAGTCAACCCTATTGGAAGATCTGTTATTTCCTTATGATAGAAAATGGTAAAATATGATTGAAATGCATGTTGGGGAGATAAACTAAAAATGCTTAATGAACTCAATTATGCAATGCAAACTTGAAATGCAGATTTAAAGCATAATACTCAAAAGAAGAAAAATAGGGTTATCAATATGGAATGGGGAAAATGGGGTTATGATGGACCTATTCTTCCTCAATTCATTAGGAAATGAGATCCACACAATGAAATGATTATCAAACCTTAGGTGAATCAAGTCAGGACGGGGGTCTTGGTCAAACAACACTTTGGGGAGAAAAACTAAGAATAGAAAATCAACACCAAATTGAAATCTAACACTTGGAACAACAAGATTAATCTAAATACTGACAAAACCAAAAAACAAAATGCAAATCAGAGAAGGGAAGAAGCATGTGTACCAATCACCAAAAGTCAGTTTCTGAAGCTAATTTGAGACTCATTCGTCAAGGGCAAATGGGTCTTGAGTTAGGGTTTGTATGCAACTTTTGGGAGCCTCTACTACATCTCCGAATCTTCCAATTTTCCTAGGTTTCAGGTTCAGAAAACCAAAACTAAAATTTGAAAATAAGTTTCCATGAGATGACAACTTTTGCAACTTTGACAAGTTCTTCAAATTTTTCTCTTTAAAGGGTCTTCAAGATTTTTCCACCTAATTTTGCAAACATAAATAAAGAGGGAAAAATGTTTTATTTTTGGTGAATGGGGGTTTTCCTTAGTCAAACCCCGTTTTGGTAATCAAACCTTGAAATGAAATAAAATAACATGAAAGGAATGATGAATGAATAACTCTATATTACCACTCAACAACCCATGCATAAACCTTGGAATGTAGATTTGCAACTTGCATGAAATAGATTCAATGGATGTGGATCTTGAACCTTGAATCTTGACTTGAAATAATGCTTTGAATTCTTGAATGGATCATGAAACCTACATCATCATATTAGTTCCAATAACATGCATGATGCAAGAAGACCTTGATATATGACAATTGGATCTTGATTGCTGCAATAAATCTTCAATAAATCTACCTTTTAATGCCTTGAATTTCTCTTGAAATTCTCTTGAAAGTGCTCTCGAATTCATAAGTCGATCTCATGAAAATCTTCTAGGTGAAACGTAGTGAAATAACCTTATATTTATAGATATGTATCCATAATTTCCTGAAATTCAAATATCACAAGTTGACATCTGAATATAGATTTGAATATATTAAAATATTGTCAAAAACATAATTTAAATTTAGGTCTCAGGTCTAAGGGAGGACCCATTCACCCATGGGTGAATGGGTTCTAGGTCCCTCACCCTAGGACACACATTGATCAATAAGAAGTGTTATGTTAAGGCATTAATGAATGCTAGGTTTCCTCTTCAAAAAATATAATTAAATAGGGCTAGAAAGTGAATTAAGGGGCCAATTAAAGCAAATTAATTTCAATTAATTAAAGGATCCTTAAATAAGTGTGAAAGTGCTATTTACACTTTCACACTAAAATAAGGCATAATTAAGTCCAAATGACCATTCATTCCAAATTAAGTGTGAAAATGTAAAAGGGATATATTTTTGTACAATATATTTAGCCCCCACTTTAGTGAGAGGATGAGCACAAGCACAAACTCACACTAAAGTAGACATTCAAAACATATGTGTGCAACAAAAACAAGATTACCTAATCATACAACATCAAAGACTAAAAATAAAAGTAAAAATAGAAAAGGTGGATCAAGCCTTGACTATCCAACGCGATGTGGAACACACCTTAGTTGTTTGTCCAAAACATTCACAAGTAGAACACAATGTCCATTATGCAAACAACAATACATGCTCAATTTGGGCTAATGAAACCTTAGGCTGTCCACTAGGTGAGCCCCCAAAAAGTGGCTAAGTGAGAAATTCATGCCAGGTCTACAGGCTCTCATTGTATAATGAGAAAGTCATGCTAGGTCTACAGGTTCTCATCATACTAACCATACCAAAGCTATACCTCTAATATCTTTGATAAGGCACCACAAAATAAAAAAAATTGAGCTTCATAAGGTTTAACAAATTGTGTTATGCTAAACACTTATGAACAAAATAAAAATAAAGGTTTGTTCAAAGGGATCTTTCTTAGTTCATGTAAGCTCTCCTCTTAGGGAACATCATATGCCTAATGTCTCCAAGAGAGGAAAATTCAAAGATAAAAGATTCACAATCTTAGGGAATGCAACACATAGCATCACCACTAAGAGGAAAGTCATATGCCAAGAAACATCATGCTCTCAGAGGACATCACACCCAATGACACCACCAAGAAAAAGATGTGTTGCAAGAAGTAAGAAAATCACACAATGAAACATAAGGAATGTCAAAAATTTTAAAAATAACAATGCCAATGTATGGCCCCACTTTAAAGAAATTGCCAACACCATTGATGTGAGCAATTACTTTAAAGTAGTCAATAATCGATGCTAAATAATGAAGAAGACGAGAGATTATTTGGGAAGCCCTATATGCCAAGTCATATGTTTCCAAATGAAGCCACACCATGAAAAAAGAAGAGAGGGGTTGCCCCCAAAATGAAATCCCAAAAAACATAAGGGATCCATAGATTCGGGGTCAGCATGTCTTTGCTACAATATGATTATAGAGCTCAGAAATGTCATCATTCCCCAAATACTCGTAGAATAGGAAGAATGACACATAGAGAGCGAAAACAAAGAAAAAGATTTTGGGTCAACATGGAAGAGACCTAAATTTCTCAATGCCTTGCGTCATGCCCAAAAGGAAAACACAAGACAAAAGAAAAGATAAATGTTTACGACATATAGAAGAATGTAGATACAAATAGAGGAATGCACATGAAGAGGGATACATCAAACAAAATAGTACGGGGAGATCACATTACGCAAATGTAATCACATAAAAAAAACATGAAAAAGAAATGAAAGTGAAATACTAGTAAGGCACATGTGATGCAACCTATAGTAGGTCTTCTGCATCCCAATCTTGATCAGTATATGCAAAAGTAGGATAACTAGCCAAAGGGACAATATCAAGTGCCAAACTAGGATAAGGCTATCTAACCCCTTGCCCCCAATAAGTGTAGGACAAGGATGAGTCAAGATGATTGATGAGAATGAGCTCCTTGCAATAAATAAAATGATTTGCAATGAATTTAAAATATGCAATAGTGAGTATGCTATGATCCTACAACTATCACATTGCTAGGAGAAAAGTGCATGCTTTAAGGGACTATCTCTATCATATCAAATTTCTCAAGGATCCTCCTTAAAGCACGACACTCATCAATACTATGCCCAATAACTCTATGATATTGACAATTGGACATGCTTGTGTTCTTATGTTTTGGATTTGGATTTTCTTTAATGGGTAGTAATGTTAAGAGTCCTTTATTAAGAAGTATGTGTAAGTGCCTTTAAATGAGAGACATGGGGCAAGGAAATTTTAGCTTCTTAATTTTGTAAGGCATTTTTTGTGTGCTTGTTGAAGGAGAAGGACCTAAGGTAATCCTATCATCCTTGTGAGACATTAATTCATCATTATGAGGGAGGATAGTTGTATCCTTAGAAGATGTGGAGGGAAAAGTATTTTGGTATCCTATTCCTTTAGTACCTTCGATAGGAAGTTTCTCTTAGAAAATTTTGTGAATTTCATGCTCATTAGTTATGTCACATCCTTGTTTAGTTAAGATTTTAAAGCCTTGGCCATAAGTCTCTTCTAGTTTGATGGGTGTGTTGGTCACTTTGTTAACATAAGATGGATAGGTATGCACTTGATTAGAGGAACTAGGTTCACTCATTATTGGTTTAAGCTTAGTTTGTGACTTAATTTCAGGATGTAAAAGACCAAACATCTCAAGTTGTGGGATAGTAAGGGGTGTTGATTGTTGCATGGAAGGGTAAAATGATGCATTTCTTTCAAGATTGTTAAGGAAATTATTTATGAAATTGTTCAAGTTGTCATCTTCTCCAATGATGTCAACTTCATGAGGACATTCATTAAGAGTTGATTGAGATTGATTAGGTTCTATTACATTAGGATCATTTCCAAAACACAATTTGAAACATTGACTAAAGATGTTAAGGACCTCCATAGATTACCAATGCACATGCCCATTATGAAAGAGTGAATTGAAATGCCAATTTTTTAGATCTTAGGAAAGATAATTTTCTAATTATGCTATGTAAAAACTTAAAAATAATATCTTGTGAATGCAATTTTTAATTCACACAATACACTAGTTTTATCAAATGAAGCTTAATATGATCAATTCCAAGTAACATAAATTCTGCAAATTGAAACTGAAAGCATAATACATAAAAAATAGGTTTTAATGCCTAGAAATTTAGGAAACAACCTTGATTAGGGACTCATTCGACCTTGGGTAAATGGGTCCTAGCTTAGGGTTTTTAAAAATATTTTTACAGATTTCTAAGTTGATTCTTATGGTTTCCATATTCTGGTTTCAGACAGTGAGGTACAATTTCAATTTTTTGTGAAATTAAGTTTGAATGCAAATGCAAAATATGACTAAATGACAACATAGGAGAGCTAATTTGAAATGCAGTTTTGGCTCATTTTTTAAATGTAAATGAATGATTATGTAATGCTATGTAAATGATTTGTAAAATGACTATTTTTTTTGTATTTTTCAAATTTCAAGAGATGCAAAAATGCAATCCTTAAACCCTAAATGAGATGCAAACTAATTCAAGTTAAACAACCCTAAATGAGATTCAATCCAATGCAATGCAAATGAATGCAAGATATAGATCTAGGGTGAAAATGGACTCCAAAATCAGAACATTGTAATGCTCAAAAGTCAGGTTCACCAAAATGAAAAGAAGAAAAATAGGGTTATCAATATGGAATGGGGAAAAAGAGGTTATGATGGATTTATTCTTCCTCAATTCATTAGGAAATGAGATCCACACAATGAAATGATTATCAAACCTTAGGTGAATCAAGTCAAAGTGTGAATCTATAGATTTCCTTTTTGTGTTAGGACGAGGGTCCTAGTCAAACAACACTTTGGGGAGAAAAACTAAAAATAGTAAATCAACACAAAATTGTAATCTAACACTTGGAACAACAAGATTAAGCTTAATATTGATAGAACCAAAAAATAGAATGCAGATTAGAGAAGGGAAGAAGCATGTGTACTAGTCACCAAAAGTCACTTTCTGAAGCTAATCTGGGACTCATTCACCGAGGGGCGAATGGGTCCTGAGTTAGGGTTTGTCTACAACTTTTGGGAGCCTCTGCTACATATCGAAATCTTCCAATTTTCCCAAGTTTTAGGTTTGAAAAGCCAAAAATAAATTTTGCAAATGAGTTTCCATGAGATGACAAATTTTATGAAAACTTTTACAACTTTGACAAGTTCTTCAAATTTTGTTGTTTATAGGTTCTTCAAGAATTCTTCCACTTAATTCTACAAACACAAATCAAGAGGGAAAAATGTTTTGCTTTTGGTGAATGGGGGTTTGCCTTGGTCAAACCCCATTTTGGTAATCAAACCTTGAAATGAAATAAAATAAAACAACATGAAAGGAATGATGAATGAACAACTCCATATTACCACTCCACAACCCTTGCAAAAACTTTGGAATGTAGATCTGCAACTTGCATGAAATGGATTCAATGTTTGTGGATCTTGAACCTTGAATCTTGACTTGAAATAATGCTTTGAATGCTTGAATGGATCATGAAACCGACATCATCATATTAGCTCCAATAACATGCATGATGCAAGAATACCTTGATATGAAAATTGGATCTTGATTGCTATAATAAATCTTCAATAAATCTGCTTTTGAATGCCTTGAATTTCTCTTGAAATGCTCTTGAAAGTGCTCTTGAATTATTAACTTGATCTCATGAAAATCGTCTAGGTGAAACATAGTGAAATAACCTTATATTTATAGATATGTATCCTTAATTTCCCGAAATTCAAATATCACAAGCCGACATCTGAATATAGATTTGAATATGTTAAAATACGACCAAAAACATAATTTAAATTTAGGTCCTAGGTCCCTAACCCTAGGATACACATTGCTCAATGAGAAGTGTTATGTTAAGGAATTAGTGAATGCCAGGTTTCCTCTTCAAAAAATGTAATTAAGTAGGCTTGGAAAGTGAATTAAGGGGCCAACTAAGGAAAATTAAGCTCGATTAATTAAAGGATCCCTAAATAAGTGTGAAAGCGTAAATAAATACATTTTACAACACTAAAATAAGGCACAATTAAGTCAAAATTAACATTAATTCCAAATTAAGTGTGAAAATGTAAAAGGGATACATTTTTCTACACTACAAATACAATAAAAACCACAATCTTCTGATAGATCTGAGAAGGTTAAAATACTATGCACCTATCACCAAAAACTAGTGTTGAGTGTCCTACAAGGACTCATTCACCCTAGGGTGAATGGATCTTTGTACAGGTTTTTTCTCATCTTCGGGGGTCCTCTAGAGATGGATCTGAGATGTTGTTTTCCCCAAGTTTCATTGTTGGAAAGCCAAAAATAAATTTGGGATCTGAGTTTTTGTGTCTTGACAAATTTGATGACAACTTCGATAACTTTGAAAAGTTTCACTTTTGATCAACTTTCAATCCTTTTAAACCTACAAATTTGCACATACAAAGAGAGAAAAATTGTTTGTTTTTGGTGGATAAGTGTTTTCCTTGGTTAAACCCTTGTTTGGTAATTAAAACTTGATAACAGAATAATGAAAAAATGTAGGGAATGATGAATGAACAATTCTATGTCACAACTCACCAAACCCTCAATAGCTACCCTTAGAGGATTGAATTCTAACACATATCTCTAAGGATTGGATCTTGCATGAAATGACTTGATTTGATGCTTGAAAACTTGAAACCTACATCACAATGTTAGCTCCAAAAACATGCATGAATACACATAAATCTTGAAATTATAGTAGGATCTTGAATATTGTTGTAGATGACTGAAAAATCTGCTCTTCAATTCTCTTGACAATAATTTTTTCTCTTGTGAAAGTTGCCTTAATGCTAGATGTTTTAAATTGATAAAATAACTATGTATTTATAGATGTTTCCTTAATTAACTGACAATTAAACACCACAAGCCAACCTTTGCAATTTGAATTTAGAACATTAAAATGATACCAAAAACATATTAAAAATTGGGTCCTGAGACTTAAGGGGGACCCATTCATCCTTAGGAGAATGGGTCTTAGGACCTAAACCTAGGACACTCAATTTCCAAGATGTTTTAATAAAAAGAGGGTAAAAACTTTATTGAATCAGAACAACATTACAAAGTCCGAAAAAAACCCACAAGGGGCCCAACAAAACAAGAATTAATTCACACCCAACAAGCACCTCATATCCTCAGCAACCCACTCTTCAAGAACAAGGGCCATGTCATTACGAAGATTGCCCCAATCATCCACATACCAAGAATCAGTCCTCTCCATTGCCCATCTAGCTAGCCCATCAGCCACCCTATTCCACTCCTGCGGAATATGGCGGAAAACAATGGACTCCAAAGTAGAGCACATAAAAATAATCTGCTTGACAACCACAGCTAGCTGCCAATTCACATCCTCCAAATTTCTCTTATTCAACATATCAATAACCACCTGAGAATCAGACTCACAAATAATCTGCCGCCACCCAAGGCCAACCGCACGCTCAATCACCATAAGAATAACACTCGCCTCCATAAGATTATTAGTTTGCAAACCACGATACATAGAAAAGAAAAAAAACCACCACTCCAAGGCTATCTCTACCAATACCACCAGCTTCAACATGCCCAAGATTACCTCGAGACGACCCATCCGTATTGATTTTTAGCTCCCCCAGAGTAGGCATACACCAAAATCCATCACAAGCAACCCTCTCATGCCCACGCCTACGATGCACTTTTCTCAAAATACTCCTATCCCCAGCAACAAGACCCAGGGCATTAACTACACCCAAGTCCCCAGGATCAATCAACATAGACAAGTCACACTTTGCAGTCAAAGTCTCATGCAGAGCCCCAAGGATCTGCCTCCAGAGTTTCCCCATGATCAATTTTTTATCCAAGAAAATTCGTCTGTTACACTCCAACCAAAATTTCCAAACAATCAAACTAGGGCCAATGCTCCAAGCAATTTTAAGAAAAGAGGTTGTGGTAGGAGATGATCCCTGTCTCCTCCAAAAATCCTCCAAAGAAGAGACATGGCAACACGGTAAGCTCCAGAGATTCCACCAGTGATGCCAGATAGTATTAACAAAAGAACACTAAAAAAAGAGATACGAGAAGCATTCTTCATGCTGATCACACAAAATACACATGGAGGGGCCCTGGAACCCTCATTTCCAAAGATTGTCCCAAGTAAGACATTTACCTTGGACCATGAGCCAAGAGAAAAAAATACACTTAGGCCAAGCAAATTTATTCCAAACATGCTTCCACCAAGAAACCTTAGAGCTCCCAAAGACATGTTTATCCAAAACTTGATAACCAGAGGGAACCAAAAATTTTCCTTTCAGATCAAGACCCCAAGCAAGCACATCACTCCCATGGAGAGAATTACAGGCACGATCCGATAAAATCCTAGCAAGCTCTTGAAGATCCTCCATCAGACCATCAGGAGGCCATTCCAAAGGGTCCTTCCACCTGGACACAAAAATCTGACCCAATGATTGTTGAGATTTGAAGTCTGCCACATGACACCAACCTGCCTCCTCAAAAATATAGAACAAGTCTTGGAGGTGGGGATGAGAAGACACAATGGGGGGGTGTCCATCCCAGGAATCATGCTAGAAGAGAGCATCCTGACCCCCATTACAAATCCAAAAAAGTCCCTGCTTAACAAGCTTGGCACCCCATTTGAGGGTACTCCAGATCATAGAACCTTTCCCCTCCATCCTGAATCTTACAACCCCCTAGTTTCCACTGCCCCCAAATATTTGAAGGTAAGAATTTTAGCCCACCACATATGTTGTTGTGAACACCAATGCCAATACAACTTAGCAGCCAAGGCCTGCTCATTCAAATCCATCCATCGTAGACCAAGTCCCCCCTCCCGCTTTGGCCTACAAACAACATCCCAATTCACCAAGCTCCATTTTCTATGAAGAAGGTTGCTAGACCACAGAAACTAACGAGACAATCTATCAAAATATTTAATAAAACTTGATGGAGTAGAAAGAACAAAGCACCTATAAAGAGGGAGAGCCTGGACCACCGATTTTAGAAGAGTCACTCTACCTGCTGAAGAAAGCCACCTGCAAGTCCAATGACTGACCAATCTTCGAAACTTGTCAAGAGTCTCTTGCCAAAACCTTTTAGGGAGAGAACGAATGGCAAGAGGGGTTCCAAGATAGGAAAAAGGAAGTGAACCGATCTAGAAACGAAGAATACCTTCTATTCTCCTTTGGATAGCCTTAGGAGTGTGGAAGAAGTATATGAAGGACTTCCCCTCATTAATGCATTGCCCTAAGGCTGCCAAGTAGCTATCCAACACACTGCGCCAGTTGAGAGCCTCCTCAACCTTTGCCCTACCCATCAAGGCAGTATAATCTACAAACTGAAGATGAGACTGAGGGGGAATATCATTTCCCCAAATCCAACCCTAAATCAAGCCGCTAGCAACCTGAGCGCGAATGAGCCTTCCCAAGCCTTTCGCAAGAAGGATGAATAAGTACGGAGATAGAGGATCTCCTTGTCTGAGGCCTCTAGAAGCACCAAACAACCGTGTGGGCTCACCATTGATAAGCACCAAAAAGGATGAAGAAGTAACGCAACTCCTGACCCATTCAATCCAACCACCAACAAAGCCAAAAGCTCCAAGAATCTTAAACAAAAAGTTCCATTTAACTCGATCATATGATTTAGCCATGTCCAACTTGATAAACATAGATTTTTCTTTTGAGGATTCCATAGAATGGATAGTCTCAACAACAATAACAACACCATCCATGATCTGTCTGCCAACAACAAAACCCCCCTGCTCCTCAGAGATTAACCCACCAAGCCAAGGTTTCAGCCTTTCAACAATCAACTTAGTAATAATCTTATAAACAACATTACATAGTGCAATAGGCATAAAAAGATCCAAAGAATTAGCTCCCTCCTTCTTTGGAATGAGAGCTAAAAAATTTGCATTCAGAGACTTCAACATTTTTTTATTCATGAGGGATTCCTGAACAACCTCTAAGAGGTCCAACTTAACCACCTCCTAGAACTCTTGAAAGAATTCAATTGGGAATCCATCAGGACCAGAGGCTTTACCTTTCTTCATCTGGAACACAAAATTCTCAAGCTCTGACAAGGTAATAGGAGAAAGCAATGATTCATTCATTTCATTAGACACCAACTACGGGATACAATCCAAAATCCTTGTTTTACCCTCCTCCGTTGGAGGCGAATCCTCATAAAATAATGTAGAGAAATACCGAATGCATTAAAAAAAAATAGAAGTGGAAGAGGACAAAGTTTCCCCATCAGACAACAAGAGAGAAGAAATAGCATTACCTTGCCTCCGATCTTTAACTGAATTGTGAAAAAATTAGGTATTCATATCACCAACCTGAAGCCATTCAATACAGTATTTCTGTTTCCAAAAATTTTCTTCTCTTAACTCCCATTCCTCAACCTCCTTTGTTGCAGCAACCTCTAACAAACTCAACTCTTCCATGAGGCCTTGATCACGAATCTGCCTGGTGATTAGGTCCAGATTATCCCGAGCTTTCCATTTTTCATGAAACAAATTACCAAAATGTTGCCTATTCCATCTTTTCAACTTGTATTTAACATACTGGAGCCTCTTTGAGAAAGAGTACATAGTAGTGCCATAAGCTGGATTCCCAAGATCCCACCAGCCAGGAAGCATATCATGAAGAGATTCATCCCTGAGCCACATGAGTTGGAACTTAAAAGTCTGTCTAGCACATCGTCGAGACACTTTAGCCACCAACTTAATTGGCCAATGGTCAAAACCTCGACCATCCAATATTTCAGAACTAGTCACCCACCTGTCCCCCAACCAAAAATTGGACACCAAAAATCTATCAAGTCTTTCCGAAATAGAAGCATCTCCAGTTCTCCTATTATTCCAAGTAAATAGACCATTGCTCGGCTTGAGATCCACAAGATTTAGAGTAGAGATATTGTCATGGAGCAACAACACAGAAGCCTCCAGCCTTGTAGTACCACCCCGCTTCTCCGCAAGCTCCATGATAGCATTAAAATCACCTCCAATAATCCAAGGATGGTAAGGAAACTAGCTACGGACTAAACGAATGTTGGACCACAAGAGTTGCTTGCCCTACAACTCCATAGGTGCATACACATTGGAGAAGAGAGCAATTTCCCCTGACATAAAACAAGAAGCCACCATGGAAAGGGAAGACTTAAAAGACACCCACCATTGGGGGAAAATCTTCCGCGGGTTCCATAAGCAAGCCACCCCTCCATAAGACCCCTGAGCACCAGTGCATTGGAATTCACCATTCCTCCATAACTTGGGTACTAAGTCCATCATACCCTCCACAGAGAGCTTAGTCTCCTGTAGAAAAAGAACATCAGGCGAATGATGCCTAATCAAATCCAGAACAACTTTTTGTCTAGGGCCATTGTTCAAGCCCCTTACATTCCAAGAGAGAACTATCATTTCAGGGGGCTTGAAAAATGAGAATCTAGAGTCTTGACTGACCCCAACTCCACCAAAGTCTCCCCTATCATCTTAATCTTTTCCACATCCTTCTTCCTTCCTAGCTTAGAAATTTTCTCCAGCCCCCCCTTCTTGAGATCTTTCTGCAAAATACCCAACTGAGAGGACGACTTATTATTCTTACCCACCTCCGAACCCGCTTTCCGCAAGAGGTGAGCCTTATCCACACTGTCTTTCACTGCCTCAACACTACCACCCAACTCATCCTGAACCCCCATCTGCCGATTTGTTACCAGGTTCAAAGTCCCATCAACTTGTGGAGCCATAATCACCTCTGAACTGAGCTTTGCTTGCCCAGGATCATTCCCAACCTCCTCTAAGTATGACACTCCCGTACCCCCATCCTGTTGGAGAGCATGCGTTGCCTCAACCAAAGGGCCATGCTGTTCAATATCCAAAGTCCCATGATCCAGATCTAAAAATCCTGGGTTCACCTCCTGCTGACTAAGATCGTCCAACACCTCGAATCTATTGAAAGTGTCCTCCTCCTGCTTGTCCTTCAAAGTCCTTTTATGTCCTTTATTTCTATTTCGGCCTTTGACGAGAGTAAAACCATCTTCCCTGCCACCAAAACCCTGAATGGGATCCTTGCCCTTATCCACTCTAGGCGGATTACCTTAAGGCTAAGAAGATTGAGCCTCCAAAGGCTTTGCCTTTGGACATCTACGCTGGAGGTGGCCATACTCATGAAAAAAACAACAACAGAAAGGTAGGGTCTCATAATCTAGCTGCTGCACCCATGAATATTCTCCTGCACTCACTTCTAAAGAATCTGGCAATGGCCTGCTTAAGTTAATTTCCACACAAAACCGAGCAAAATTCATTACCTTCTTGAATTATGTTTGTTGTGATGAACCCACAAGTTTCCCCAACCTCGAGGCTAATAAGTACAATACATCTTCGCACCAACATTCCACCGGGAGCCTTGGAAGATGAACCCAAACTGGAACCCGACTCGGGAGCTCCTTCGTCAGGTTGAAGCCAGCATGCCATGACTTAATAAACAAGCCCACCTGGTTGTAAAAGTATGGGACCCCTTCAAAAACCCTATTCTGATCAGCCATGCAGTCAAATGTAACCATTAAGTAGTTATTCGCCAAGAGGCAGATCTCCATCTCCCCCTCTAGCATCCATGTCCTTTGAGCCCAAGTATCCAAAAATTGCAATGAGATTTTCAATCCCAAGAATTTGCAATAAAGAGAATGCCTTGAATAATAATCAATATCTTCTGCCAGCATCTCCATCAGAATGACTACATTCAGCCTCTCTTTATACCTTTCGAGGCCCTCCTACCGAGCCCATCTCAACTTTCTCAAGTTCCACCAAAAAAAGATTATTATCAAAAATCTTCGAGCCCTGTAGTGAGGGTTTCGAACCAAACGTGAAACATAAATCCATTTTGGGACAAACCCAAGAAGATTCCCCATGCAACATAGAAGAAAAAAATACCCTAATCTGACATGCAAGCCCTCAGAAGCCCTAGAAACAAAATGAACAACCAAGGGTTATGGAACCACACAACCTGCACCTAGAGGCACACAAAACCACCTCCCTATTGTAGTGCCAAACCTCCATTCCCGGTACTATGACCCACCTCTGCTCCACCACACTTCACCCCACACCTAACCCCACCCTCTTCCTATCGCAACCCACCTTCCAGCACTATCCACACCCCACCAAGCACCCGACACCCACACACGCCACAACAAAAAACCCCAACACTTTGTTGCAGCCACCAAGCGCCAGAGAAAAGATGAAGGATAGGCAACGAGCATAAAAAGAACCTTAGTCACCGATCACCCTTCAATGCCACCCACCAAACACCGCAGTCACCAAGCTCCCTTCACGTAGTCAGACGACCCCCCTCTTGTCGCTGTGGCCAAACCTGGCAGAACAAGCTAAGTCACGAGGATGCCTAGCTCAAACATCACGAGGAGCCAGAGGCAGCCATCTCCTTCGACTTTTCGGTCACCACGGTTTTGGATGTCTACATAAATATATAATTTAACTTATATATACTTACCTATATTTACAAGTATTCCATGTTGTCTAGTTTGAATTTGCATCCTCTCTTTTTGTCTCTTAAAAAGTATGAGATGAATTTGATGATGGCTTAAGGATACACGAGGACAATAAATCAATTTTAACTATTCACATAAGCAATATCAATATATATCATCAAAACATGTATTTGAATATATAAAACTATATATATACTTACCTATATTTACTTATTCCATTGTACCATCTACATCCTCTCTTTTTTGCAATGCATATATGATTGTCTCATACTCTTCCATATAAATTGTCCATAGCTCTTTATTTGCAAATCTTCCATGATACCTCACTAGTTTTATATTTGTTTCCACCACCAACTGTGAGTAGTGTATAATCTTCTTATGTGTTTCATAATCTTCATATGCAAGCAAAACATTCTTCCTTGTTAGGTATTTTTGTAGCCAAGTGCCAACAACCACCACCGAACCTATTGGATAATGATAGTCATCATCAAAGAAGTTATCAAAATTTTCTTAAGGGGATCAAAGAAGTTCTCAAATTTTTCTTAAGGTGATCAAAGAAGTTCTCAAAATTTGCTTAAGGGGATCACCAAACCTTTTGGATAATGATATTCATCATCATCTTCTAGAGGTTCTATTAACTTATGTTTAGTCTCCACACAACGAGACAACCAATATTATGTTTCCTCTTCATTCTCCTCAGGTGCAACAACAACATACACATGTCTTGTAAACAAAATTTGATTCAATAACTTGTGTGTCCATGTAATTTTACCAAACTACATACATGCATTCATATATATAATTAAATATATATTATAAAATAGTAATCAAATGAAATAAAAATAAATAAATTGAATTAAATTACCTTCTTGTACAATGTCTAGAACACTGTCATAGTCATCCAATACAAACACTTGATCATTGTCTTCAGTTGTTGTTTCAAATTGATGGTGTGCTTGTGCAAGTGTCAACAATTTGTGCTTCCACTCTTCAACCCATTATGTATTCTCACATGCTTTCCAATCTCCTAAAATACAAAACTAACAAAAACATGCAAGCTCCCTTATAGTCTAGACAGTCCATGTGCTTGCATTCAATCTCTTAAATGAATGCCATTTAATATATCCACTGATTGTCTCACAATCAATTCTAGGTAGAATGTTCTCTTCTTCAACCAAAAAATAATAGATGGACTATAGATTACTCACTTGATTCTATAGATAATTTTGTATTGCACCAATCCACAATCCCATGTGCATCTTTAAATTTTATCGCATCCTCAAATTTCAATTGCTCTCTAGCAAGAATTCTTTTAACACAACACCAGCTCCATCATGTTCTCTTTTACCATGTCTAGCTTCAAAAATACCTCCACATATGTTGGACATTATGTTCCTTGTGAACCCTACTTTACCAATAGAGCATTTGAGGATTCTTGAACTATCTCATACAATTATTAGACCATATGAGATGTTTTGTTATTTGAATTCCTCTTTCTCTTAAATTTATTTAAAATATATTGAAATAATATTGAACAAATTCTAATGAGTGCAACTAATTGTAACTCAAATAGAAATGATACTCCCTCAAAAAAATTCTATCATCCTTTTGTTATCATATGCATGCATGTATACAATATGAACAAATATAGCCACTTGCATTGAATTGCAATATTGTGATTGGATTTCCTCTTGTGGAGCAAGAGTATAGTTTTTCGTAAAATCAACCACTGATAGTATAGTTCCAATTGGAAATTTGTTTCTACATGTGTGAAATTGTCCATCAAGCTATCGATCATGTTGAGAGTACTTAACATATTTTGGTACAATATTTATCTTAAATTTTGATATGAATGCATGTGCACTAAGTTTTTATCGCAATGCTTTCTAAATTTTCCAAATTTTAAAGAATACTCAACAAATTCTTAAATCTTTTAACATCCACGAATTGTCGTTCAAAATCATTTTCAACACTTTCATGCATATAGACTCCTAAGAATGAAAGATTTCCAAAACAAGTGCATTGTCCAAAAATACATGAACTTAAATAAAATAATTTCCCATTAGATATTTCACAAAACTTTTATAAAATCCTTGATTGTTTTGGGTGGCATATGAATGCCACATTCTTGTGTTACAGCGGTGGTTGTCATTACACCAAAAGATTGACTTTGTTAATGCAGATGCTTCACCATGTTATACAAGATCCATGGGAGGCGGTTAAGCCATGTCATGAACCCAAGTGTCACATTGCACCAAGAAGAACAAGGGACACAACATCTTGCAACAATCCCCCTAGTGCAAGCGAGGGGGTTGAACCTGTGACCTCGGATATGATACCAGTGTTACATTGGTGGTTGTTGTTGCTATAAAAGATCAACCTATTAATGCTCAATACAAGCTGCTAGATTTATACAAGATCCATAGGAGGCGATTAAGCCATGTCATGAACCCAAGTTCCACATTGCACAAGGAAGACCAAGGGACACACCATATTGAAACATCTTGCACAATCATGTTATTAAGTAAAGTACAACGTATATATCAAAAAATATCATAATAATAATGAAATTGCACATGCGTTTTACAACAACAAGAGATTTTTTTCTTATTAATTTTCACATACCAAGGTTTACATTTTTCAAAAAATCTTTGAATTATTCTAATATTACCAAGTAACACTGAATCATCACAAAATTCTCTATAAATTTTGATTTGAGTTGTTTCTAATATGTGTTTTGGATGAGGATCATGAATTTTGGACCCCACTCTTAATTTCAAAACATCTCTAGAATTAGATGATACCCTAGTATTATCATGCCAATATTTTTCAATCAAAGATTTGATTTCAATATTCAACTTCATGTCAAACCTTGGGATTCAACAACTAAAGCTCCAACATTGGTTGATTGGATCATTTTCTATACTTTCTCTTCTCTTTTCCACTCTTACCAATGTTTTATGATGTATTTTTAGAATTTCACTAATATTGCTTAACATTCTTTTATTCAAAGTTGTTTTATTAACTATATCAGTCGTTATAGCTCGTCGTGCCACATTCTTATCTTTGGATCGACTATTCTTTCCAATAGATTCAATGGCACTAGCACTAGTAGATATAACATGTTTAAGTGATTCATCTTTTCTTCTTGGTTTAACAAAAATGCCTAAACTTTTCATTACTTTTTCATTTTCCACATTCTCATCAATTGCATCATGAGTTGACATTGAAATAATAGTTTTTTATGATAAAAAAAATTGTTTGTATAATCTATTGGCATACATTCTATTTATCTCCAAGAAATCTTACCAGGAATATTATCCAAAACAATACTTTCAATTTAAAAATAAATATTTTCATTTTTAACATCACAGGGATTAATCATTTTCATTTCAACTTCAAAAAGATTTTCATTTTCACTTTCATCAAAAAAATAATTTTCATTTTCATTTTCATTATAAACAACAAAACGATTTTCGTTTTCATTTTCAACAACAAAACGATTTTCATTTTCAACAACAAAAATGATTTTCATTTTCATTTTTCAACAACAAAAGAATTTTCATTTTCATTTTCAACAACAAAATTATTTTCATTTTCATTTTCGACAACAAAATGATTTGCATTTTTATTTTCAACAAAAAGTCTAAATTCATTATCTCTACGAATAATATTCATCTCAGCATTGTTAAATCCAACTTGTTTTATATTTTCTACAATCAAAGTTTCTATATCATTCAAATGTGGATTTGAAGACGTACCTATATTCATGCCTATTGTCACATTCTCCATAGTATTGAAAGGTGGATTTGAAGACAAATCAAGATTAGTTTGTATAATCATATTATTTTCCACATTCACCTTTTGCAAATTTGCATCATCTACATCCATGGTCTCTTCAATGTTTTTATCTTCAATACTGTCATGGAATTGGATGCTTCAACATTATTCATTGATCGAATCCTCATTATTCTATCTCTTTGTATTTTTTCCTCCTTCTCTCTTTGCTTGAATTTCTTCAAGGGTCAATAGCTTCTTATCTTTCCTCTTATTACGACATTGTGATTCCAAGATTATAAAATTTTGAAGTAAAAATGAATGTCAAATAGTAAAAGTCTTCCTTCTTTGTTCCTCCTTCAAATGAGTAGAAAATGAACACAATTCTACTCCAAAACTGTCCCAATCATGCCTCCTTTCAAAATTCAAATCAAATTGCAAGTTCAAGAGCCTCTAGAAGACAAAATTCAATAGAAAATGGAAGTAGTCCCTATTGGCCATACATTGTCAAGTTGCAGAATTGACAGTAATTTTTTAGCAATAAAAATTTAAAAAATGATAAAAAACAGAATTAGATCCCATTTATAAAATGGGATCCCATTTACTAAACTGGATCTCGTATCCAAAATGGGATCATGTTTCGCTTTCTAACATTCATATTATTAACTAAACTGAACGAGATCCCGTTTTTAAAAAAATAATGTTTTGGGCGGGTTTTTGCTTTGTTTTTAGTTTGGGAAAAGGCTTGGGGACTTGAACCTAAGCTTTGGACCTGGTTTGACCTACAACTTGGTGATCATATCAATGTCACAAGAAAATAGTGACTTTGGACATATGTCTAAAGACCTTTTTGTAGAATTTTTTGATGAAATTAAAATCCATTATAGATGAGACTATGTAGATTCTAAATATGTAAATTTTCTTACAATTAGACTATTTTTTCTATTTTTCAAATAATTTTTGATGAAACTGGTCCATAAACTTGAAATATTATGGTTTTTTAGTATTTTAATAACCTTTTATTAAAATAATTTTTTTTAAAGTGAATTATACATAGGCGATCTTCAGACAATTCTTTTCAATTTAAAAAAAAACTTCAAAAAATGATAAGCTTAGGTCATCTTATGCATGACTTAAACGATGAGTTTTTAAAACAATAAATATGGACAGTAAAAAATTAACAAAAAAAATTACAAAAAAATATTGTGAGCATTCTTCAATGTGTTACAAATCTTTTCCCAAAAGGATTAAGAAAAATACAGTTATTTAGGTCAAAATATGGATGATGTACATGTGCATGGTATGGTAAAAAAAGTGACTTATAAACAATGGTTTTTAGACATGCCTATTGAAAATCATTTTTTATCATCTGGGTATTAAAATAAATTACATATTTGGAAACTAGACTTTGAGTACTACATTTTATGATTAGTGACATTTTTAAATATTTCATCTCTAAGTGCTTCAAATTTTAAGGTCAAGTGTGAAATTTTTTGAAAATCAGGGAAAACACTTCCACTTTTTGGCCAAAAAGTGGACTCAACTTCTTGCACACACGCCCAATCTTCCTATGTTTTGTTTCTTTGTTTCAAAGAGGTAAAATTGATGAAAAGTGATTTAATTAACCTAATTAATATGAAACCCTTATCTAATTGAATAATTACACAGACAAACACAAATTGACATAATCGTTATAAATCTCAAAAAGATAGATAAAGGGGAACCTATCGCTGAAAGTACATATTGAAATGGTAGGATAGGGGCACTAGACACCCTAGTCCTAGGGTTTTTAGTTGTTTGAGTTATAGTCTGAAAGTTCCATGCTTTCTCTACTCTATTGTCCCTTGAAATATTCATCTTTGCATCCAAACTTGCAAAACATAAAGAAAGAAAGAGGATAGGTGGCTATGTAATAATTTTCCTTGGTCAAACCCTCATTTTGGTATTTCTATCTCCATGGATAGTTGATTTTATAAAAGAGGATAGTGTGTGCTCTGAATCTTAAGTGTGTCTAAGATTATGGCGAGTAGTGAAAATAAAAAAAAATATAGATAAAAACCCTCAAGTGTGTTAGAGTGGATTTGTACATGAATGAACAAGGAGATGTGAGATCCAAGCCAAGAGAAAGGAAAATATTCAAGGGAAATCAAACACAAAAAAATACCTCACTTAGGGTAGCAAGGTGATCAAAGATCTAAAGGTGAGAACTAGTTGAAATCATGTCCCATGTTGTTCAAGATGTGCAAATCCAATCATGAAACCCTTGATTCCAAGTTTTCCAAGTACAATCTTCTTGAAATTCAATCAACAATAGCAACATAAAATAACATAAATATTTTTTGTAATTTTACAGACTTGAATAGATTTTTGGTAGAGATTCACTATAGTAAAAGTGTTGTATAGACGTTGTGTAATAAAGTTTCATGTTTAAATAGGGAAATATAGGAATAACCTTAGGTGTAGGGTGACATATTTAAATTTGAATTTTGGAAATGTTTTACTGCACAAACATCAAATTTAAGGTTACGTCACACAAGATAAAGGGCAATCCTCACATGTGACTAGCCTTTTTGGGAAAAATGATGGGACTAGGGAACCCAACGCCTCTGTCCACATGTTTTATACTTGTCAAAGTGGGGATCAAAAGTTTGAGGTCCCTTGAATTAGGAACTAGCCTAAATTTAAACATTTGGTAGATTTTTAAGGGAAAAGGGTCACTAGTTAGGTGTTTTATGGTAGTATCAACACATTCTCTTAAGTTGGAGGTAAGGACAAGGCTAGAAAATGGTCCTAAAATGGAGTAGGGGAGTGGACACTAAAGCAAGAACCAAATAGAGTGTGAAATTGTGCTTGTTCCATTAGGGTGGACAATTTATGATGTTACACAACCTTCTCTAGAGGCTTGATCTAATCGACCGGTAGGGTCCCACACCTTGAGATCATTTAGATAGTATCATTGGATTGTCAATCAATAGTTTCAACAAAGGGTGCAAACCCGTGTAATAAGTTCTTGAGTTCCTAAAACCTCTAAATTATTGATTAATACTTTAAGATATTCATAAATGCCAAAATATTTTGGACCATCTCTAAAACACCCTAATTTTAATAAATAAATAAATTTAATTGAATTTAACAATTTTCTGTTTGGATGTTGCAAGATTTTTGGGTGGGAAGCAATATATCTATGGCATGCAAATGTGCGATTAATTTTTTGGTTGTGATGGTCATCTCGAGGAGCTACAAAACACCATTTATTATTAGATATGATGACTACAACTATCCTAGGGTTTTCTCCCAACTACAAATCCATTTCCACATCTAAAAATGATGATCTTCATGTTGTTCATGTCAAAATGAAGAAGGATCCCATTCTGCCATCAATGTGATGGGTAATTTTGGACAACAAAAGGTTTTTGCTCCATTACAAGTCTTAAAACATGCAAATTTCATGGGATTGTGCATGACCTGCATGCCACCTTCACTAAGACTAGTATGCCATAATGAGTGTTAACAAAATATGTACCATTAGTTGTAAAAATCAATTTGAGCCATAAAATCCTATTAAGGATGTTGTCTTCCCCTATAAAGGCAATCAATTTCTCTTTGCAAAGTGTTAGACTTTATTTTCCCTACTACAAGGTTGGAACTTACTCTCCTAGACATCAGTTGGGAATTTTGTTTCTAAATTGTTGTTGGAATTTGTTAAGGACTTTGGAAACTAGGATATTATAACTTATGCAAATTGTTTTATTTCATGTTTTCCAATCAGCTCATTAATATTTTTTGAGATTAAGACTCATTCACATACAAAATATATTGTGTTTCATTTCATGTTTTTCAGCTACATTAGTTGAACTCTCTATCATGGACGTATGAATGAGATAACTATCTTGACGAATGTTATGATCATACCATTGGCTACTTGTTGACTATAATTTTTTCTCGTGTGCTTAGTATGAGCAAGTGCTTCTCCTTTCATTTTGTAGAGTCTTTTGTTAAACTATGCCAAAATTTGGTGTTTAAACTTCATGATATAAAATTCCTCTAAAGATAGCACTTTTCATATTATACTATGAGTTATGTAGTTAAGTAAGAAATAGTAAATATGAAATTTTTGTATGCATACATTCAAACATTAAAATAAAATTTCAAAATTTAGAATATCTAAACCCTTCTCTTTCTCTCCTTTTTCTTTTGCCAATTTTCTACTAGTGATTAATTTAGGAACTAACATCACAAGAATTACATATTTCATGAACACACAATATTTCAGTATTAAAACATTTTAAGATTGTATAAGGTGAGGAATAATTTTTGGGTTAGGAAGTGAATAAAATCTCCCTACCTTTTAGATCTAACCCTTATCTTAGGATTCTAGTGGAACAATTGCATGAGTCATTTTGTGTTGTTAGAAAAATACAACAAACAATGGAGCTATCTCATAGGCAAAGACCTAGCCATAAATGACCTTGGAGTAGCCATTTTCCATCACAAAATTTTCTTTTCTTTTAGGAGAGGTGAGATACCCAATATATCATTTGAGTTGACATACATGTCAAAATATGTGTCAATAGATGTGATTAATGTCACAATATTATAATTCATTACAAACTATCTTTTAATGGTCTCTTTTTGTTGAATTATGAATATTGTTGATTTGAGATGGATCCTAAGTATGTGTGTTATACATTTCCCTATTTTTATTATTTTATTGCCATCTCATACGACTATCTTTTTTCTTAGACTCTATTTTCCAATGGATTTGGCACTAGTATAGTTAGTTTTTTATCAATCTACTAATCCAAAAACATATTATTGTGTCTATTATATTTTAGTTTTCTATTTTTTGTATGCACTAATCAATTTTACATCTTTTGTTAAATCTTTAGAAAGTTAACATTTGAAGAAAATATTCAAAGATGTGTGGATGTAGGAATCCCACTTGTCTCTCTAGTCTAGTGCTTTAGCAATAGAAATACTTATCAAGTTAGTGTTAGACAAATATCTAGGGGGCTATTATGATGAGATACAAGATGAATATGTATAATAAAAGATAAGGGGATTCATGTTATGAAATCCAACTAGTTTATATCTTTAGGTGTGTATGCATGTTTATTTATATGTATTATAAGTTTTGGTAGGATTGTTCTTGATTGCCATAAGATTTGGTAATCAAAGACTTGATCCTATTTCTTTATTTCTATTTAATTATCTTGTGTTAGATTCTCAAGTATCACCCTCTTAGACTTTGGAGAGCCTAAATAAGAGGAATATTTGCCCAGCATTGACCCAAAAATGTCATTTCCTTGTTGATATGTCCTCTATGCTTAAGATATATTGGTTCCCATGTCTCAATTTGAATAATGATGCTAGAGAAGAGGACCCACAATTTTGACAGCCAGCATGGTGGATCCATAATAACATGACACACAGAATTCACTTAAAATCTCACTAGAAAAACTACAGAAACAAGAATCCATGTAGTCTACTTGAATATGGAACAAATGCGAATCCACGGGGTTGAGTTGGACGTGTTGGTTTGATGCATTTACATCGATACTTCAAAAGGAAAAAAAATCTGAAACCAAATCAATGCAAGTGTACAAGTTGTCTAGACTTTAGAACATGGTTATCGAATCTCTAAAACCTAATCAATGAATGAGTACAACTTCTTTAGACTTTAGAACATGGAGTGTTATTCTTTTTCTTCTTGGACAACAACTTTGCCTATCTCCATCACTCTATATCAGATGTGAAAAGAATTAGTTTTCTAATTCATTTCTTAAAGCTGAGTTTGAAAGGGAAACCACTTTTGGAAAAAAAATCTATAAAATTTGCAATCAATTGTAGCAATGTCAAAAGGAAAATCTTTCTACTTATGTAGAGAAAGCGGCTATGTTTCTTATATCTCATCAGAAGTAATTCCCCCGCATATGGGGGGAATTATAACAGTTTGAGCCCCCACAGATCTCTCTACATGAGATTCATTTCACCTCAAATTCTATAAAACTTGCAATCAACTGTATAAATGATAAGTCTTTTTACGTACGTAGAGAAAGTGGGTATTTTTCTCATATCTCAATTCCCCCGCATATGGAGGAAACCCTAACAGTTTGAGCCTCCAGTCCATACACTTCACCTCAACATAATATATTTATTTGCAGTAGGTTTATTAAGTCAATTATTTTGGTGGGTATTCATGTTAGTCAGTTGAGAGCAACAAGATGCCAGCTTTCAAAGATTATCAACTGAAAAGTGACTAATCACATTATTGAACAAAATGTTCAAGACAACCTTTCAATCATGTCCTCAAAAAGAATCTAAATCATCCAATGCTGTTCACTGCATTATATAACATATGAGAATTAATCTGATCTTTTTGTGTGGAGACTATAACACAAATGAGATATCAATGCATTTATGGCAACTGGCTCAAATCTTGTCTGTCTGTCTCCTTCAATGGCAGCCATCTTGTCAATTCAAATTCCATTCATTATGAATGGGTATCTATTTAAGCATGTACTGGTCCAGAAACAAGGTGAACTCTGTGAGAAAAACAATGAAGTGGGCCATCTGATCTTTCATGAAATGGGCTCCAAAGTGGGGTTGCCATAGCAAATATGCCGCCCATTTCTATACTTTTGCCGCATGAATTCTCACCACTTTTGTCAATGGAAATGGGCTCCATACCTTTGTGAAGCATCTTTGTTTAATTAATGTTTGTACTAATTCCTAACTTTTACTTTCCATTGTTTCTCCATTGAATTTAGACAGAGAGAGACATTTTTTGTGCTCATATGCCTTTGCAACGTGCGCTTAACTATGAATTCAAAGAGTTATGGGCGATGCGATAATGGAGAAACTATTGATTCAGACATTCCAACATAATAATATTGTTTTGGTGATTACTCAGTTTCAAGGTAGTTCTGCGTGTTGCTTTATTTGCCCATTTGCATAAGAACTGCTTGGTGATTGCTCAGTTTCAAGGTAGTTCTGTGTGTGGCCTTATTTTCTCATTTGCATAGAACTTCTTGGTGATGACTCTTGCTCATGAAAGTGAAACTTCGATTAGGCATCGTCCATAAAAGAGTTTGCTAGACAAATGAATGGTGAAATGGAGGTTGGGACTTCAAATTGGTGTAAAAATGTTTCTTTAATTGTATTGGTTGTTTATTTGGAAATATATACCTATTTACAAATTAGTGAAACAAATTTTCTCTACAAGCATTGGGAGAAAGGAACATGCTGTGAAGATTAATTATGGACTCATCAATAAATCAAGCTTAGCATAACACTCTTCTAACATGTGACTACATCTACTTAATAAAAAAGGTCTTAGTGAAGGAAGAGAGTTAATATAGGAGAAAATTAATAGGAGTTTCTAATATCAACAAATACTTAAAAAACTTTGATAGAGATGAGGATTGGGGTTAAGTTATGTTTGGCAATCATAAGAAAAATGTGAAATTTTGACTTACTATTCATTGTAGTGTCGCACCTCCTCTTTTTACAATTGACTTCCCCTTAGCCATGACTTTGTTCCTCTTCTTATGTACTCTTCAATGATAATTACTCATCCCCCTCTTGTTTTTTTTTTATTCCTTCATTTCCAATTTTAGAATATTAATCTTTCCCTCTATGGTGTTTATCTTTCATGTGGTTGTTTTTTACCCTCTTGTTTTAATCTTAATCAACCTACCCTACTCTTTTATTTTTGAACATTCTCATCTTGTTTTTGAAAGGGCCTAAACCTTCTTACAATGGGTCAACAAAAGAGCATAGAAAATCCTTTATATATATAACACCAAGGGTGGAGTTCAACAATCAAAAATAACAAAAAAATGTAGCATAAACAACAAATCAACAATAGATAGATAGCAATAACAAGCGACATAGAAGAAAACTCTTTTAAGCCACTATTAGCTTTCCACTCCTCATTGAGAAATTCCAAGTTGTTCTCGATGGTTTCATTATTTGTGTCCAAAACCTTTTCCTCTTTTATAACTATTGGTATCTAGTTCTTTTACAAGGACCCCCAACTTTAGCCAACATTTTTCTCCTAAGAAAACTTTCATGTAGCATAGAAATGCTAGCAACAAAGGTCTTGATTGTGGTCTACCTTAGCTATATCACCTTATTTGATAAGGACATCAAGGACTCTTGCCTACTCTTAATATATATTGTTCTTTCTTTCTACTCATTAATTTATGCAAACAAAAGCTAAGTTCCTAGTTTTGTCCCCTTCTCTTTCAAAAAATTCAACACTAATATATACTTCAAGAGCTTCACTATTGACCTATTTGTAGAGGTTTTCTATTCTCTCCTTCATTATTTTATTTTTATTTTTCAACTATATTTGAGGATGTTATGTTGTATGTTGATATTATTTTCAAAGGATTTGATTTTAGAATCAAGAACCTTGCAAGTTGATTATATTCCATTGTCACTATTTTTGCTAGAATAATTTATATCCAACCTCTTATCTTTTTTAACACTTTCATCAAAATTTTCATCAGCCACGTTAGAAAAGGTGTCACATTTCACCCTAGAGGGACCCTCTACTTCTATATATTTTGCTTTCTTTTTTATAGCAAGGACAACTTGTCAAGTAGGGGGTGTATAGTAGATTTAATGGAGGAAAGGGACCCTCTAAGGTTGGTCATAGTAGTGAGTATATAGGTAGGATGGTTGGAAACACATTTTTTTTCCTTTGAGAGGCTCAAAGAACAAAAACTACATGACACATTTTTCTTTGAAACCACCTTGGAATTAGACTTAGGAATGAGATTAAATTATACTTTTCAAATAGGTAAATTTAGAAGATAAGACCTTGATTCAATCATGTCCAACACAATATAACACAATATTGACAATTCATTTCTCAATAGAAATGGGTAAGTAGAAAGGGAAACTAACCAAATTCCCATATGTATGATAGGATTTAAGAGGAAAATAATAAGAAAAAATACATTTGTAACAACCTTCTAGAGTGAATTATTTGATTAGGTAGGAAGTTAGATCATCCTAGGGTGTTGGTAAATCCTCCTATAGGTATCCCGTACTTGGTATCCAACTAAATTTTCCTTACCTTTTAAAAATGAATCAATGTCATTTCCTCTTATATTTGTTGGCCTTAGGGGTCTTTAAAACCTTGGTAGATAAACCAATCTAGAGGTAGTGATGCCTTTTTTGGTGACTTCAAAACTTAGATAGGTCTCATAATGAATTTTACACCCATTTAAAAGTTAAAAAATCTTTGGAGACCAGAGGTTCCTAACCATTCATGCACTCTAGATAAGGAGCCAAACCACCTTTGCAAAGAATATGATGAATCATGTTTAATTTCTTAACTCTTTATAGGATGATGGTTCTATCCATAGTCTCTCTCCTCCCACTATGATCACCTAATTTCCCTTCACTAAAATTGACTCATAGATAATAGGAATACACTAGGAAAAAATAATTCATGACTAGAGATTAAAATTCTCTAGAATCCACTTGATGATAACAAATACATACAAATCAATGGAATAATTATATGGATGAAATGGTAGCTTGTATCAATGGATGATGACATAATCAATGGTTCCATGAGTAGAATTAAGGCTAAAAATCATGAATAATCTCTTAGTGTACCCTACTATGTCACTTCGAAAGGACCAAACAAACATTCCCATTTTATTGTTAATTTTTCATATTTTTCTTTATTTTTATCATCTCAATTGCATTATCTAGAATCATAAATTATATTTTGAGCTATTTATTTTCTTAATTTGATTTCATGTTAAATTGATTATTATTTTTACTTCTTATTTGTTGGATTTTTTCACTAATATTTAAATATTTGGTTTAGGAATCCTTAATTTGAATCTTTATTTTATCTCTAATTCATTGTTTTTTTATTTTTTTATTAATATTTTCATCCATACATTGACATAATATTTTACATAGAATTTATACTTCAATTATTAAATTAGCTTAATAATTATTGTACCTTATACTATTCTTAATGTCAATAGACATTAGATATATTGTTATCAAAGAGTGTTATGTTGTAATAATGTACATAAAAGCTAAAAGTTTAATAATTATATAAAATTATTTCATGATCATTTTCATTTAATTATAGTAAAGAAAATAGTTTTAATGAAATAACCATGTACTTTGGTGAATAAAATAATAAATAATAATTTTAAAATAAATATATAATTAAATATGCAATAAATAATTTGTCTAAATTTTAAATATTTTAAAAAAAACATTTTATTTTAAGAAATTTATAGAATTTTTTAATGAAATAATAAAGAAAAATAAAAAATATTAACAATAATTCCAAAAGTATAATGTGTAATTTTTGTATGAACATTTTATATAACATTATATAAAATAGTGCATATTCTAAATACATCTATCTAAAAATATCAATTACAAATCCCTTTGGGATTGTGTGGGAGAAGATCTACATAAAGTCTATTTAGAGGCTTTTCATTCCAAATCCCTAAGCCATCTCATTAACAAAGGCAACATAAAATTCATACCTAAATCCAGTGATCCTAAAGATATTTGTAACTGGAGGCCCATTACGCTCCTCAATGTCTCTTAAAAAATTATTGCTAAAACCCTTGCTTTAAAGATCTACTACCTTCTTCTGCAAATTGTTCGCCCAAAGTAGACTAGATTTATTAAGTCCAGACTTATTCTGATAACATCATTATCATCTGGGAAGGTATTAAGTGGGCTAGGCGCTTAGATTAGAAAGCAATTTTTTTGAAGATTGATTTTTCCAAAGCTTATGACAACATTGAATGGCCCTTCATCCTGGCCATGCTTTCTACTCTGGGCTTTGGCCCTCATTTCATTCAATCTATGAACATGTTTTTTGCAGATTTTTATGCTTGCATCACCATTAATGGCCACCAATCTAAATCCTTCATCTTGTTTTGCTCCATCTACCAGGGTTGTCTGTTGGCTTCTTCTTTGTATGTTCTTGTTGTTGAAGGTTTTAGCTATCTTCTGGCCCACTTTATTTCCCATGGGCTTGTCCAAGGAAGTACCTTGCCCAATTTTTTGGCCTAGCTTGTCAATGACCATTTCACTAATGATTCCTTCTTCACTCTACTAGAAGAAGACAATAATGTCAAAGTTTCCCTCGATTGTCTTAAGACCTTTTGCTTGGCCTCTGGTTTCACTATCTAGTGGTATAAGACACAATGTTACCGCCAATCCACTCTTCCCAGTTCTCTCTAGATTTAGAAAAATGGTTGGAAGTGGATTGCTCATGGGCAATTTCAGATTTCTTGGCATACCTTTTACTTTTTAGGCCTCCTTTGTAGACTTATGGCAAGCTATTCTTTATCGTATTGAGTAGAAGTTAGCTTTTTGGATCACCAAGCCACTTTCACTGGCTAGAAAGTTCTAGGTGTGCTCTAAAATTTGGGTAGCAACTCATGTTTATTATTCTTCATGGTGTGCCTCTTATGTGAGGCTTGATAAGTTACTTAGAGACTTCCTTTGGGCCTCTTCTAAGTCTCATAGAGTCTTTCATCGTGTTTCTTGGGATTTTGTTGTCTCCTTAGAGATTCTAGTGGGCTTGGAATTCTGGCCACTCAAAGGCAATGGACTTCTCTTTGTGTCAAATGGATCATTCGTTCCCTCACTGGTAATGAGGCCTTAAAGATTCTCCTTAGACATTGCATCTCTGAAGGATATCCTACTCATAGACCAGCTTGGAAAGGGATTGAATTTCATACCCTTCTCATTATAAAGGAGACTATTCACATTGTGGGAACTTTGTGTTTCCAAAAGCATTTGGCATGCCTGGGAAGTTGTTAAACCTTGGCTCCATTGGAATGGCTCGGGTTTTAGAAATTTGATCAATCTTTTAATTAGCAAAATGTCTAGTGGTCTCATTTATTTTCTAATCTAGGTCGCCCTTAGGCCAAGTTTCCCTAAGGCTCTCCAATTTCATAAAAAGGGTATCTAGTCTCCTCAAGACTTGTTTTCTAGACCCACAATGAGTCTCATGTTGTGGGGAGATTTTAAAGCTAATTTTGGATTACAAAATCATGGTCAGGAAACTTTTGAAAGCCTAGTTAGTGCCATTCTAGTTGATATTCTTTGAATAAATTTAGAATTTGTTCCTCCAAGCCTTGGTGGAAAGATTGGAAGTGGAGTCCATACACCCCACTCAAAAACGACAAGCCTCGGCTTGGCTACTAGTGGCTTTTTCCTTATTATCCGATGATCTACAATTTAAACTAAAGGTGGCATCTTCAATCCCCGGTGCATGTTTGGCATCAAATATTTTCTAATGTGTGGTTTGTCATTATTAAGCCCAAGCTTTCCCACTTTTCTTAGTGTATTATTTTCCAAGGCTTACCAGTGGGGTCTCAACTTACCCATATGGGGGTTCATGACCCTTGTTTCCCTTTTTGTGGGAAACCTAAGTCTTTTAAGCATCTCTTTTAGTTCTACTCTAGAGCTCAATAGTTGTGGAACTGGATTCATGATTTCTTTCAGCCCTTCTGGCCTAAGCCTTTCTCTTGGCATATAGTGTTATTGGGAAAATTGCCCCATCTTCCCCATAAGTATATCTAGATTTGGTACACTTTCAAGGTGGAAATCCTCTTCAATATTTGGAAAGATAGAAATTCCTACATCTTTTCTCATAACCAGATTAATAAACATGTTTTTCTTTATTCTAAAGCTATTATATGTTCTAATGTAATTTTTCAAATTCAAGTGCAAGCTAACAAAGTTGCACTTGAGGTGGATCACCTTCAAGAGCTCCTAGTCCATTGGGGGAATGTCCCCTATATCGTTTCTCATGTGCCACCTTCTCCCACTTCCTCCCAAGGTCGTTAGCCTTCATGTGACCAACAGTGGGGGAGGAGTGGCTCTGCTAGGGACTCTCAAGCTCTCCCCTATTCATAGGCCCCTCCTCACAATGGCTCGCATCCTCGAAGACAATTTCCCTCCTCTCCTCCTCGAGCTGATCTAGGGTGGCCTTCTGGAAGAGTGTCTAGAGGCAGTGATGGTGGTGCTTCTGGCTAGCCATCTGGTGGAGCTTCTGGTTGGTCGACCAACTCTTCCAAATGGTTTATGTGGCTAGATTTGGTGATTTATCCCATTCAACGAGAAGATAAAGATGATGATGGTTAGGATCCCCTAACGTCACTCTGGACCCCACTGAACTATATGGGGTAAATCAAATGACAAGGATCTGCCACCCTCTGTTGGCACTACTCTGGCCACTCAAGTGGCTTTTTATGTTGTTTTTTTTTATGTTTTCTACTTTATGGGTGTTGTTCATGTGACTTTGAGGGTGTTCCTTCTTACCACCCAAACATTTTTTTTGAATGTGTATATTTATCTTTAATTAATTGATATTGATACCTACTCATATATATGTGTGCACATGTGTGTGTGTGTGTGTGTGTGTGTGTATCAAAGATACCAATTTGAAGATATTTTATTTACTTGAGAATTATTTATTTTTTACTTTATCTTAAATAACTAAAATAATATTTTTAACATTGTTAATTTACTTTATATTTATTTATATTTTTTCTTCTTTTATTTTAATTTTTAAAGTATAATAAAGATGATATATGTATATATAAATTTTTATTTCATTTATAAAGTACCTATAATATATTAAAATATCTAAAATTTAACATACTATTGTGTTTAATTATTAGTTTTTTAAACATTTATATATTAAAATAAATAATATGTACTTTATTTTTATTTTATTTTTTAAATATTAAAATTGAAATAATTATTTGTGCATATTTAATTATATAATTATTTTAGATTATATTATTTACTATTTTATTTACTAAAATGAAATTTTTATTATTGTATTTACTAAAGCACATAATTGCACCATTAAAATTGTTTATTAATATGCTTATTCCATGACATTCCACCTCTTACTCCCATAATAATTATACCTAACAACATAATATTTTTTTTTAATAAAAAGTAAAAAGTTCCCACCAATTAATAACTAATCAACATTTTTAATATTTCAGAAAAGCTTCAAATTTCCCTAATAACATGTTAATCATTTTTTTTCATAACAAGAATTATTCCATTAAAATAGGGACTTCTTGGTTGTCTTGTCGTAAGTATAAAGATTAATTTTTTCATAAGAATTGGAATTTTTAATTTTAAAGCTATTCAAATTTAAAAAGTTTTGTTTTCATTAAAGCTCACCTTTGACATGAGAATTCCAAATCCATTTTATTTAAAAATAATAATCACAACTAATCTACTATTTTGAAATATCAAGTTAAATTATAATATTACATATATATAAATTATAATATTATACAATATAATATTTATTATGTAATTATGTTATGTTCAACTTATTTCTTGATATTAAATAATATTAAAATCTTATTAAGTATTATATACTAAATTATTCCTTCCTCTTTCCTTCCTTCCATGTGTGTCCTGCATTCCATTCCATTCCATCCTCCATCCATCCATATTTCCTCCTCTCCCTTTCTCTCTCTCTCTCTATCTCCCCATCTCTCCCTCCCTCACTTCCTCCTTATCCGCCTATTTATCTCTCTATCTCTACCTTTCTCCCTCTCTTTCTCTTCCCATATATCTTAGTCTCTCTTTCTTTTCATATACATCTTTAGCTCTCCCTTTTTTTCACTCCCTCTCTCCTCTTTATCTCTCTCTCTCTCTCCATCTCTACTTCTTTGTCTATTTGTGTCTCTATCTATCTCTATGTCTTTCTCCCTATCTCCCTCTCCATATCTCATTATATCTATATCTTGAGCTATCACTGTATCTAACCATCTATTTCTCTCTCCATCTCTCCCTCTCCCTCTATATATGTATTTCTTCCTCTATCTCTCCTATCTCTCTGTGTCTTTGTCATGCATCCCTCTGCCTCTGTCCTATTTCTCCTCTGCATTCATCTCTGCACCTCTAATCTTTCCCTCCTCCTATCTCTGGACATCTCCTCCTCCTGTCAGGTCTGCCTCTCCCCTCCATCCATCTTCCTGGACTATCTGTATCCTGTCTCTCCGTGAATGTGTGTCTCTATATTTCTTCCATCTCCATTATCCATCTCTTCCATCTTCCTTTCCTCCCCCCTCCTTCCTTCCATTTCCATCCTCTATTTCCTATCTCTTCCATCCTCCATCCTCCATTCCTCCTTATCTCTATCCCCTATCTATCTCTCTCTCTCTCTCTCTCTCTCTCTCTCTCTCTCTCTCTCTCTCTCTCTCCCTCCCTCTCTCCTTGTTGCAAAATAGCACAAGTTTGTTGGTAATGGAGCCTAATTATCTTCTTGATTCAGAGGTTTTGTTTTATTCATGTATGGATCCATGTAAGTGGATGCATAGTTGATTTTAAGCAATCCCTTGTCCGTTGAGACCTTTGTTGCACAAACAACATCATTTGCTAAATGACCTGCCAATTGACCTCATGTACTTCACAAGCATATGCAAAAAATAGACCATTTGTTTTTCTTAATTGACCTTCCACACCTCTTTGGCATGCCCATTGCACACCAAGGTGCGATTGCTAGTATAAAAAAATTACAGGCAAATAGATGACCATTTTTTAAAATTTAAAATCTAAAAAATAAATAAGTGAAATTGACATAAAATCTTCCTCGAAATAAGAACAGAAGCACTAGGTAAACCCTAATAGTGAAACATTGGAACATAAAAATTGAGATCAACCTTATCGACAACCGTCTCTGACACAAAATCATTTTACGTACGTGCAGATTGCATGGCTGTCTCAACTCTTATCCCTCTGCTATGGAGAGAATTATAACAGCTAGAGTATGTCGATTTCTGTACATAATCTGCACTACACTTCAATCAAAAACATATATGCTGATAAGACTATACAGTAGGTAGCCTTTCATGTTTTATAGGTAAGAACAACGATATTCTACCAGCTTTCATGGAGTCTCTACTGAAAACTGAGTAATCACAATAATAAAATCAAAGTTTCAATCATATTCTCCATCCAGACATCTGAACATTCTTTCGATCTTTTGTTGTGTGGGTATAATACAAATTGTCATAAATGAAACATCTATTCATGCATTGGAATTGAGAGAACATTTGTCTGTGTGTCTGCTACAATACCAATCATTCTGTCAACTCGGTCATTAATGGTTGGTGGGTTGAATGACAAAAACAGTGTAGTAGGCCAGTTGTAGGAGTATTATTAGTTAGAAATGGGAATTTACAGTATGGTTACCAATTCAGGTTTTTTTCTTTTCCCCCCTTATAAGGTTAGTAGAAATTCCTCAAGATTTCTCCACTGAATTCACAGTGGGCACTCTCAGTTGAGTAAACCTAAATCCCCACAAAGTAACGACTGAAACTTTTTCCTAAATTACAGTTTTGTGTAGGTGCTATTAATGACCAAAAAGTGTGTTCTTAATTTAAGTTTGAAAGAGGTATATACCTAGAGAAAAAAAAGGAATGTTTTACACTTCAAACTTCACATAAAACACATGGAAACTAAAAAAACTAGATTACTAATTTTTCTAAATAATAATATAGGTTTGATATAAAGTCGAACAAAATTTAAAATGTTTGATGATTATAAAAGTGAATATATTATATTTTTATATCATTGTTTTATGTTGGATTCTTTATATATTTTTGTAGTATTTGATATAATCTATTTGATGTATGAATTAACTCTTATCCAACATCTCTTAGTGATTTAGCCTTCACTACATCACATTTTATAGAATTTGATTCAAATTATTAGACCATGTGATACAACCTAGTCTAGGAATAGGATGCATATCATGGCCTAGTCTACAACTTAAACTTATATTTTCACACCCAAAATATGACCATTTCACAAAATTGGTCATTACCTTGTCAATCTTCAAGATAACAATTTTGATTAATGACCAAGATTGTGTATTTAATTACACCTCCTAGTCATTTAAAATAATTAATTGATCAATTCAAGAATCTCACAGAGGTATGTCCAATTCAATTCCATTGAAAGCTAGATTTTGTATTTAGGCATTCCACTAGTTCACTAGTTATATAAGATTTTCCATTTGCATCATGTAGTTGACAACTATGGAAACTTCTTTATTTATCATGGACCTAATTACCATTAAACAAGCTAAGAGAATTTCCCTCATCTTAAATAAAGTCTCATTTTTCTACTAAGCACAACCAAACTCAAAAAATGAATTCAAACGTGAAGGTCAACATAATTCAAAGGATATCCCCAATAGAGGACCTAGCTACACTATTTAGACCAAACCACACGACAAGACCTAGTCAAAGACTAAACCACACAACATGCCCTAGTCCTAGACTAGGTTGCATAACATGGTATAGTATATATAGTAATAACATTTTTCCACAAAACCCTTCTAACAATCATAAATTTGCATCAAAATTATAGTCATGAATATTCTCTCATAGCATTCCAATAAATCAACAAAAATCTTAAGTCTCTACCAATTAGCACCAAGTAAGCACATAATCTATCTTTGATTACTTCATTACACCAATCATTTTCTATATCCATTTTATTATTGATTATATTTAATATTTTTATTACATCTAAAGTAGTGTACACAAATATAAGAACTTATTTACACCACATTAGAAATTGGAGGATCAAACATTCTCACACTACTTAGAGCCTTATCTTAGATTATCCTTTGTATACATTCAAATTTTAGATCTAAGGTTTTATCATTTTATTACAACTAGAAGCAAGAAGTTGGGTCCACTTCTAGGGGAAGTGACAAAAAAAAATCCCAATAGGAATGGGATCCCAAGCCTAAGAAGGTATGCATTCAAAATAGGCACCTGTTATGAACACATACACATTTCAAAATAGGTGCCCATTTTGAAAAAGTATTTTTTAAAAATCTCTATGAGCTCATTTTTCCAATGACATGGCAAGGGCGACCTACAAGTAGCACACTAGAATAGGTACCCAGTTTGCAACCACCTAACACCACCATTTATAGCTTCTCTCTCCTCCTCCCTCTAGATTAATTTACTTTAGGTGCAGGTAGGTTTTTTTAATTTTTAATGTATTTTTTTAATTTTTAGGGTTAGGGATTTTATTGAGGGTTTTTTTTGTTCTTTAAAAAAATTTATATATGTCAAAAAATTTAGGGTGAGGAATTTTGTTGATTTAAAAAAAGTAAATGTGTAAATGTTTAGGGTTAGGGATTTTGTTAATTAAAAAAATTTGTAAATATATATTTATTAGGGTTAGTATTACATTTAGGGGGAACATCCCAACAAGAAACAATAAGTATGCACCATAATACTAAAAATCTATATAAACAACACTACTTAGAATATTTGGCTTGATCTAGTCCTTCATAAGAGATAGACAATAGTAATCAAAGAAGAAACCACACATGATATTAAATTCTTCAATAATGGTGAAGAATTGTTGTTACATCTCTCATGAGATTAATTTGACAACAAATGAAACCAAAACATCCCACTCCATTCTCATTAGGATCTAATCAACATATATAACTCAATCTTTATGTGTGTACACTAGGCTTCACTCACGATGAGAATGCACAAGAAGATGATAAACCAAAATATGCTAACTAACTACTATTCTAAGCCTTCTATTTAAAGGTAAGATGGAAATAATTTTATAAAATCCACTATTTTTTTCTATCCATCATTAATCAATGTACCCAAACACAAATAATCATTATACCCAAGTACATGTCCAAGGTGGACACCCAAGTTTGACTCTATCTAAAAAAATATGGTGATTCAAAGACACCTCATCAATCAAATCTTTCACCTCAAGAAGGTGACTTATAGTAACCATAGGCGTGACTATAGATTTCATTATCGAAAAGTGTTGTCAACTCCACCATTAACACCACAAGATCTATTACATTATGTATCCTATCAAAATTAAAAACCTAATCATTTATGCACACCTTACTACTCTTATTTTTTTGACTCATCCTCCAAATTTGGCATTGTGTATCCACTGGTAACATATAAAACATATTTACAATGAAAATCCACAAAGTGTTTCATTATCAAATATATATATATATATATATATATATATATATTTGTTGTATTCATCTAATGCCTAAACATGCTCCATTAATATTTTGACTTTTTAATTTATGCCCTTAATTTCTACCTTCTCTCAAATGATCTTAGCTTTTTTCCTTGATGAATTCATGTCCAAGTGAGCCATCAACATCTCCTAGTGATCTTCTATATACTTGAAATCTAAGTTGATAAGTAGGTTGAGAAGAATCACCCTAACTAATAGATCCCACACTACCATCTTTAGATTATGCAGCTTAAAATATTCCAAAATTAAACTCTATCAACCTTACACTCTCATTATCATTTAAACCATATTGATATGAAATTACCTTTATCAACTTACTATTCTAAACGTATAAAAATTAAATATTTTTCCAATGTAGTGGTCAAAATCCCCTTCATGGAAAAGAGGTTCCCTAGAAATTCCTCTACCCACCAACAACCCAAAAATACTTATAACTCCTAAAGTGAAACCCAAAAACCAAGGGTACAAAATAATGACCAAATGGTAGTGCAAAGAGTTATCATTTCCATACTTAAATGAGTTATACTCCTCCCCACATGTACATGTAGCCTCTTACCTAATAATTATGACATTTATATAGGACCTTGATTATTGGAAAGATAAAATAATATTTGTATGGTTGAATCAATTGGAAAAAAAATGCCAACAAAATATTTTGAATGATAAACATCAAGCGTGAGGGATTTCACAAAATTGACATGATAATCACTAGACTAGAATTACCCAAGAAAATTGAACTTGCTCATTGGTTAGGGTCTTACATCATCAAAGAGGTCATAATGTATAGCATAGTAAATGAACTAGACATAATTGATGGGAAAATGTGCTCTTACATGAATGGTTAATAACAGTAAACTTACTTGTCATACTATCTATGTTTAGGCTATCAACAAATTTGGGTCAAAGAAGCTTTAATATTCCTAAAACCACCTTCTAGACGAGCATGAAAGCCATTGTGATTTTATTGTCATGACCTTTGGATTATCCACTGTCCCCTATAATTTTTATAGTCTCATGAGCATAATGTTTCATGGCTAATAATGAAAATTCATATTGGTCTTCCTTGATGACATTCTCATCTATAGTCAAACATGGGTCCC
>VDFB02105785.1:285755029-285893757 GCA_007258455.2 Sequoia sempervirens | reverse complement strand
AATGATTAATCATATTATCAGAGTAAAGGTTTTGTGATTGATCTAATTTTTAGTGAAATTTTTAAAGGTTAAAGTTTGGCACAACTGATTCACCCCCCCTCTCAGTTGTCTTGTTCAACAAATGATTAATTAGAATGAAAGAAAGAGTGTACCAAAATTTATAGAATTTTGGAATGGATGGTCAAGATCTGATGGTGAGATCAATGGTGGAGGATGGTTGAGATGATTTCCCTAGGATCAAGGAGAGAATGGAGGGTGGAGATAGAGGTTGTTAAATTGTGAATGGCTAGGATGAACTTACTAAATTTAGTAAGTGTTTGTGACCATGAGGGAAATAAGGGACATATGCATCTAGTGGGGCTATATTCTTGAATTGGATTGAGAGACTAATGGGACCATAAGGAAAATTGTTCTTAGGTGCCCTTTATTCTTGGAATGTGTTGAGGGAATATAGTTATAATTAAATAATAATATTACTTAATTATTTTAGCGCTGTGATATGGATAATAGGTGGAAAATGGAAATTATTTATTGATTTATTGTGAGGAGATGAAAATGGGGATCAATTAAATAACATAATTACTTAATCAAGTGTGTAAGCCCTTGGGTGAAGGTTATGTGTCCTAGGTGATGTGTTATTCAATTAGGACTAGGTGCATTGGGGAAATATTTAGGTGTCTACATTTTACCCCTCTTTAATACAATGTCACAAAAGTGGCATTGTGTCAAAGAAAAATAAAAAGTAGGATGTGATGAAGTGAAGCTTCAATGGCATGTTTCCTTGATCGTTTAGGGATGGTGATAGAAATGATTCCCCCATAAGAGAGTTGTTAGGTGAAATGGAGCCCAAGAGGCCCCTTGAAAAGACAAAGGATAATAAAAAGATGTGTCAAAAAGTATAAAATATGGCTTGAGAGAAATCATGTTGGGATGATGTACATGCCATGGATATAGGATTAACGATCGATAAGGATTGGGCATATTGAAGGATACCACTAAGATGATTGAACGATAGGATTCGAATTGCATAGATGTATATGTTGGATGATAAAATCTCACAAGGATGTAATACAATTAAATGAAACATGATTTGAGGTATGGATGAATGAGGGTAGAGGATAAAAATGGATGATGTACACATGTTGTCCTAGTAGTTTCATGTGCAAGGAGTAACCTTTTACTTTTTTTAGCACTAAGCCTTATACACCATGATATAAGGGATCATGATAACAATGTGCCATGTGCATATAGACTTACACAAACAAAGAAGTTGCAAATAGTATAGTGATCCAAAATACACATTGTCATAGGCATGCCATCATATGAAGGATGAAGGTGACCATGATGATGTGATGGATGGAGCACTAGGACTATAGAGAATAAACAAGTATAAACCATACAAAAAAGAAATAAAAACACGTAGAAAACACAATTTGGTATCCAATGATATATTGAACCCAAGGGTGTATGGGAGTGTGGATGGGGGGATGGATTATTTTGATGATGATCCAAGGATTAATGATTAGGATTGGATTATATTTTTCACCTATTCAAGCTATGTGTTATAGATTTGTTTGACAATGACAATGATGAAAATGTTGTTAATGTGGGAAGGACACATCTTGAAAATAATGTGAGGATTGGGAAAGAAATATCTTGATAATGGTAATTGGATTGATTTGGGATTAAACATAACTTGTAGCAAAAAAATGAACAAATATTATGTGTTTTGGATGGATGTGACATTCTAGATGAGATATATTGGGATTTAAGAGCTTCAACATGGATAAAATCTTTTAGGGAGCATGCTAGAGATTTGGAATGTGTTTGGATAAGTATTTTTTGTTATTTGTCACTTTAATGGTGGAACCCATGGAAAGAGATAAACCAAGCCTAAATACATGGATAAATATGGTTTGGATGGAATGGTTAACATATTGGATGAGATAGAGAGGATATAGATTGATGGAGGGTTGTAAGGTGATATGTCCAAGGACTATGTCACATAGTATTAACATGTTTTGATCCAAGATAGGGATTGGATAGTGTTATGAAGTGATGGTAGATGGCGTGTAGCCAAATATGGATATGCCAAGAGTTTTCAAAAGTATGATTTAATTGTATGTCCCCAATATTTTATAAGATCAAGGTAGGTAGGGAATACGATTGAGATATGACTAAATAGATATAGTGCATGGGTATTATAGAATGACATGATAGGATGGATAGGTTTGGTGGAATAGATGAGATAACTTTCCCCTAATTACAATGTTCACATAGCTAGTTGACTTACATATGATACCCATGAATGGGTTTCCATCATGATACTTTCCCAAGGCACCACAAGAAGTGGTTTTCACCATTGGAAATATTATTTCTATTTAGTTTTTTCTATTTTCTATTTTTTTTGGAATTTTGTTGATTTTGTAACCTTTTTTTTTTAAATTTTGGACTTTAGGTATCATGTTCATGGACATTTGATGTATCTAATCTATATGCTTCGATTATGACATGCCAGTAGTATCTTATCTTATGAAGCTGCCTCATTAGGATTATTACATTGCTATATAATGCACAATTTTGATGTTCTTTGTTAGTTGGGTTGGCCTTGTCTAAACATAAACACCTTGATAAAGTGTCATCATACTCTTGTGGTAAAGTTTCATTGCAAGGATGTGATGGGTTGTAGGTTTTGGTTGGATTTAGGATAATTTTGTATGGATTTAGATGGTGGAGGTGAGGATTATGATTAGGATTGTTGATTTGACAATTAGGATTTTGGAGGTGGATGTGTGGATTGATAGATTTTGGATGTAGGTATATGCAATTTGAATTGGAACAAGGAACATTGGGATTGCATGGTAAAATTAGATTTAGATTTGGGAATAGAATTAGGATCAAGAGCAACATTCTTTTTGGATAGTGAAGTTTTGCATGATAATTGTGAAGGTGGAGCACACCTATTGTATGTAATATGCAAATTTTGATTTATGGATTGCTTTTGATGATTCACTTTGATTTGATTCATCAATTTACTTTTATTTGGGATCCATATTGATTTTTGAATACATGTTACTTTTTAGATTCATCGTGATGTTGATAGGGAGTTTACATTTTTTGGGGTAGTTGATAACAATTTTTTGCTTCAGGGAATGCTTCACTTTGTATAATGGATGATGTTGTTGGTCCCAAGCAAGGGTTTAGGATGTTTTGGATATAGGTTGTTAGTATGGATTAAGTATAGAAAATATGGGTGGAAGGAGGATTCTTTGAAGAGTTATGGATGGCCTCTATTTTGGCTCTTTCATTGGATGAGGTTACCCCAACTATCATTGAGTTTCACCATTATACTACTTTCTTGGAGATGTGTATCAAATACCTCAATATCCATAATTTTCATATATTGATATTGTATCTAGAACATCTTGTTTGTGAAGGCCTAATCCTTTACCATTGTATCCCATGTTTTGATAAAAACAAATTGTCATAGAATATTTTTCACTCTTAGAATAGGATATAAATCCATCATTAGGGAGCCATGACTTGGTGGAGAGATTTATTGTATCTTTTGCAAGAAGGCCAAACTATATGAAGGTGGTTGAACCCAACTTGTAGGATGATTGTGTTTCCTCCTTGTTTGTGATTATGGTATCTTGATCAATGATATTCTCAATGTGATCAATATTGTCTTGTGTATCTTCATGCATGATGGGACCCATATCATTTGTCTGACTATCTATATTTCCAAGGGAGGAAAGTGTCTTATCTTGGGAAATATAAGTGTTTGGAATATGGATGGGATCATCTTTGATTTTATGATCATGGATGGGATAAATGTGGAGAAAGATACCATCTTGGAATTCTTGATCAACAGGGGGATCTTGATCAAAGATCGAATTTTGGATGTCATGATCATAGATAGGATCTTAATAAAATATTATATTTTCATGAATATCATGATCATCTATTGGATGTTGATAAAAAATGGGATTAACACGAATATCAAGATTATTTATGGGTATTTTCTTAGTAACTTGAACTTGATTTATGTTGGATCTTGGTGTGACATGATTTAGAGCAAGCTTTTGACATAGTCTTACTTCCTTTTTAGACAATATGGATACACTTATTTTCTTTGATATTCCCTAAGTTGATTAGGCCTTTGTTATATGTTCCCAATGTCGCATGTAACAGTATGCTTGGGCTAGTGGGATGTGTTTGGACCTTATGAAACTTATGAATTTTAGACCTTTTGGGTTTTATGGACTTCAAGAAATATTTATGTTTAACTTCCCATGTGAGTTGACTCATGGAGATGGTAGTGTTTGATGGTGTTGGTGAACAAATTTGTCACTATAAAAATTTATGATTTATAAATCTATAATGCCCCTTTTAAAGACAATCATACCAATAGTTGGATAAGCTATTTCTTTATCATATTAGCTTTCCTCTAAATTTTAGAGGTACAAATCCCTCATATGATGAGATTTGAGTTTAAAAGGTATGACTTTGAAACATAGAAAAAGGTAAGTGGGGTGATCAATGTGGAAAAAGGTATGTGATCTATACACTTACACTTTCCTAATTTCATTAGGAAAAGAGATCCCCAAAGGTAGGATTGACTTTCAATCCCTTAGGTGAGTCAACCCTATTGGAAGATCTGTTATTTCCTTATGATAGAAAATGGTAAAATATGATTGAAATGCATGTTGGGGAGATAAACTAAAAATGCTTAATGAACTCAATTATGCAATGCAAACTTGAAATGCAGATTTAAAGCATAATACTCAAAAGAAGAAAAATAGGGTTATCAATATGGAATGGGGAAAATGGGGTTATGATGGACCTATTCTTCCTCAATTCATTAGGAAATGAGATCCACACAATGAAATGATTATCAAACCTTAGGTGAATCAAGTCAGGACGGGGGTCTTGGTCAAACAACACTTTGGGGAGAAAAACTAAGAATAGAAAATCAACACCAAATTGAAATCTAACACTTGGAACAACAAGATTAATCTAAATACTGACAAAACCAAAAAACAAAATGCAAATCAGAGAAGGGAAGAAGCATGTGTACCAATCACCAAAAGTCAGTTTCTGAAGCTAATTTGAGACTCATTCGTCAAGGGCAAATGGGTCTTGAGTTAGGGTTTGTATGCAACTTTTGGGAGCCTCTACTACATCTCCGAATCTTCCAATTTTCCTAGGTTTCAGGTTCAGAAAACCAAAACTAAAATTTGAAAATAAGTTTCCATGAGATGACAACTTTTGCAACTTTGACAAGTTCTTCAAATTTTTCTCTTTAAAGGGTCTTCAAGATTTTTCCACCTAATTTTGCAAACATAAATAAAGAGGGAAAAATGTTTTATTTTTGGTGAATGGGGGTTTTCCTTAGTCAAACCCCGTTTTGGTAATCAAACCTTGAAATGAAATAAAATAACATGAAAGGAATGATGAATGAATAACTCTATATTACCACTCAACAACCCATGCATAAACCTTGGAATGTAGATTTGCAACTTGCATGAAATAGATTCAATGGATGTGGATCTTGAACCTTGAATCTTGACTTGAAATAATGCTTTGAATTCTTGAATGGATCATGAAACCTACATCATCATATTAGTTCCAATAACATGCATGATGCAAGAAGACCTTGATATATGACAATTGGATCTTGATTGCTGCAATAAATCTTCAATAAATCTACCTTTTAATGCCTTGAATTTCTCTTGAAATTCTCTTGAAAGTGCTCTCGAATTCATAAGTCGATCTCATGAAAATCTTCTAGGTGAAACGTAGTGAAATAACCTTATATTTATAGATATGTATCCATAATTTCCTGAAATTCAAATATCACAAGTTGACATCTGAATATAGATTTGAATATATTAAAATATTGTCAAAAACATAATTTAAATTTAGGTCTCAGGTCTAAGGGAGGACCCATTCACCCATGGGTGAATGGGTTCTAGGTCCCTCACCCTAGGACACACATTGATCAATAAGAAGTGTTATGTTAAGGCATTAATGAATGCTAGGTTTCCTCTTCAAAAAATATAATTAAATAGGGCTAGAAAGTGAATTAAGGGGCCAATTAAAGCAAATTAATTTCAATTAATTAAAGGATCCTTAAATAAGTGTGAAAGTGCTATTTACACTTTCACACTAAAATAAGGCATAATTAAGTCCAAATGACCATTCATTCCAAATTAAGTGTGAAAATGTAAAAGGGATATATTTTTGTACAATATATTTAGCCCCCACTTTAGTGAGAGGATGAGCACAAGCACAAACTCACACTAAAGTAGACATTCAAAACATATGTGTGCAACAAAAACAAGATTACCTAATCATACAACATCAAAGACTAAAAATAAAAGTAAAAATAGAAAAGGTGGATCAAGCCTTGACTATCCAACGCGATGTGGAACACACCTTAGTTGTTTGTCCAAAACATTCACAAGTAGAACACAATGTCCATTATGCAAACAACAATACATGCTCAATTTGGGCTAATGAAACCTTAGGCTGTCCACTAGGTGAGCCCCCAAAAAGTGGCTAAGTGAGAAATTCATGCCAGGTCTACAGGCTCTCATTGTATAATGAGAAAGTCATGCTAGGTCTACAGGTTCTCATCATACTAACCATACCAAAGCTATACCTCTAATATCTTTGATAAGGCACCACAAAATAAAAAAAATTGAGCTTCATAAGGTTTAACAAATTGTGTTATGCTAAACACTTATGAACAAAATAAAAATAAAGGTTTGTTCAAAGGGATCTTTCTTAGTTCATGTAAGCTCTCCTCTTAGGGAACATCATATGCCTAATGTCTCCAAGAGAGGAAAATTCAAAGATAAAAGATTCACAATCTTAGGGAATGCAACACATAGCATCACCACTAAGAGGAAAGTCATATGCCAAGAAACATCATGCTCTCAGAGGACATCACACCCAATGACACCACCAAGAAAAAGATGTGTTGCAAGAAGTAAGAAAATCACACAATGAAACATAAGGAATGTCAAAAATTTTAAAAATAACAATGCCAATGTATGGCCCCACTTTAAAGAAATTGCCAACACCATTGATGTGAGCAATTACTTTAAAGTAGTCAATAATCGATGCTAAATAATGAAGAAGACGAGAGATTATTTGGGAAGCCCTATATGCCAAGTCATATGTTTCCAAATGAAGCCACACCATGAAAAAAGAAGAGAGGGGTTGCCCCCAAAATGAAATCCCAAAAAACATAAGGGATCCATAGATTCGGGGTCAGCATGTCTTTGCTACAATATGATTATAGAGCTCAGAAATGTCATCATTCCCCAAATACTCGTAGAATAGGAAGAATGACACATAGAGAGCGAAAACAAAGAAAAAGATTTTGGGTCAACATGGAAGAGACCTAAATTTCTCAATGCCTTGCGTCATGCCCAAAAGGAAAACACAAGACAAAAGAAAAGATAAATGTTTACGACATATAGAAGAATGTAGATACAAATAGAGGAATGCACATGAAGAGGGATACATCAAACAAAATAGTACGGGGAGATCACATTACGCAAATGTAATCACATAAAAAAAACATGAAAAAGAAATGAAAGTGAAATACTAGTAAGGCACATGTGATGCAACCTATAGTAGGTCTTCTGCATCCCAATCTTGATCAGTATATGCAAAAGTAGGATAACTAGCCAAAGGGACAATATCAAGTGCCAAACTAGGATAAGGCTATCTAACCCCTTGCCCCCAATAAGTGTAGGACAAGGATGAGTCAAGATGATTGATGAGAATGAGCTCCTTGCAATAAATAAAATGATTTGCAATGAATTTAAAATATGCAATAGTGAGTATGCTATGATCCTACAACTATCACATTGCTAGGAGAAAAGTGCATGCTTTAAGGGACTATCTCTATCATATCAAATTTCTCAAGGATCCTCCTTAAAGCACGACACTCATCAATACTATGCCCAATAACTCTATGATATTGACAATTGGACATGCTTGTGTTCTTATGTTTTGGATTTGGATTTTCTTTAATGGGTAGTAATGTTAAGAGTCCTTTATTAAGAAGTATGTGTAAGTGCCTTTAAATGAGAGACATGGGGCAAGGAAATTTTAGCTTCTTAATTTTGTAAGGCATTTTTTGTGTGCTTGTTGAAGGAGAAGGACCTAAGGTAATCCTATCATCCTTGTGAGACATTAATTCATCATTATGAGGGAGGATAGTTGTATCCTTAGAAGATGTGGAGGGAAAAGTATTTTGGTATCCTATTCCTTTAGTACCTTCGATAGGAAGTTTCTCTTAGAAAATTTTGTGAATTTCATGCTCATTAGTTATGTCACATCCTTGTTTAGTTAAGATTTTAAAGCCTTGGCCATAAGTCTCTTCTAGTTTGATGGGTGTGTTGGTCACTTTGTTAACATAAGATGGATAGGTATGCACTTGATTAGAGGAACTAGGTTCACTCATTATTGGTTTAAGCTTAGTTTGTGACTTAATTTCAGGATGTAAAAGACCAAACATCTCAAGTTGTGGGATAGTAAGGGGTGTTGATTGTTGCATGGAAGGGTAAAATGATGCATTTCTTTCAAGATTGTTAAGGAAATTATTTATGAAATTGTTCAAGTTGTCATCTTCTCCAATGATGTCAACTTCATGAGGACATTCATTAAGAGTTGATTGAGATTGATTAGGTTCTATTACATTAGGATCATTTCCAAAACACAATTTGAAACATTGACTAAAGATGTTAAGGACCTCCATAGATTACCAATGCACATGCCCATTATGAAAGAGTGAATTGAAATGCCAATTTTTTAGATCTTAGGAAAGATAATTTTCTAATTATGCTATGTAAAAACTTAAAAATAATATCTTGTGAATGCAATTTTTAATTCACACAATACACTAGTTTTATCAAATGAAGCTTAATATGATCAATTCCAAGTAACATAAATTCTGCAAATTGAAACTGAAAGCATAATACATAAAAAATAGGTTTTAATGCCTAGAAATTTAGGAAACAACCTTGATTAGGGACTCATTCGACCTTGGGTAAATGGGTCCTAGCTTAGGGTTTTTAAAAATATTTTTACAGATTTCTAAGTTGATTCTTATGGTTTCCATATTCTGGTTTCAGACAGTGAGGTACAATTTCAATTTTTTGTGAAATTAAGTTTGAATGCAAATGCAAAATATGACTAAATGACAACATAGGAGAGCTAATTTGAAATGCAGTTTTGGCTCATTTTTTAAATGTAAATGAATGATTATGTAATGCTATGTAAATGATTTGTAAAATGACTATTTTTTTTGTATTTTTCAAATTTCAAGAGATGCAAAAATGCAATCCTTAAACCCTAAATGAGATGCAAACTAATTCAAGTTAAACAACCCTAAATGAGATTCAATCCAATGCAATGCAAATGAATGCAAGATATAGATCTAGGGTGAAAATGGACTCCAAAATCAGAACATTGTAATGCTCAAAAGTCAGGTTCACCAAAATGAAAAGAAGAAAAATAGGGTTATCAATATGGAATGGGGAAAAAGAGGTTATGATGGATTTATTCTTCCTCAATTCATTAGGAAATGAGATCCACACAATGAAATGATTATCAAACCTTAGGTGAATCAAGTCAAAGTGTGAATCTATAGATTTCCTTTTTGTGTTAGGACGAGGGTCCTAGTCAAACAACACTTTGGGGAGAAAAACTAAAAATAGTAAATCAACACAAAATTGTAATCTAACACTTGGAACAACAAGATTAAGCTTAATATTGATAGAACCAAAAAATAGAATGCAGATTAGAGAAGGGAAGAAGCATGTGTACTAGTCACCAAAAGTCACTTTCTGAAGCTAATCTGGGACTCATTCACCGAGGGGCGAATGGGTCCTGAGTTAGGGTTTGTCTACAACTTTTGGGAGCCTCTGCTACATATCGAAATCTTCCAATTTTCCCAAGTTTTAGGTTTGAAAAGCCAAAAATAAATTTTGCAAATGAGTTTCCATGAGATGACAAATTTTATGAAAACTTTTACAACTTTGACAAGTTCTTCAAATTTTGTTGTTTATAGGTTCTTCAAGAATTCTTCCACTTAATTCTACAAACACAAATCAAGAGGGAAAAATGTTTTGCTTTTGGTGAATGGGGGTTTGCCTTGGTCAAACCCCATTTTGGTAATCAAACCTTGAAATGAAATAAAATAAAACAACATGAAAGGAATGATGAATGAACAACTCCATATTACCACTCCACAACCCTTGCAAAAACTTTGGAATGTAGATCTGCAACTTGCATGAAATGGATTCAATGTTTGTGGATCTTGAACCTTGAATCTTGACTTGAAATAATGCTTTGAATGCTTGAATGGATCATGAAACCGACATCATCATATTAGCTCCAATAACATGCATGATGCAAGAATACCTTGATATGAAAATTGGATCTTGATTGCTATAATAAATCTTCAATAAATCTGCTTTTGAATGCCTTGAATTTCTCTTGAAATGCTCTTGAAAGTGCTCTTGAATTATTAACTTGATCTCATGAAAATCGTCTAGGTGAAACATAGTGAAATAACCTTATATTTATAGATATGTATCCTTAATTTCCCGAAATTCAAATATCACAAGCCGACATCTGAATATAGATTTGAATATGTTAAAATACGACCAAAAACATAATTTAAATTTAGGTCCTAGGTCCCTAACCCTAGGATACACATTGCTCAATGAGAAGTGTTATGTTAAGGAATTAGTGAATGCCAGGTTTCCTCTTCAAAAAATGTAATTAAGTAGGCTTGGAAAGTGAATTAAGGGGCCAACTAAGGAAAATTAAGCTCGATTAATTAAAGGATCCCTAAATAAGTGTGAAAGCGTAAATAAATACATTTTACAACACTAAAATAAGGCACAATTAAGTCAAAATTAACATTAATTCCAAATTAAGTGTGAAAATGTAAAAGGGATACATTTTTCTACACTACAAATACAATAAAAACCACAATCTTCTGATAGATCTGAGAAGGTTAAAATACTATGCACCTATCACCAAAAACTAGTGTTGAGTGTCCTACAAGGACTCATTCACCCTAGGGTGAATGGATCTTTGTACAGGTTTTTTCTCATCTTCGGGGGTCCTCTAGAGATGGATCTGAGATGTTGTTTTCCCCAAGTTTCATTGTTGGAAAGCCAAAAATAAATTTGGGATCTGAGTTTTTGTGTCTTGACAAATTTGATGACAACTTCGATAACTTTGAAAAGTTTCACTTTTGATCAACTTTCAATCCTTTTAAACCTACAAATTTGCACATACAAAGAGAGAAAAATTGTTTGTTTTTGGTGGATAAGTGTTTTCCTTGGTTAAACCCTTGTTTGGTAATTAAAACTTGATAACAGAATAATGAAAAAATGTAGGGAATGATGAATGAACAATTCTATGTCACAACTCACCAAACCCTCAATAGCTACCCTTAGAGGATTGAATTCTAACACATATCTCTAAGGATTGGATCTTGCATGAAATGACTTGATTTGATGCTTGAAAACTTGAAACCTACATCACAATGTTAGCTCCAAAAACATGCATGAATACACATAAATCTTGAAATTATAGTAGGATCTTGAATATTGTTGTAGATGACTGAAAAATCTGCTCTTCAATTCTCTTGACAATAATTTTTTCTCTTGTGAAAGTTGCCTTAATGCTAGATGTTTTAAATTGATAAAATAACTATGTATTTATAGATGTTTCCTTAATTAACTGACAATTAAACACCACAAGCCAACCTTTGCAATTTGAATTTAGAACATTAAAATGATACCAAAAACATATTAAAAATTGGGTCCTGAGACTTAAGGGGGACCCATTCATCCTTAGGAGAATGGGTCTTAGGACCTAAACCTAGGACACTCAATTTCCAAGATGTTTTAATAAAAAGAGGGTAAAAACTTTATTGAATCAGAACAACATTACAAAGTCCGAAAAAAACCCACAAGGGGCCCAACAAAACAAGAATTAATTCACACCCAACAAGCACCTCATATCCTCAGCAACCCACTCTTCAAGAACAAGGGCCATGTCATTACGAAGATTGCCCCAATCATCCACATACCAAGAATCAGTCCTCTCCATTGCCCATCTAGCTAGCCCATCAGCCACCCTATTCCACTCCTGCGGAATATGGCGGAAAACAATGGACTCCAAAGTAGAGCACATAAAAATAATCTGCTTGACAACCACAGCTAGCTGCCAATTCACATCCTCCAAATTTCTCTTATTCAACATATCAATAACCACCTGAGAATCAGACTCACAAATAATCTGCCGCCACCCAAGGCCAACCGCACGCTCAATCACCATAAGAATAACACTCGCCTCCATAAGATTATTAGTTTGCAAACCACGATACATAGAAAAGAAAAAAAACCACCACTCCAAGGCTATCTCTACCAATACCACCAGCTTCAACATGCCCAAGATTACCTCGAGACGACCCATCCGTATTGATTTTTAGCTCCCCCAGAGTAGGCATACACCAAAATCCATCACAAGCAACCCTCTCATGCCCACGCCTACGATGCACTTTTCTCAAAATACTCCTATCCCCAGCAACAAGACCCAGGGCATTAACTACACCCAAGTCCCCAGGATCAATCAACATAGACAAGTCACACTTTGCAGTCAAAGTCTCATGCAGAGCCCCAAGGATCTGCCTCCAGAGTTTCCCCATGATCAATTTTTTATCCAAGAAAATTCGTCTGTTACACTCCAACCAAAATTTCCAAACAATCAAACTAGGGCCAATGCTCCAAGCAATTTTAAGAAAAGAGGTTGTGGTAGGAGATGATCCCTGTCTCCTCCAAAAATCCTCCAAAGAAGAGACATGGCAACACGGTAAGCTCCAGAGATTCCACCAGTGATGCCAGATAGTATTAACAAAAGAACACTAAAAAAAGAGATACGAGAAGCATTCTTCATGCTGATCACACAAAATACACATGGAGGGGCCCTGGAACCCTCATTTCCAAAGATTGTCCCAAGTAAGACATTTACCTTGGACCATGAGCCAAGAGAAAAAAATACACTTAGGCCAAGCAAATTTATTCCAAACATGCTTCCACCAAGAAACCTTAGAGCTCCCAAAGACATGTTTATCCAAAACTTGATAACCAGAGGGAACCAAAAATTTTCCTTTCAGATCAAGACCCCAAGCAAGCACATCACTCCCATGGAGAGAATTACAGGCACGATCCGATAAAATCCTAGCAAGCTCTTGAAGATCCTCCATCAGACCATCAGGAGGCCATTCCAAAGGGTCCTTCCACCTGGACACAAAAATCTGACCCAATGATTGTTGAGATTTGAAGTCTGCCACATGACACCAACCTGCCTCCTCAAAAATATAGAACAAGTCTTGGAGGTGGGGATGAGAAGACACAATGGGGGGGTGTCCATCCCAGGAATCATGCTAGAAGAGAGCATCCTGACCCCCATTACAAATCCAAAAAAGTCCCTGCTTAACAAGCTTGGCACCCCATTTGAGGGTACTCCAGATCATAGAACCTTTCCCCTCCATCCTGAATCTTACAACCCCCTAGTTTCCACTGCCCCCAAATATTTGAAGGTAAGAATTTTAGCCCACCACATATGTTGTTGTGAACACCAATGCCAATACAACTTAGCAGCCAAGGCCTGCTCATTCAAATCCATCCATCGTAGACCAAGTCCCCCCTCCCGCTTTGGCCTACAAACAACATCCCAATTCACCAAGCTCCATTTTCTATGAAGAAGGTTGCTAGACCACAGAAACTAACGAGACAATCTATCAAAATATTTAATAAAACTTGATGGAGTAGAAAGAACAAAGCACCTATAAAGAGGGAGAGCCTGGACCACCGATTTTAGAAGAGTCACTCTACCTGCTGAAGAAAGCCACCTGCAAGTCCAATGACTGACCAATCTTCGAAACTTGTCAAGAGTCTCTTGCCAAAACCTTTTAGGGAGAGAACGAATGGCAAGAGGGGTTCCAAGATAGGAAAAAGGAAGTGAACCGATCTAGAAACGAAGAATACCTTCTATTCTCCTTTGGATAGCCTTAGGAGTGTGGAAGAAGTATATGAAGGACTTCCCCTCATTAATGCATTGCCCTAAGGCTGCCAAGTAGCTATCCAACACACTGCGCCAGTTGAGAGCCTCCTCAACCTTTGCCCTACCCATCAAGGCAGTATAATCTACAAACTGAAGATGAGACTGAGGGGGAATATCATTTCCCCAAATCCAACCCTAAATCAAGCCGCTAGCAACCTGAGCGCGAATGAGCCTTCCCAAGCCTTTCGCAAGAAGGATGAATAAGTACGGAGATAGAGGATCTCCTTGTCTGAGGCCTCTAGAAGCACCAAACAACCGTGTGGGCTCACCATTGATAAGCACCAAAAAGGATGAAGAAGTAACGCAACTCCTGACCCATTCAATCCAACCACCAACAAAGCCAAAAGCTCCAAGAATCTTAAACAAAAAGTTCCATTTAACTCGATCATATGATTTAGCCATGTCCAACTTGATAAACATAGATTTTTCTTTTGAGGATTCCATAGAATGGATAGTCTCAACAACAATAACAACACCATCCATGATCTGTCTGCCAACAACAAAACCCCCCTGCTCCTCAGAGATTAACCCACCAAGCCAAGGTTTCAGCCTTTCAACAATCAACTTAGTAATAATCTTATAAACAACATTACATAGTGCAATAGGCATAAAAAGATCCAAAGAATTAGCTCCCTCCTTCTTTGGAATGAGAGCTAAAAAATTTGCATTCAGAGACTTCAACATTTTTTTATTCATGAGGGATTCCTGAACAACCTCTAAGAGGTCCAACTTAACCACCTCCTAGAACTCTTGAAAGAATTCAATTGGGAATCCATCAGGACCAGAGGCTTTACCTTTCTTCATCTGGAACACAAAATTCTCAAGCTCTGACAAGGTAATAGGAGAAAGCAATGATTCATTCATTTCATTAGACACCAACTACGGGATACAATCCAAAATCCTTGTTTTACCCTCCTCCGTTGGAGGCGAATCCTCATAAAATAATGTAGAGAAATACCGAATGCATTAAAAAAAAATAGAAGTGGAAGAGGACAAAGTTTCCCCATCAGACAACAAGAGAGAAGAAATAGCATTACCTTGCCTCCGATCTTTAACTGAATTGTGAAAAAATTAGGTATTCATATCACCAACCTGAAGCCATTCAATACAGTATTTCTGTTTCCAAAAATTTTCTTCTCTTAACTCCCATTCCTCAACCTCCTTTGTTGCAGCAACCTCTAACAAACTCAACTCTTCCATGAGGCCTTGATCACGAATCTGCCTGGTGATTAGGTCCAGATTATCCCGAGCTTTCCATTTTTCATGAAACAAATTACCAAAATGTTGCCTATTCCATCTTTTCAACTTGTATTTAACATACTGGAGCCTCTTTGAGAAAGAGTACATAGTAGTGCCATAAGCTGGATTCCCAAGATCCCACCAGCCAGGAAGCATATCATGAAGAGATTCATCCCTGAGCCACATGAGTTGGAACTTAAAAGTCTGTCTAGCACATCGTCGAGACACTTTAGCCACCAACTTAATTGGCCAATGGTCAAAACCTCGACCATCCAATATTTCAGAACTAGTCACCCACCTGTCCCCCAACCAAAAATTGGACACCAAAAATCTATCAAGTCTTTCCGAAATAGAAGCATCTCCAGTTCTCCTATTATTCCAAGTAAATAGACCATTGCTCGGCTTGAGATCCACAAGATTTAGAGTAGAGATATTGTCATGGAGCAACAACACAGAAGCCTCCAGCCTTGTAGTACCACCCCGCTTCTCCGCAAGCTCCATGATAGCATTAAAATCACCTCCAATAATCCAAGGATGGTAAGGAAACTAGCTACGGACTAAACGAATGTTGGACCACAAGAGTTGCTTGCCCTACAACTCCATAGGTGCATACACATTGGAGAAGAGAGCAATTTCCCCTGACATAAAACAAGAAGCCACCATGGAAAGGGAAGACTTAAAAGACACCCACCATTGGGGGAAAATCTTCCGCGGGTTCCATAAGCAAGCCACCCCTCCATAAGACCCCTGAGCACCAGTGCATTGGAATTCACCATTCCTCCATAACTTGGGTACTAAGTCCATCATACCCTCCACAGAGAGCTTAGTCTCCTGTAGAAAAAGAACATCAGGCGAATGATGCCTAATCAAATCCAGAACAACTTTTTGTCTAGGGCCATTGTTCAAGCCCCTTACATTCCAAGAGAGAACTATCATTTCAGGGGGCTTGAAAAATGAGAATCTAGAGTCTTGACTGACCCCAACTCCACCAAAGTCTCCCCTATCATCTTAATCTTTTCCACATCCTTCTTCCTTCCTAGCTTAGAAATTTTCTCCAGCCCCCCCTTCTTGAGATCTTTCTGCAAAATACCCAGCTGAGAGGATGACTTATTATTCTTACCCACCTTTGAACCCACTTTCCGCAAGAGGTGAGCCTTATCCTCACTGTCTTTCACTACCTTAGCACTACCACCCAACTCATCTTGAACCCCCATCTGCCGATTTGTTACCAGGTTCAAAGTCCCATCAACTTGCAGAGCCATAATCACCTCTGAACTGAGCTTTTCCTACCCAGGATCATTCCCAACCTCCTCTAAGCATGGCACTCCCGTACCCCCAACCTGTTGGAGAGCATGCGTTGCCTCAACCAAAGGGCCATGCTATTCAATATCCAAAGTCCCATGATCCAGATCTAAAAATCCCGGGTTCACCTCCTGCTGACTAAGATCATCCAACACCTCGAATCTATTGAAAGTGTGCTCCTCCTACTTGTCCTTCAAAGTCCTTTTATGTCCTTTATTTCTATTTCGGCCTCTGACAGGAGTAAAACCATCTTCCTTGCCACCAAAACTCTGAATGGGATCCTTGCCCTTATCCACTCTAGGCGGATTACTTGAAGGCTGAGAAGATTGAGCCTCCAAAGGCTTGGCCTTTGGACATCTACGCTGGAGGTGGCCATACTCATGAAAAAAACAACAACAGAAAGGTAGGGTCTCATAATCTAGCTGCTGCACCCATGAATATTCTCCTGCACTCACTTCTAAAGAATCTGGCAATGGCCTGCTTAAGTTAATTTCCACACAAAACCGAGCAAAATTCATTACCTTCTTGAATTATGTTTGTTGTGATGAACCCACAAGTTTCCCCAACCTCGAGGCTAATAAGTACAATACATCTTCGCACCAACATTCCACCGGGAGCCTTGGAAGATGAACCCAAACTGGAACCCGACTCGGGAGCTCCTTCGTCAGGTTGAAGCCAGCATGCCATGACTTAATAAACAAGCCCACCTGGTTGTAAAAGTATGGGACCCCTTCAAAAACCCTATTCTGATCAGCCATGCAGTCAAATGTAACCATTAAGTAGTTATTCGCCAAGAGGCAGATCTCCATCTCCCCCTCTAGCATCCATGTCCTTTGAGCCCAAGTATCCAAAAATTGCAATGAGATTTTCAATCCCAAGAATTTGCAATAAAGAGAATGCCTTGAATAATAATCAATATCTTCTGCCAGCATCTCCATCAGAATGACTACATTCAGCCTCTCTTTATACCTTTCGAGGCCCTCCTACCGAGCCCATCTCAACTTTCTCAAGTTCCACCAAAAAAAGATTATTATCAAAAATCTTCGAGCCCTGTAGTGAGGGTTTCGAACCAAACGTGAAACATAAATCCATTTTGGGACAAACCCAAGAAGATTCCCCATGCAACATAGAAGAAAAAAATACCCTAATCTGACATGCAAGCCCTCAGAAGCCCTAGAAACAAAATGAACAACCAAGGGTTATGGAACCACACAACCTCACACCCCCTCAGAAGAGGGCACACAGGATACCTCTTTTGGTAGCACCAAACACCTCCACCCCCAACACTTTAGACCACCTCTGCACCTCCACACTTCACCCCGCACCTAACCCCACCCTCTTCCTATCACAACCCACCTTCTAGCACTATCCACACCCCACCAGAGCACCCGACACCCACACACGCCACAACAACAAACCCCAACACCTAGCCGCAGCCACCAAGCACCAGAGAAAAGACGAAGGACAGGCAGCAAGCGACAAAAGATCCTTAGTCACTGATCACCCTTCAATGCCACCCACCAAACACTGCAGTCACCAAGCTCCCTTCATGCAGTCAGACACCCCCCCTCCTATCGCACAACCAAGAAACACACTAAAACGAGCTAGGGCGTAGATGCCCTAGCTCAGCATGTAGAGCCCAGAGACGCCATCCCCTCCCCAAAACTGCTAGATGTTAAGATCAATGTAGGCATGAATTAAATGTGGGTTTACCTATTGAAAAATAAAATTAATTAGGCTTGTGGATGCATAATTGGGCCAATTAAAGGATTAATTAAGTCCAATTAATTAAGGGGATGCAAACATAGTGTGAAAATGTAAAGGTGTACATTTTTCAACACTACATTTAGCCCCCACTTTAGTGAGAGTATGAATTTTCACTCAATCTCACTCTAAAGTAGACAAATATATGTCAAGAGGGGTCCAAGTGCACAAATGCTGAAGGGAGAGGATGAAAAAGATCAAGGAGGTTGCACAAGCCCCTAGGATCAAGATCCCTTGGAAAACCAACATAAGAATAAGTGATGCAAACAATGAATGGGGGACAATAAGGGATGCAAACAATGAATGGGGGACAATATGCCTCCCACTTAAAATGTCAACATGTTTGCTATGTTGGTATTTTAAGTAGAAAGAGAGGAAGAGGGGATCCTTGAAAAGAATGCACACCTCCCAAAAGTAGTTATTCTTACCCCCCAAGCATAAAGACAAAGACAACCACCAAGGACTATCATGTTGTTGTCATAAGAAATATGGTTGCACCTGAGATTTTACCACCATGAATGGCAATGAGCAAGACATATAAAGCTACCAATGTCACATAGGGAAAAGCAACATGATAGGATGAAAATCAATATCAATTAGATAAAATAGGTGTATCAACACAAGGAAGAGCACCACAATCCTTAAGATGTTGAATTTTATTACTTAAAGCCTTACACTAATTAGTGGAATGACCATGCACTCAATGATATGCACATAATGAGTTCTTGTTGTAGAATTTATTTCATGTTCTTGGAGGGAGAGATATCAAGAGAGCTTGGAGAAGCCTCGACAAGGTACCCTCTTGATCAATAGTAGAAGATGTTCCTTTCTTTTGTGACAAAGATATTTTTTGCTTACAACAAGGTGTCATACATACACAAGACTCTATAGGTTTAGATTGTGATATTTTGTATTCTCCTTGAAAGGAGGGTGTAAAATATAATGAACCCAAATCATTACTAAGACATGTGTTTGAAGATGAAGCAATATTTTTCCTAGGAGTGTTTTGTGTGATGACATTGATATTAAGCGAAGGTTTCTTTAATGTTGTCATTTCTTTTGAAGGACAATAACCAAGACCACAAGCAAAGGTTTCTTTAATGTTTTCATTTCTTTCGAAAGACAATAACCAAGACTTCTAGTTGTTTCTTGTGTGTAAGGCTCTATAGGGAGACATATACCTTGTTCTCTAGCACCACATCCTTTTCCATCATATCCAAGTTGTTTCAAAAGTTCATAACCTCTTCCATAAAGTTTTTCAATTTCTTTTGGATTTGGTGGTTTCTCACGATCACACTCATCATATGTGGATGCATAATTATTATTTTCCTCTTCTTTGCTAAAAGATTTCGATGACTCAACTTGTGTTGATAATATGACAACTTCTTTCTCCTTTCTTGACTTTAATTGTATAATCTTGGTTTTCTCATCAAATTTAGGTGTGAAATCTAATGATCCCCAATCATCTTCCCACAACATTGTCATGGGTGAAAGGAACTTATCCTTATCCTCAACTTGTAAAGGTTACACTTTTGTAGTTGGTGTCAATGTTGTAAGAGGATTTTCCATTCCTGTTTTAGTTTTCAAACAATTCTGATATGAATCTGGGCTAGCTTTGATTGTGTAGACTTTGATTTTGTAAGTGTAGTTCACTAGACGATGTAACATCAAAGGCACTACATTCATTGCATGAATCCAAGGTCTACCTAGGAGAAGATTATATGAAATTTCTTGAGGCATAACATGAATAGGAATTTGTAATGTAACATTTCTAGCTTTGATAGGTAGTATTATTCAAATAAAGATATCAAGTTTCCACAATCCATAATGATTATACAACAAATTTTTGGATTTGATTGCGTAATATTATCACCTCAAGCGGTTGTTTTGCCATATTATCAAATCTATGGATAGATAATGTGAGGACTACTAATCGATACACCCTATTTGGCGATACTTTGATCCAAACATTTTGGTACTCTCTGTGGTTTAGACTATTTTGGATAATCATGGAAATTGGATTTTATGATGGTTTCTTGTTATGATGCTTATGAGGATTATGTGCATGTGATGTTTTGCTTATTGATATGTTCATGCTTATCTGATTATCATGGTAGGAATGGATAAGGGGTTATGATATATGATTGACAAGATGTTAAAATTGAATTAGGTGAATATGCGACTCCTTTTTAATGACACGACTGGATATGAATGGATAGAATATGTTGTTACTAGATAAAGAATAATTAGGGGTGTTGAACTTATTGATTCATGAATTAATTGTGTCATATATATATATATATATATATATGGAATTGTTGATTTAATTGTGGATTATCTCACATTGGATATATTGACAAGTGGAAATTGAGTGTGCAGGTACACACACATGGCCAATGGGATTGGAGGTAACCAAGGGTACCCAATTGTGTTAGCCAAGTGAAGCCCACTATGATCCATTTAAAGAATGAATCATAGCCTTTGTATTGTATTTTATTTTGTGATTAAAATATTTAGTGTTGAATCTTGTAACTATGTTTTTTAAAAATCAATTAAACTTTGGGTGAGGGTTTTGGGGAATTTTGGAAATTCTTTTATTATGTTTGAATTTCAATTTCTTTTTTAGTGTTTAAAAAGGTTGAATTGGTTCTTGAAATGGGTTAATTGACCCTAATTTAACCCCTAGGATAGTTACCTATGGGTTAGGGGTCAAATCAAACCCATAACTTTTGAAAAATTGCAAGTTGTGACCCTTCTTAATTAGCCATTAAGAAGGGTGACGGATTTTGGAAATGGGATTGGAGTGTTGGCTCCAAAATCTCATTTATAAGATTTGAAAGTATTGTTGAGTGTTGAACACTCTTTGGCCTTTCACTTCCCCAAGAATTCTCACACATGTGTGAAAACTTGTGGGGAGGTGTGTCCATAGGAGTGAATAGGAGGTTGACATGTGTCACTCTCTCCTCCAAGGGTTTCCAACCCTTGACTCCTATTTGAATCCTTTGGAAAGCCAAAGAAAAGGCTCTTCTTTTCTTTTCTTGGTGCTTGGATTGTTTGGGAGAAGGAAAAACATTGCTTGGTCTTGGAGGAGTAGAGATTTGGAATTCATCTTCAACCCTCTCTCATTGCTGGCTTGGATTTGAGGTAGGTTTTATTCTATCTTTATTTATGTTTCTCTTTTCTTTTATCTCCTTTATGGAAGTGTGAGAAGATGGGTTATATGGGATGTTTGTCTATTTATGTGCCTTTGTATTTCCTTGTGTTGGTTATGGGTTGTATAGGATAAACTCACCCAATGTGGGAAGAGAATCCTTGTGGGGGATAAGAATGTGTAGGAACCTCTATGGGGAGGTTGTTCCTCCTTTGGGAAGGAGAGGCACAAAAAGGGTATGAATACCCAAATTTGTTTCATGTTAGTATGGTGTGTTGGAAGATTGTTGTATGAAAAGTGTATGATATGTAGAATTTTGATGAATGGGTGGATTGGAGAAGAAGAAAATTGGTGATGTTGGGTATTTTTTTTATTTGCTAGCAACTCTCCCCATATAGAAGTGATGTCCACCTCTATCCCCATGTTTGGATTCATGAAGGATCCCTATGTAAATGTGTGAATCTTGGTTGGGAGTATTTTTTTTTGAGTGTCGTGGTTGGAAGGGCTTGTTTGTTCTATTGTTGTGCGTACCCGGTAGCTTGGTCACCTCCTAGCTTGGGGGTGGTTGGTTTTCCAACCAAAGGTTGGGTGGTGAGCACCCATTGGCCTCTAGAGAAATTTTATGACTTTTGTAGGTGGAGAAATGCATGAAAGTTGCAGATTTGAAAAGTTCACAGTTTTGGGAGTGGCTACGTTCTTGGTGGATGGTATTGGTTTTGTTTTTTTCCAAATGAGATATACCCGATTGGGAGATATGTCAAAGCCTTATGAAGCTATTGTAAAGAAAACAAAAGCAGGTCAAACTATTGCAGATAGCTTGTTCTGTTGGTTTAAGTTTATTACCTATGAAGTATAAAAAAAATTTAAATTAGACTGTGCTAGGTAGAGAAAAGGATTTCAAAGAGTGATATATTCATTTGTAGCTTCACATGCTTATAGTGTGAACTTGTATTCAAACTTCATAGCTTAAAGAAAAGTCTAAAAATAGAATCTGCTAAGACTGTCCCCTATGTTTCCTTATATACTAGCATTTTGCATTTTGTGTAAAGAGAAAGAGAAAGCTTCTTTGTATTTGCAATGGAAAGAAAATTTAAAACAAGTTTTACTGTTGGATCTATTTATAATGAACATATTTTGTTATTACGGAGCAGCAAGATTTCATAATGAGAACATTCTTTTTGTATCATTCTATTTTGAAATGTGTTTATGGTAGATGTTTATTTTAAAAGTCCAAGGATTTATACAATATCTGTTACCATACCAATAGATGTTTGTGCAAATAAATGGTGTTCTTGCGTTTTGTTTATCTCTGTGAACATATTTCTGCAATAGAAAAGAATAACAATTCACCCTCCACCCCCCCTTCGTTTCTACTGTATACTGTTAAATGTTATTTGCAATTTGGGAAAGTGAACTAGGAAGAAAATGTAGCATGTCGTAGGCAAGAAATAACACCTGTACATAAATACTTTATCCCCTAAAATACATAAAAATAATGAATCTCGCATTCTAGCTGTATTTCTATAGTACCTGGAATTTACGAAAACCTTGGATCAAGGGTTGAGTGTTTGTTGCTAACATATTTCAGATATGGAAACTTCTGCTATAAAACTGGGATGATAGAACACTTGTCTAGTACTCCTGGTATGTAGTATACACTAATGATATATTGAAGCCAAACATTGAACACTCCCTGTGCATAAAATAAATCTAAGACCTATGGTAAAGTAAGATGTAACTGGTAAGCAAGACAATTTCATTTATAAGTTAGAATATGTAGTGGGAGCATGAGCCCCACAAGGAGGCCATTGACCAAACTAAAGCCTATGCCAAACTTATAAAGGATGAAACGGGGAAACGAAGTAACACTAGGTGAAGAAATATATAATAGGTAGTATCCAGGTACCAACAAAATAAAAAAGAAAATAAAAGAAAAAAAAACACTAGAATAATCTTCTCAAGATTTTGAAGAAACACCAGACTTGGATTTTTTTTAACACAGTGAGGACATGGGGATGGGAGACTTGGTCTGTGCGATGAGGGAAGAACAGTGACGCCTTGATCTCCTACACCAACTCTCTGCCCTTCATTGTTGTATCTCTTCAAAACTGGTTTCCACTCTCATTTCCTTTGAATCTCTCTGATAAAAATCTCCCCTTCATAAAATAAATGAATAAAATAACTTGACCTGCAGTACTCACTACAATGAAAAGAACAAAGCATGAAAGAAGTAAAAGAACCTTGTGTCATTACGATCTACTTGGTAGCTGGTAAATTTAAACTTGCAGCCAAATGACTATCTTCGCTATCCCGATGATTTGAATATCAGATCTTGGGTCAGGTAGCATTTAGAGTCATTAAAGCGAAGGTCAAATCGGATGGTAAGTGAAAATTTAATGACTACACGGTTGGTGAAAGATGTGAGAAATGGTAATGCCAACATTAATGTATTTGATTCTCTTCTCTGAGCGTAGGAATGTTAGTGTAGTTGGCATTAATATACCCTGCCAGAGTAAAATCTTAAATGGATAAGCTATCATAAATTACAATATATAATCTGCTTGCTGTATATATTTAAATATAATAAAGTAAATATAATAATGTTATTTTTACGGCACATAAATACTAGTATCTTGAGATTAATGTCAGCAAAATTGGCTGCAAGCGATTTAACATCTAAAACTAATAATAATTAATAATATTAACATTCGTTTAGGTGACTAATATTAACAACATGCTTGAGCAGAAATGAAAGTTTAATAATGCACTACATTTACATTAACATGTGATCTCAGTAGATAGAGTTTAATATTGAAAGTAATTTTAGTATCTTATGTGCAGCTGGAGGACAATGCCGACAGTTACTCTTCCTTAATTAAAGACATTGTCAACATAAATATTTAAGAGTAAAATTTAACATAAAATAGCACTAGAAGAATTTATATTAAATGTTCATAAAAATCACATTCCTGATGCAATTGCGTTAAACCGTTAGCAATGAAAATAATGATTATATTATTATAGTTGTGAATAATACCGTCATTATGTTGATGGCGTAAGAAAGAATAGTTAATAAAAGTACTTCAGCTAACTTTAGTTCATACGCATAAGGAGACCAAGATTAAGAATGGGCTGACGTAAATGCATCATTATTAATATTAATGTGAGTAGTATACAGTTGACCTAAAACGTGTTAGGGAAGAAAAATAAAATAAATTTACATATACCTGACAAAGGAATAAAATTTATATTTCAAGGGTAATCCTGGAGCTCCACGTTTTTCCCCCATAAGGCCCTTCCTAATGTGTTTCACTTAAATTCATGTTCTTTAATCTTTTAAAGAAGAAAAAAAAATATATATGTGAAAGATTCCCTACCTCCACGTGAAGGGGGAAATACATTAATTTTAGAGGATTTTAAAAAAGACAACAAAGGAAGGGAATAAATATTAGGTAAAATTAGTTTTCACTTTTTAAGAAAGAAGGGAAGATTCTTTTATTCATTTATGTTATTTCTCTAGATAATGAATACATTTAATATATATAAATAATAATTTAATATTTATATATGGTATTTATTATTCATGAATAATTAGATACATATATTTAAATATAAATATAGAAAAAAAAATGATAAATATAATTGCTAATAGATAAATATGAATATGGAGTAAATGGATAGTTATGTTATAATAATAATAATAATAATAATAATAATAATAATAATAATAATAATAATAATAATAAATTATAGATGGTAGTATATAATTATAGGCACATATAAGTACATCTTCTTAAAGGAAGGTCCCTTACATCATTTTAATTGTTCATAATTATTTTTGTTATTGAGTCAAGCAAATACTCCTCCCTTCCATCAGACTACTCAATCTATAGTTTTTTTGTAATAATTAAAAAAAAAAAATGTTCGTAAGGTCAATGATGAAATCAAGGAGTTGTGTTTTTTATTTTTATTTATTTTATTTTATATATAGCTTATTATTCCTACCTAAGGATGGTGTTTCATCTTGTTACATCTGAATAAAAGAGTCTCCTCATGGTAATTCCTAATAAGATATCCAAACCCTCCTAGTATTACCAATTATCATATAAAAAGGATGGGCATACGACTGAACCCATGCACCTGCTTGCACATTTCCTTTTTCCTACTCCTTGACAATGTGTTGTTGATGACATTGCACAAGCACTGTCATCCGATGTGTATAGTTAGTTAGCAGGTGCAACACGACAAGCATGTATCAAGTGGTTAATGTCTATATTATTTCAAAAAAAAAGTTGGTTGTGTTTTTTCACTTTGTGCAAAATTTAGGGCATTACAGATAAAGAATTTGGTTGAATTTGACTCTTATCCACTACAAGCTTTTCTAAAAGGATTACACTAAAAACATTGAGTGTTGAACCATTATCAATGAGAGTACGTATTATGTTAAACCTATTAATGACAACCACTATCATCAAAGACTCATTTTGTTTTTGCACTTCTAATGGAGGTAACTCATCTTGATGAAAGGTAACTTCTAAGTTGACTGAGTTCATACCTTGAATTAGGGCTGCTACATAATTTGGTTGCACACCAGGAGGGATAAAACTTGTTACAAAGCATTTTGAAGCATGTTATGATAATTAGGTGAAGCTTGAATAAGGTCCCATAAAGAAATCTTAGCAGGAATGTTTCTAAGTTGTTCCATTAGGTCATACTCCTTTCCATTGTGCAAAGGAAAATGAGGAGCACTAGGAAAGATAGGTTGAGATAATGGTAATGAAGTAGGTATGGTTTGTGGTTGTCTATTCACTAATACAAAAACAACAATATATGGCTAAATAAACTACTAAAAATTGCATATAAATGACTAATTTTGGTCACGCGACCATTAGTAGTTTATTGTTGGTCATTTATAACACAACCAAATTTATGAATAAACTATTTTAGTCATTTATTTAGTCATTGAGTTAGTCATTGATTTTCTCATTGATTTAGTCGTTCATTTAGTCATTGATTGTTGTTAATTGGCCATTTATTTAGTCATATATTTAGTCATTACTTTAGTCATTAATTTAGTCATATATTTAGTCATTAATTTAGTCATATATCTAGTCATTAATTTAGTCATATATTTAGTCATTACTTTAGTCATATATTTAGTTATTAATTTAGTTATTTTTATTTACTGGTTTCCATTAATTGGTAGTATATAGAGTCATGAAATGAATAATTTATTAAATACCATAAATTTTATAATGCAAAACTAACATAATATTAAACTTGAACTAAAACATAAAAGCAAATAAAAATATTACATATATGAACAAGCTACAGAAAACCACAAAAATTTATAGTAACAAACCCACCAAAACCATAGACATAAAACGTGAACCATAAATTAAACAATATTCATTTTTATAAACTATATAGTGTTTTCTCAACAACAACTTATCAAAATTTGAAACAATCAACAATACCTTATCGGAAATCAAATAATATAGCCTACCACAAACCGCAGACCACAAATGAAACAATATCGCAAAGGGTTTTTTTGATATGCACCTCGTCCCGCTAGCTTTCCTGTGCAAAACGGGCAAAAAATTATCATAGGCGACACATTTCTTTTGCTTTTGCAACCAACGCCCCATGCAAAAAACATAAAATAATCTCCAACCACCTTCGCATAAGCTGCACAAGGCTTGTTGTAGCTTGTTCCTATATGTAATATTTTTATTTGCTTTTATGTTTTAGTTCAAGTTTAATATTATGCTAGTTTTGCATTATAAAATTTATGGTATTTAATAAATTATTCATTTCATGACTACATTTACTACCAATTAATAGAAACCAGTAAATAAAAATGACTAAATTAATGACTAAATATATGACTAAATTAAAAGATTGATTCAACATCGTGATAAATAAAGGTAATCTGCAATAAAAAAATTAATGCGAATATATATATATATCAAGTTATAAGATGTCAAAGCTGTCTAAGAGTATATATGTAAATATAATAAAAAATGTCAAAGTTGTCTAAGAGTTTCCAACTCTTTCAAATATACCATGATAATTAAGATCCCTAAACAACACATTCAAAATACTACATGAGGCAGTGAGCCAAGATGTCTAACAACTAGTACATGATAAACATGTTCAACTATGTCAACTTGTGCAAATATTTTAGTGGCCACCGTGTGAAGGTTCCCTCTTTCTCTTTCAGACAAATAACTCCATCTATTTTGTCTTCATAAATAAGGGGTATGTTACTTGTGACCTTTAAAATGTTTACATTTGCATCTCCTATTCCTTTCAAGTTGACTCCATGTACAATAGATAGGGAGTGAATCTGCCCAATGCCCACAACATCACCATCAAATGGATCCAACACCCTAACTTTATCCCCTTCTTTGATTTTATCAATACATTTTTACAAAAATAAAAAAAATAACACATTATATTACATAGGTAATGATTACCCTTGTTTGCATAATAAAACAACCATTACTTAAATAGTACTTACATGTGTGTGTTAAAATAATTGCAAAAGGAAAATTTCAAAAATAATTGCAATGATACTTTATGAATATTTTACCCTAAAATTAACCTTAGTAGTCTCACATTTTTGTTGATCAAGAGGCCTAGTAGTCTAGATGATTATTATCATCCATAGGGTATAAATTCAACCGGAAAGAGAATGGGGGAGAGGGATTAGAGTAAGCATAGATCCCAAGAACCATTCATCAATCTAATTTACTAAAAAACCAACACTCATAGATGTGCTTACAATGTTACTATTAGCTTCATGCTAATCAGATACAAAGGCCACAAATATAAACACTACATTACCATGCACGCATACCAGACACATAAGGTTATGACAACACTGTTACACATAAAAAGGTAGATAATGCATAAAAATAAAGAATGCAAGATGAAAGAACTACTACTAGTGTTGCAATCATAACCATAAAACAACTAAGATCAATCTTTTGGCATAGATACCTCAGCTTCAGTTGCAACTATTTTCGAAGCTAGCTTAATTGAAATTTCTTCCACTATAGTTAATATTGCTGAGTGAGTACCATATCCTTTCAAAGGATCATCTAAGCTCTTTTCCATTCCTTCTATAGGTGACTTGTCCCACCTTGAGCACCTCCTGATGGGAGAGAACTTTGAGAATCAGTTGTACCTGCCACTGACTTCATTGTAGCTTGATGAATATCAAATTTCATAGGAGTGATACTTTCATAATTCTTAAGCTTGGTATATGCATTTAAAGCACTTGAAGTTTTCTATGAATGAGACGTCTATTCTAGTAGTGAGCTAGTCGCATCTATAGGAAGCAAAGTTCCTAGCATGATACGTGTTCCTAAAGGATCGTGTTGAGAAGCACTAACAGAAGAATTTGATACTACCAAAGATGTAACAACCAAATGATTAGTAGGTGAAGTTGAGGGCTTCAAGTCAATGTAACCCATATTAAACTCATCTTCTAAAACCCATGGACTTTGCACATCCATTTTTTTATTTTTTTAAAATGCAAAGAACCATGTAAAAAAATTATAACCTCACTTTGAGTACTCCAAATAAAAAATACTGAGATAATGCTCAAAATTACATTTTAAGAACTATGGCTGAAAGCATTTGCAAAATGAACATGAAACACTAAAAATGGTGTTGTATGGGTGATAAACGAGCAAATTATAAATTGAAAAGAGTGGCCTTTCGAGCAACAAGGGCTGCAACAACACTTGTTGCTAAAAATTTGAGATCTTCTCTTTCATATGCCTTAATTTTTCTAACTTGAATATGACAATGCAGACAATATAGTGGGAAGAGTTTGAAAAAATGGAGGAAATAATTGTAAATAAGGAACTATGTTTTCTGAAATGCAACAAAAAGATCAGCTTGTAATCTCATCCTTCTTTCAAGATTAATGCCACTTTTTCTTGTGACAGGAAAAACACTAGAAATTTTTGTCAAAATTATCAAGGCATTGTGAATATCCATACATTCATTTGATTCCAAACATTGTATAAACAGACGTGTAATATGTCCACTCCATTTCCAGTGTGCCTATTAATGATATATAAAACATAAAATATGTGAATGTCAAACTTATTCATATAAAAAAATACATATCCTATTAGCATGACCACAAACCATGGTTTCAAGATCAGAGATGCCTTAATGACATACATTTATAAATAAAAAAATGAAAATAATTTTTGAGGGAAAAAATATGATTCTATAAAAGTATCAAAATAGAAAATATATATACCCCAAAAGTATAAATCTCTAGTCTAAGCATTTAATTTTGTTCCCTGCTTCTGTTTCTACAGAACTAAAATGTGATTTACTGATTCAGGTTGATGTGGAATTTCAATGCCAACTTGTCAAGTGATGTGCCAAGTTCTTAATCCTCCATTATTGGCCAATGACCACACCATTTGGTGGTTGCAGAACAAATATTCCTCACAAAATCATTGTGGTATGTTATGAATCATTGATGAAATTCAATTATCATTTGGTACTATTCTAAAAATAGAATGCTAAAGAAAACAATTATCACTTTGATTCACACCTTTGAAAAGAGGGGTGTATTATCAATTATTGTTCAACATATAAAAAATAGAATATTTAAAAAATCAATCATAATAAATAATCGAAGTAACCGGTACAACCAGTTTTGACCTCAGATATGGGTACAAAATGGTACCGGTATGAGATACGGTATGGAAATAGTATAGAAATGTCTAGGATATGAGTTTTTTCTTGTGGAAATGACCAGGGTATGAAACAACCACTGTGGGTATGTTTTGGTCATTTCCAGTTCGAACCCATACATAATCTGTGACTTCAAACGCCTAGACCACACATTTTTCAACGAATTAGGTCATTAATATGTTAGTTTTTTGATAGAACAACATGATTCAGTGTATACAAAGTAGATATTTTTGTGTGCTTTCATATATGTGGCTTGATGAATTATTGAATCTTCACTGGATTTTGACGCTTGAGAATCTGTTGGATCAAGCATTTTATTCCATTTTTGCAAAGAAATTTACTCTTTTTGATTAGACTCGATCCTTAGATTGAGCTTTAGGTCTCCACCCACAATAACATCTAAGTCTCTTGATTGCCTTTAATGAACTAAAAAGCATTGGAAGTTTTGAGTTCATTTTTCAAGTTATTTCTTTTGAAACATGTGGATATAACTTTACTGTTTAATTTGAATTCAAATGTTTATTTTCCCAATTTTAAACTAACTTTATCTTCCCAATCTTAAACTAACTCCCCATGTTATAGCAACAACTATCCCTAGTAAAATTGTGTTTAGGAGATGTCCAAAAATTGCTTAATATTGCAAAGTCCAAGGTTTTTATAACAAGGTACCATTTATTTCTAACTCAATAATGCTCTCTGGTGAATAGAAGATACAACACTTGAAAACTACTTTAAGGTAATAAGAGAGGTTACTGTTGATGGTCAAAACAACACAACAAAATTAAATAGAATATCTCTATCTTATTTCTCCTGAAAAAAAAAGATAGCATAAAGTGATCTATCTCCCAAGGTCTTGGTAGTTGGTTCTCAACTATGCTGATGTTACTCAATGGCCAATGTAATTGTAATATTCAAGGGGCCTTACTGGTGTTAAGGTGTATATTTATTTTTTTGCATCAGGACAGGGGTCTGGGTCAAACAACACTTTGGGGAGAAAAAATAAGAATAGAAAATCAACACCAAATTGAAATCTAACACTTGGAACAAGGGCTTCTCTTTCTCTCCTTTGTCTAGCTTTCTCCTCCTCTAGATCATGGATCTTTTGCAACATTGCCAATTTATCTCTCTCCTCTTTGGTTTTGAGTTCTTACTCTCTTTGCTGTTGTTGCTTAGCTAGTTCATCAGCCTTGGCTTTAGCCTCCAATTCTTGTTGTTTGATCAATACATTAGCTTGTGCCTTAGCATCAATCTCCCTCTATTTTGCAAGTGCCTTAGCTTGTGCCTTGGCGTCTACTTCTCTCTTATCATCTTCGAACAACTTCCACTAATCCTCTTTAGTCAAAACATGATCAATTCCTACATCCTCAGTTTCCTCACAAGAGGTAACCACATTAGTCTCCTTATCTAATTGAGTAGCCTTAGAATCTATATCTATGTCATGAATTTCAATTTCAGGTTCCTTTTCTTTCAAGACCTTAGCTTCCTTATGGAGGGTTCCCATAGGAATTTCCCCAATTAGCTATTCTGTGAGAGGAGGTTGAGTTGATGTTTCACTTTCAACCATTGTTGAAACACTAGGTTCTATTGTGGCGTCTTCTTTATGTGCTTCAGGAAGATCCTGAGTAGGAACTACAAGTTCAATCTCTTCTCCAGAATTAGGAGGGAAAAACTCTAAGGGCTCCTTAGGAGCCATTCTTTTTTTTTTTTCTCTTGTACTCTTGAGTGGTGCCTACAACCTTTCTCTTTTTAGAGGTCTAAACCTTTGGCTCCTTGATTCTCATAACCACCCATTGGATGCTTCTATCCAAGACCGACCTTGCAATCTGTTTTATATCAATGGAATCCTCTACATTCCAATCTACTGGATCTAAGTCCTTAGTGCCTATATTTTCAACATCATATTGGGGATCCAAGGTTACCCCATCATCTGACAATGTGTCAGGAATTTCCTCCTTTACCCCATACTTAACCATGAGTGGGATGGGAAATCTTTCATAATTTCTTCTTCTCAAATCATAGTCATCTTATAGGTCCATCCAAAATCTTCCAGTAGATTGAAGTGTTTATCAAAAATAGTAGGAAGCAAACCCTGCATCTTGTCCTTGGGATCAAAATACTTCCTAGAGGTGTACAAACCCAAATTCAAATGGAATAACTCATCATAGATTATCTTGGCTGCCACATTGTGTGCACAACTATACTCACCCAACTTCATGGTGAATTTGTGGCAACCAGTCTTGTACTTATTGGAAAACTTGAGGTTAATTGATATAGCTTGATAAATGAACTCCATCAAGATAATTCTATTGTTCTAGCACCTAGGCAGTAGATGAGGGTGGCCATCAAAACCAACCAACCTGAAATAAGTAAACTTGGGGTATTGAATATACCAATGTCCCCACTCTGCAATAAATTCCATAACATCCTTGCTCAATCTGTAGCCTGCATCTCCTATTAGCTAGTTAATGATAACATACATAAATGCATCATTAACCCTTCTATAGTGTGACTCAGAAGTCTGCAAGGTGAGTTGATCATAGTTATCACACACCCTTTTCTATCCTTGGGCTTCTCCCAATATTCCAACTGCATTCAATCTAGGAAAGATGCCCCTCCTTGCAACTACATATATCACATAAGAGGTCATAAAGAAAATCTTGGTCTCTCTCACTCTAAGCATCTGGTTATGTATACATTCTGATACTATCATCAGCTAATAAAATTGCTTCCTACCATCTAGGATGGTTTGAATGAATGAAAAAATCCATTCCTTGAATAGGGAGGCATCTCTCTTCCCAAACACCCTGGAGAGCATCATAATTATATCTCCAATCTCCTTGTAGAAGTATGATCTTATAGGCTGATCAGGAAGCTTGGCTAGGGAATTCTTTTCAACCCTCATCTAATTCTTGTTCATATGAGTCCTGCTAGCCTCCTTCTTGTTGTTGTATAGTTGCAAGGCTTTTGCCTCATTGAGTTTCCCGGGGCTCTATGGAGTAGGTGCATTGAACATAAACCTTATCATCTATGGTGTTAGATCAATGATGACGTTCCCCTGCAAGTCCACACATTGTCTGGTAGCAGGATTATAAGCTCCAATTGTAGTGAGTATCAACTCTGGACACTGGACAAATAGAGGGAAGAGGGAAACATGTGTTGAACTAGATTGAACAATTCTCTCTATTCTTCCCGTTACATCTTCACTAAATTTTTCTTCATACAACTCTTCATAGTTGAATGGGCCCAAGTTTGTGTCTGTGATATCTGCCCAATCCGAGTCCACCTTGCTAGCCGTAATGGTAGGACTTTGGTGATTTTACCTCAAAGTATAGGGGAGCTATTCTACCTTGATCTTCTTAGGCTTGGTTGCCTGTTTTGAACTTTTTGCAGGTTGGCTTCTTTGAGAAGCTTCTTCCGATGCTTCAGACATCTTCTATTTCTGAAATACACCCTTGGATTAGATGAAAAAAATCATGAAATCATTTACACCATCCAATACCATTCTCTACTTCCTCAAGAAAACTTTCCATACTTAGCCAAATTTCATATTCATCAGAAGCGAAGTCAAAGAAGAATCAGGAATGGGAAACAATTTAACACAAGGCGGGATTGGGACTAGAATCAGAATGAGATCGGAACCGGGATCAGAATGAAAAAAAAACCCATAACCAATCAATAGTTCCAAGTTCGACCCCCACTCTAGTTCTGCTTTCACCAAAGGGTAAGGGTGAAGATCAAAGTCAACAGTCATCAGAAGCGAGATCATTTTGGGAATGAACCCCAATGCAAACACTTATGGGACGAGTTTTTTCTTGAGTCTGCCTCCGACAGTTTATCATTCAAACGAAGCAATTTATTAAAGGTGTGGTCACATGAGATTTAGGACCTGGGTCACATGGGATCATAAGGAATTTGAAATAAAGGGGTTAACCTCACCCTTTAATAGAATAAAGACCAATTTAACTCCAGGGGCTGGATATTGTAAAGGTTGTCAAACAAACCCTAGTTTGCACGATGTGTCGACTTAGATAATTAGGGAATCAATGAACCAACACAAAAATAAGATCAAAGGGGTCTCCAAATAAATTCTAATGCATTTAAAGCACAAAGGACCCCATCAAATGAAACCCTAATTAGAAACTAGGCATGACAGAATGAACCTGCCATGAAAGCGACAACATAATGACAAAAGAAACAAATGGAAAGATAAAAAAAGAAAAATGAAAAATAAAAAAAAGACAAAACGAAACCAAAAACACACTAGGGAATGAGCGAAGATTCACAAGAAAAGGTCCCATGAACGTGCAAGAACACCATGAACAAGAACACAAAAAAAAATGAAAAAGAAAACTGGAAAAGAATGGGAAAAGACCCTACCTCAAAATTCCAACAAGAAAGGTTGAAACCAGATAAAAATTCTCTGACCAATGCACCTCCGCAATCAAATCGTGCTCCTCTCAAAGTTATCTTGGCTTTGGTTCACTAAAACAACTTAGATAACAAAGATAATAAGCTAGTTAACCTTGATTAAGGTTTTAAAATCATTTCACGCGTGTGAGGAAGCTACAATTAATGCAATAAATGTGGTCAGTTGGGGGCAGAGAAAACTATTTAAAAGAGTAATCAACCAGTGTGGAAATTAAAGGCAGGGCAGACACAAACTCAGATCCAGAACAAAACAAGAAACCTTTACCAAGTCTCTTATCCAACTTCAAACACGGTTTCGGTCCCATGACAAGGACAAAAGAAACAACGAGAAGCAAGACTGGAATGAAAACTGAACCCGACCCAGACACAAACGAAAACAAACAACACAAAGCAAGTGAGCGAGAGCAGGATTGGAACAAAAATAGAATCTGGAAATTTTACAAAGTTCCAAGTTCACTTCCAATTTTGGTTTTGCTTCCGCTCGGGCCAAAAAAAAACACAGGGAAACAAGAAACAAATCAAGGGAGAAACAAACCCAAGAGTGCAAGACCAACCGAAAGACAATGAAAAGAAGACAAAACAAGGGCAGGACCAAAACCAAAACCGAATCCGAACTTGGAACCTTATAAAAGTTTTAAGTCCAGTTTCCATTATGACTTCACTTCCACCAAACCAAAAGAAACAAGGACTTAGGAGGAAAACAAATAACTCCTAAGACCCAAAGAAAAAACAAAGGACAAAACAAAAACAAGGGGGACCCATTTTGATCCAAAACAAAATGGGGTGGTTATGCAAGGCATAACAGTTACTATTAATATGGTGGTGTAGTTTGAACTTAATTACTATTGTAAATATGTATACATTCCTGATTTTTATATATTTTTGTATTAATGAACCCAAAATGTACCCAACCCCCAAATTTTTTTTGACCAAACCCGTGTACTGAACCCTCGCACCCTTACCTAAACCTAAAAATGAACCGGTAACTTAGTAAATAATAGAAATTGATTACTGTAATGATTATTTCATATATACCAATTCCCAATGATAGTGTACGATGACTAGCAAAGATATTTCCACTTTTTAGACATTGACACCTTCCCTGGTTATTAACCTGCCTTATAAGGCATCCACCACCACTAATATTTTTGGAAAACTAGTAGCATTTCCTCTAGATATGCCATGATTATATAAAATGTGGTGGTGTCAAATGTGGCCTTTGTTTGGGTCTTGGGGATGAATAACAACTCGTTTCCATAGATTTCATCTATTTGATCCCTTTGTTCATGATTATAGTGCTTTGAAGCATCCCTCTTTAGCTTATGAGTTCCATACAGAGTCTTAACCTGTAAATCTCTATTTTTTAGGGATAATATCTCCTAGGCAATACTCATTACATTGTCACTCAATCTATTAGCTACCTTAACTCATATAATTATTACACTAGAGCTTTTGGATCCATCCAACAATCATCTACATGGCTTTTCCTTGCTTTTGCATACCCTAAACCATTACATTAGGTTTGCATGCCCATTCCTCAAGGCTTACCAATAGTTTGGTCAAGAATTCACATCTACTTTATATTGTACACCTTCCTCTAGATAGTGATCTTTTCACTTTCTTAGTAGACTTGATGGCTACTATTTTAGTAGGAAGAAATTTCTTTCACATGTTAGATTTAAATGATACCTTCCCATTTCTATATTGCATTCATATTATTCACGTGAGATAGTAAATTCATGAAAAGTGTGTTCTAACTAGTGTCTCTCCAAGTTTCCAAGATGATGGGACACAATTTTGGTGACAAATTTTATTCTTGAATTTTGAGGATGGGGGATAGGGGCTGTCGGGAAGTGGTTGAAATAACTTAAACAAACTAAAAGCGATTGATATTTTAAAAAGTAAATATAACATGCTGAATTTCCAATGATAATCTTCCCCCTCTTTACTTTTTAGAATTTTAGTATTTTTTCCTTAAAAAGTTATTTTTTAATTTTTTTTGTACCAAATGAAGCGGGCTTTCTAGTCCTAAATAAAGGGATTTCTCCTCCAAGTCCTCAGTACATCTGAGATGTCACCTAAACTCCTAGACACACGACCCCATGGAAAAATAGTTCTAGCCTTTCTCCAATTATATTGAAATAATAAAAAATAGTTAGTAAGATCTCAACATCTTTGATGCTTTAATTGTAGTTATTATTGGAAATAGAAAAGATATATCATTGTTGGATGGACTTAAACCCATTGTTGAATTCTTTAATTTATTTTTTGGATATATTTCAATTTGTTTTAAGTTCTAATTTCTAGGTTTTAAATATTCAAAAGATTTTATTTTTATTTTTTATTTTCAATTAAATTATAATTTCAAATGTTTAGAAACATATTTTAATAGTTAATATTATTAAATAGTTTGAAGTATTATAATACGATTATATAAATTAATAAATATGAATATCCATGTTTCAGTTTTATTTTTTATTTATTTTATAGATTGCATAATGTGATGACCAACATTTTAAATGGCATGCTCAATATCAACATCTATCATATTTTTTATTGTGATTTTTAAAATGTTAAATGTCTTATTTAAAGATATGGAATATCACTATTTGTCTTCTAAACATGCAAATTATAACACACAATGTAACATGTCACAATAGAAGTAATATCAAATGGTGCTTGCATGGTCATCCTTATTCTAGTAGTATAGAAAGGGTAATAGACCTCCTACCTAACATATTGTGTGGTCATGTAGGGGGATTTATTGCATGTAAAGGTGTAAATTCAAAGGTCAAAACTACTTTAGATAAAGAACAAGCCTCTTCAATTGCAAAAACATAACAATCAACACAAAAAAGACCATCCAAAATGAAATGTCTAGGTTCATGACATCTTTTATGTCTTCTTCAAACATGCACAATGTCACAACAGATGGATCAATAGGAAGTGTAATATTGAACAACCTTTGGAAACCAATAGAGAAAGATGTGGATGATATATTGGCTAATTTTTTAGTCAAGTGTCATTGCATTCAATGTAGATAGAAATCTACGTTTTTAAAATACAATTCAAATATAAGTTGGATTTAAAAAGGGATACACACCTCCTACTTGAAAAGCTTTTAAAACAACTCTTAAACGAATGAAAATAAATCGTTAGCAATCAAAGCCTCTCAAAGTATTGCAAGTTGTTTCATATTGAGCCATAGATTGTTAGATATTTGTTGAGGCCATTGGTTAATATTTTGGTAACTTTCCCTCAAGGTTTAGTGTTCTTAAAAGTTATTGAGATCATGAACCCTAAAAAAATATTTGAGCATATTTTCAAAATCTTAGAGAAAGCCATTCTTGAAGTGGGTGTAGAGAATGTGGTTCAAGTTGTTAAAAATAGTGTGGGAGATGGGAAGTTGATTATAGATTAGTAACCAAAAATACATTGGAGTCCATGTGCAAGACAATCTTTGAATTTGATACATAATGACTTGAATAGTTTCCATGGTTAAATAAATAATTCATAGAGAGGAAAAAATAGTGAATTCCATAAGAAATCATCACCATGTGTTGAATATATATAGACAACATGTATCTTGGGAGTTTCTAGGGCTTTGTGAAATAAGCTTGACTCATTGTAGTACTTTGAAAAGAGTGGTTGAAGAGAGAATCTCTAAGAGCCATTATTTCTTCCACGAAGTAGGAAAATTTTGTTCATTCTAAAGGTCCTAAAGGAAATAACACAAAACAATAAAATATGACAAAGTTCAATAAAGGTTTTAAATCCTTGTGGACCACTTCTTGATGTGCTTTGCATGGTTGATGGCAACACCTACTATATTGACGTGCTTTATGAACACTTGGGCCATTGTAAGGAGGTCATTCAGAAAGTGCTCAATAATGTGTATGAATACTACATTTCCATGTGGGATACAAATTATTCCAAATGAAAAATCATGCACATCTCTTTGCATTCAACATATTACCATTTGAAACTAAATTATTAATAGGTAGATGTAAGAGAGGGGTACCACCGCATGCAAGATCCCAGGTCATGGATGGTCAAGACGTGAGAGGCTACCCTAACTTACCTCAGCTAAGTGTATTGTTTAGGGTATGTAAGGTGAGGGTAGCGAGGACCGTAGGGCCTCTCAGCTACTCAATAGGTCCGAGATGTAGAAAGAGGCTAGGCGAGTTGGTTTCTAGGCTTAACACTTCATCTCGAAAAGCTCTCTGTTCGAGGAAAGAAACATAGAGTTTGGATGACAACGCGACGTGCTGGCGTCTTGAAAGCACACTATAGTCTGTAATTCCAGACAACGACATAGATAAGGTCAAGCCACTAAAAACTAGCTAACAACCCAACAAGCTAATTAAAGGGCCAAAATGATAAAACTAGGTAAATTAAATAATCTCTAATATTGTAAAGAAAATAAGCAAGAGTGATAAAGATGAGGAGAATCTCACCAATGAACTCATTCACTAGTTGATTCTTCGGGAGATCACACACCTACACACAAAAAGAGGGAGAATGTTGGGGGTGGCTTTATAGGGGTCCGCCTCAGTCAGACCCCCGTTTAGGTGTTCCCACCTCCACGAACAACCATAGGAAAAGAGATAAAGAAGTGACAAAAACACAAACACTACAAACAGTACTATGCTACTCAACCAAATGATAGAGGAGAAGAGAGGGAAGCTTACCACCTCCACCAAGAGCACTCAAGGCTACTTGGAGGAGAAATAAGAGGAACTCAAGTCTCTACTACAATGGTGTGGTTCCAAACGTGCTCTACCGATGTGATGGAGTGTGATATTACTGCTATGGAATGCTTGGAAGTGAGTGAAAAATGAGCTTGTGGATGAGAGTGTGAGAGCTTGATGTGGTGTAGAGTCCTTTCAATCTTTCTTCCAACCGCTAAATGTAAGTTCAAAGATTGAATATGAAGGAGTGAGAAAGGAAATGACCATATTTGAGTCAGGTGGCCAAAGGAGGCGTTACAAATTCGCTGCCAATGGGAAGAGTAACGCCTCTGCTGGCTCAACCGCAATAATTTTCTAGGGATGTAAGTGGGCTGCACAGACGTCTGCACACTATGCAGGCGTCCTCGACAGAAATTCCTCCACTGATACTCAAAAAAAGCGCCAAGTGGGCTGCCATTAGTGGGCTTAAGTGAATTTAAGCCTCCGACTTAGGTTTTCTAAAGTGCATAAGGGAAAAAAGGGGAAGTGCGCCTAGGGTGAAAATTCGCTCTTATATAGTAGATAAAGTGACAATGCTGTTTGTGGTGGGATTTATAAAGCCACATGAAGGTTTAGACCAAATCGAATGGTTACAAGTATAATTGGGGAGTAGTGTTGGACATACATGTCAGCAAAAGGGATGTTTGGAACACCAACAACTTAGTGTGACATAGCATGTGTTAACAATCCTGTATAAAGATGGAGGAGTTTTTAAGGAATTTTTATGGAACAAATACTCATGAACTAGAACACTTTACTATTTGAATGAGCCAAGAAGCAAGTTCATTAGTTTGTGAGAGGAACTACAACTGCTTTGATCACATTCATTCTAAGAAATGGAACATGTTGTCTAGAAGGTTGGAAGATCTTATTTATATCTGCAATGATTTAGAATTTTAAAATGAAAGCAATGGAGCTTCACAGGTCTATAGATATGTGCAAAGCATTCATGGATCTTAAGAGTAGTGTAAGAAAATATCCTCTTAGCTTTTTCATGGCTAGTACGTCATATTTACTAATGAAACTAACCACATTAAAACCTAAGCAACAACCTTCTTCCTGATATTCATTCCTCAAACTAAAAGCAATCATATTTGGGAAATATATAAAATATAAATAGATGATCTTCAAGAGAAAAATAAAGCAATACGATGTCACTTCTTTCACAGTTTCATCTCACTCCTCACCTCTCCACTTAGAAAAAAAATTAAAATTGTATTCATCCCATCTAGATTCTCCTAGACCTTCAATTTGTAGGAATTCACATTAAACTGCTGCTTCTAGAGACTTGATAGACAAAGCATGTGTTGTTCTAACCAGTCAACCTAGAAAGTGTTCACTATCACAAGTTGTGTGACTAGGGCCAAGAATGGACAATATAAGGCCGATGTCAACATTCCTTTCATTGAATGTCAAAAATAGACAAATTGGCCCTATTTGAACTGAATAAGTGTTGATCATAATATATCTCCTAAAAAAATAATACAAGAAGTTGAGGAACAAGTTCCAAGATGTACATATCTAACTCCAAAGAAATAACCATCATAAGAGACAAAGTTCAAACTAATACATCTTTGGTCAAAATCAATTCTAGCTATACCACCTATCTTGGCTATCAATCCCTACCAGCTATTGCATCTCATTTAGGAGGGAGGGGAAAATTGCTTCTTTATAATAATGTGTCGTTAGTAGAGATGAACATAGGTAAGTAGCTTTAGCTGCTACATTATTGCCATCTCATGCAATCAAATCTAATATTGGGGAAGGAATCGTCTATAAGAGGAACTTTTCAGTGACACATTTAGTCTCCATAATAGACATATGTGCTTTTAGGTTTTAAAATTTATTGATCAATATCATTAATTACTTGACCCATATGTCAGTCCTATCATTTATCTCTAGCAATCTTAAGTCCTTTTAGCATGGTTTAGCCCTATGACTTATTTGTGTTCTTATGTGGATTGCATGGAATCTAGATGATTCTAAGTTGTCCCTAAGAGTCTCAAAAGCCACCACCATCTCCTGCTTCGCCACAACTGGCTTTTTGGCCCCATGAAATTTCAAATTCTGCATCCTTTGGGAGGATGATTCTTATTTCTACAAAACCCATTTTTGAGGGAAGCTATACTTATTGAAATAAACTCGTGTTTCATGTTAAAGAAAGAAGGGATTCATCATATAGGAAAATGTAATACATGAATAGTTAAGGAACAAAGCAATGCAAATGAATACACAAAAATAAAATGGTGATTATGATCTATTCAGTTTAAAAGTATTGATAAGAAAAAATAGTGAAGCTTTTCTTGAGATATCAAAACATGAACCATTAATCCTAACATTTAACATTCTCATAAGGGCTTCTATGTGCAAGGGAAACTAAAACAAGCGGGTAGAAACCAATTCATAAAGTTGAAATCATTTCAATATATAACTAGAATGTAATTTATAATAAAAGTGAATGCGTCTCAAATAAATAAAGGGAAGCATGAGGTTTTAGGATTCAAGATTTTCACTTGGAAACCCTACCTTTAGATTGTAACCTTGTTTAATGTCCTGCCCTTTCTTGAATGATACTGGTGTTGCAACTCAGAAAACGTTGCTCAACAAGCTTTGACATTACAAAAATGAAAACCACCACTCTTTGCAGTCAATGGTTGTTTCCTTCATTAGACTTGCAATGTACTCTCAGACCAAAGCTTTTGCTTGATATTTGTTGTTATGGGGTTTCTTCCTCTTGAAAGTGTGAAGTTTATACTTCTAAAACCCCAACCACAAAACTCTCTTGGCTGCTATGCATCATGCCCTCATGACAATGCCTTGGTGGATGTATACCTTTGTTGTTCTATGATCCTTTAACAGTGACGTCTCTGTCATTGCATCAATGCCAATGATCCTTTAATATTGATGGAGTCTTTCTTAAGCCAATTTTATGATCTGCAAACCAAGGGAAAACCTTACAACGTGGGAGTTGAACGCCAAATTGTTGATTAAATTTCTAAAATTCCCTCCAGCATACAATCACAATGTTTTACACTAAAAATAAAATGCCTAAAATTCCCTCCAAATGCATACACGACCCAACCAAGGCACCAAAAATACCTATTGCTAAAATGCACCAAAAAAAAACTATTGTGTGGAAGGCATGCAAAAATTAATCTTTATTTTTAGGGGAAAAAAATTCATCTATCTACATTGTAATTTTAATATAGGTTGTGAAAATTAAGATAAGCATGATGTGCTCCTAAAATTACTAGAGTTCAAACTTGTATAAAAAGATAACATCTATAAAAATTATCAACACACAATTGATTTCATAGATTATAAAATAATTCTATTTTTAAAAAATAATTAACAATATAAAGCCTGAAAGAGAAAAAAATTGCATACCAAAAGTGATCAATGTTATTTCTATTTCGCATTATTAAGATGGTTGAGTATATTAGCAAGCGAAGATAGAAGTGAATCAATCTTCATTTTTAGGGCAACACGTTATTTTCTCAAGGGAAAAATCTTCATTTTTAATAGACCCGACCATTACGTTTCTACAACCCATGTAAATTGAATCTAATTGCTTCTAGAAATAACTACTTGACCTTACGTTTTTAAGGCACCGCTTCTAGAAATAATTACTTTTACAGACATTACATTTCTACAAGCCATGCAAATTGAATCTAATTGCTTCTAGAAATAACTACTTGACCTTTTGAAATGAAAGTGTCTACAAGATAGCCCTCAAAATGCAATTGGATTGTTTAAATCATATTTTATTAGTAAAATTGACCACAATTTCTCTTTGGTACATTTGACATGCTAACACAATAGGAAAATCAAACTGGCTTCAAATCATAGTTAAAAACATTAATAATTCATTAACATAATGAGTAATAAAAGTTAAAGAATGTAAATGTTGATTTTTTTATAAAATATGTGAAGGCCTTAAGACTGCATCGAGAGGCAATGCCCCACACAATAGGTATTTTTGGTGCACCAAGCAACCTAGGTGGCCAAATGGCCTGCTTAGGTAGGGGTCCCATAGGGGGGCTTAAGCTCTATGGATTATGGTCAAATTCGAAAGAAAAAAGAATAGAGGAGTAATAGTCACCTATTTAGTCATTTTTATTTGTCTGACCAATTATTTAGTTATGATTTTACCCGATGACCAAATTAGTCATTTATACTTGTGAATTGTAAACAATTAGTAGAATTTAGTCATTTTTAGTCACGTGACTAAAAGTTTAGTCACGTAGTCATTTATTTGCCAAATTCTACTAGTGGCTAACTCAAAACATAATTGGCAATGAGGAAGAAACTCAAAAAAATGCAATCCAATGAGTTAGCTTAGCTTGCAAGGAGCTATCAAGTCCTATTAGGAGTTGTCATGAGCTACATGGAGCAGTTATAGGTGGTGAGTGAAGTGAATGATCAAGACAAGCATGCCAATGTGATATCCTAAAAGAGCAACAATGAATTTGGCAATACTCATTATTCATCTACAAATGAGGTAGATTGTGAATGAAGGTAGTGATCTACAGGCCTGTTAAGAGTTGAAGAGATAAACATGTATCACGGTCACCCTAAGAAAGTAGTCAAAAGAACTATGTTTAGCACATAAGGATGCTGTCATCATGGTCATCACTAACAAGTGCATAGAATGGAGTCACAAGAGATGCACTCAGGCCAGTCACTAACAGTTGGAAAAGATAGTCAAAGGGTTGAAGACCATTCAAAGATCAAGGATGAAAGGATAGTTCACTTGAGGGTGACAATAGACTGTGCAAAATTGTCCAAGTCAGATGTAAAGAATGGAAAGCATGACAACTACCTCTCAGATTGGCATGATAACTTAATCTATACAAATGTCAAATCATTAAATGACATTTATACAATGGGAAGCTGCAACTTTTAGTATGGATGGTTTTTAAGCATGACATTGTGATTGTTAAGTCTTCAAGGAAGTGACCTCCATAACAATGATTCACAACTACACAATGATGCAGCTGAAAGCCTTAACCATATGTGCATTTGAAAGTGAAGAGATGTATTGTAAGTTAAATATGCAGCCATAGAAAGAAGTAAATGAGGGCTTGAAGGACAGTAATGAACAATTGTCATGGAGCAGCAATCCTAGAAGGATAATTCAGAGGTTTTGAAAAGCAGAGTTTCCACAAAGGAATAGTCAAAGGATGGCAAGTCTCCATAGAAATGGAAAAACAATGAAAGTTTTGCATAAGTAGAGGGTCTATATGCCATTTTGAGACAATAAACACAAGGAAGCAATCACAATGCATACTAATGATAAGGGGTAGTCATGTGCCATGAGGGAATATAAGCTTATTTTCAAAAGCAATCATGAGAGAGATCGCTATAATTTTCCAAGTTGCTAAGTTTCTGATACAATACAAAGGTAATATTATTCATGAATGCATTATGCAGTAAAATCCATAGCATATATTCATTTCACTCATGAAATGGAAATATAGAGAAGCTTTTGTATAAGAGAAATTAACCAAGAATGATTTTATACAAAGGAAGTGCATAAAGCACAATAGTTATAACAAGATCACAATGAGTTAGTAAATGCAAGGTAAGAAGTACCACAATGAGTAGCTGTCGATGAAATCAAGGCATAGTGATTTTTGTCACTATAAAGGAGACAAACCTCTATAAACAGTCAAGATGAAATAGCCAAATTGCTAGTTGTTGAGATACCAAATAGTAAATCTGAGCATTCAAAAGCAAATATTTTGTATGTTGAAAAAGTGACTCAAAAGGTAGTTTCAATTTTGAAGGTAAAGAGTCTAATGACTCTATTCAAAAGGAGGATCTCAAGTATTTAGTATAGTTCCTATTGGACCCATTTTCTTTAAAGAGAGTGTTGATCAAATGTTAGAGCCCTCAAAGTATTGAAGACCAATGGTTATGAAAAATTGAACTTGGTCAATCATAATCTCATGTTTACTGCTCAAAGTGACAATTGCTATGGATGGTTGTTTTCTTCTTATCTTTTATCTTGTTGCATTAAGAAATGGAGATATCACCCTATGTGTATCATTTCTTCAAAGAAGACAAAAGCTTGAACACTTAGATGGATTCCTATCTCTACACTAAGATACAACAAAACATAAAATGAGAAGTCTAAAGTGAATATCAGAAATCTATGGAGACTTTTCCCTATGTCTCAGGTGAAAGATTTTGAAATGTGGGGTACTCTGTGGTTTGTGTGAAACTAGATGAAGAAAAAGCCTACAAATCTTCGATTCAATATGACAACAATCATCTTGTAACTGTTTTCAAAACAACACAGTGATAACATCATTGCTAAAACAAACTACAACTATTTAGAGGGTCATGCTAAATGTGGTGTAAGCTAGGCCAATGAAAGGAATGCACTTGTTGATATGTATGGGAAATGCAGGAGTATGGAGGATACACAACAAATGTTTGATAGAATGCCAGAGCGAAATGTGATCTCTTGAGTTGGGATGATTTAGGGCTTGGAAAGAATGAAGTGGGAAGGAAGGTTTGAAGCTTTTCAGAAAATGGGAGATTCTGAGACAAAGCCACAGTCTGGGGAAACATCAGCCAAACTCTTGAATATTCACAGTGATAAATAAAACCCTCGAGCATACCCACAGTTCGAGCTCGAACTATAGAGGTTTTCGAAATGAATCCCTCAACACTACAATGCATCACCCAATAAAGAACTAAAACCCTTTTTCAATGCTAGGGTTTTGAAGTAAGAGGCCGAACAATGGCCATTTTCTAGAAAATAGAAGGAAAATATAGGTGAGAGCCCTCAAAAATTCCTAAAAGGACAATCTTTTTTGTTATTTTCTGAGCAATGATATGCTCGAAATGAGCATTTTCTACAAAAAGCAAAATGAAGCATAGAGAAACAAACCTAGAATGGAAGGGTATGAGGGTTGCTTCATAAAACAATGAGGCTGGGCCATTAAAAAGAACAAGACCCTTAAGTTATCTATGTACAAAATGTAGAATCTTGGTCACAAAAGATCAAACCCTCCAGTAGCTGCATGGGAGTTTCATGAGGTCGTGCCTAGAGATGAAGTATCCTCCATTTTATTTCCAAAAATAAATGAAAACAAAAAAGAATGAAAGCATATTCATTTTGGAAAAATGAAGAGCATGATTGAGGCCATGACCATGAGGGTAAGGGTTTCTTTTATAGTTTCTACAGAAACACACAACCATGGTGTTGAAATGCAAAAAAAATGCCAAGAAAAATGCAAAGAGTGCATCAAATGAAATCATAGCCTGTTGCTTTTTGATAAAATATTTAAACTTTTGATGTAGAAGAGTTGCATTGAGCATGAGAATGCACAAAAAGATTCAAATATATTCATCATTCCTCATCTATACAAGCTCGGGTTTCTCAAAGATAATGAAAAGAGTGTAAGGTTCTAGTGACTAGGAGCTTACCCAAGCCTTTTTCATTGATTTATGATGAAAGATACATGAAAAATCCATTTGAAGCTGCCATGGAAGACCAGGTTAAAACTCTCTGTGGAAGAATGCAAAGTGAAAAAGTGAAATGAAAATTCTTTGGCCTCAGGTTTTGTTTTTAGGGTTTCTCTTTACCCTAGAAGGGTCGACAAAAGCAAAGGAATTTTTTTCCTTTGTTTTAAATATTCTCTGCATAAAATTAATTCCCCAAGTCGTTTTTGTCATCATGCTAGGTGTCTAAGGGCCCTTTATGAATTATGATTTGTATTGACTCACCATGGTGTGGTTGAGAGTTATCCTTTGTATTTTGCAATAAAAGTGTAATGTAAAGCATTGTTGAAATGGTAATTTATAAACCATTTTAATTAATGTTTTTTGTTGTACAAAAGGGGATAATGTGTTTGTTTCAAGGGTTAGGTCAAAGGGGGATTCAGTTAGCATTAAAACCTCCTTATAAAGTACTTATGCAGGAAACATACAGAGGTGAGTTTTGTAAGCCAAGATTTGTCATTGTTTGAATTGTGTGAAAGCTGTTTTACATGTCTTAAGTAGTGTTTTGGTGCATCACCTTTTAAGAATTTCAGTTAGTTTTATTTTTAAGTTTCCTGCTTACTCTTTCCTCAGGAAATCATTAGTTTAGCAGTAGTTTAGGTGACACCAATTAGGAGCCAGCCTTATCTGGAGGTCCACTCCAAGTTTAGCTGACCCATAGCCTAGGAGTGTTCCCACATGTTGCTCCAAATTGCTAAGTTTTGCAACTTAGTAGGGGTGCAGATTTGAGAGTATAAAAATTCTAAAAGAATATTCTTATTCCTCCATCATTTGAAAAAGGGATATTTTCACTTAGCTTCTTAAGAAAGTTTTAACCTTTAACCTTTTGAACAAGTCACCTTTGATAGGTATGTGAGTAGGTCAAAAGTGTGTTTGTTTGGAGCAAATGTGAACCCTTGATTAAAATCTCATCATGCATTCTCATTTTTTGATGAGAATCCATGATCCGTGCCTCTTTTTCCTTTCATCTTTGACCATTGATTGATCTTTTCAATCTCAACCCTCCATTTCTCATTTGTTCTCCTATATATAGAACACTATTTGGAGACAAATGGATCCATCTTTAAATTGAAAACCTATGTTGTTGAACTTACTTGCATCCACATTCATCTTTTACTCACTTTTAGCTTGTTTTAGTTAAAATTAATTGAATAATAGCTTAGATCATCCATTAATAGCTTCCATGCATCCATCTTAGTTTGTATATGAATTAGGGTTTCTGTCTTTTAGCTTAGAATTAGCTTAGATTAGCTTAGCAATTATATAATTAGTTCATTTTTAGCATAAAATCATGGTAACTTAGCTTGCATCATGTTTAATTTAGCATAAAGTAGGTTTTCATACATCAATCACAATGGTTTCATCGATTCTCTTCTATAGAATCAAATGAAACATGGTCACTAATCACAAGATTGGGAAAGGGTCATTATTTCACATCAACATGACTTCAATTCCAAAATGAGATAAGTTTCAAATGGGTTAGAGTAGGAATTTAACTATTTTTGTGTAGTTTGTAACTTTTAGTTGCAATTAAATGCTTAGTTTAATTTTCTAATTTGAATGATCTTGTTTGGTATATGCAGGTTTAATTGGAAAAATTGTGCTTCAATTCATCATGGATCAAGCTTAATCGACCAACACTGACAATCCTCATCTCACATTATGGAACTAGAAGGAGGGAAAACCATTAAATTAACACTTTTTTAGCTTGAACTCCATTTGTTTTTTGTTTTGTAGGATATAGTGATGCCGAAACTACAAATAGTGATGTTTTTAAAGAGCATCACCATATAGCGACACCATCATAGTTTGAAATCCCAACGTTGAATTAATGCAGCAATGATGATTTAAATCTAGTGATGCCAATTTAATCTAGATGTATCAAAAACATCAAACGACGATGCTCCCAAGTTCAAAATGCAATGCTCACAAATTTCAAAATGTGACACTAGACCAAATCCCGATGCTATTGTGCTCACTATTTTTGTTGCAAAGCAACACCCATACTTCAAACTGTGACGCTATCATGTTTAGCGACACCCAACCAAGGTAAGAAATTTTATGGCTATTTTTTTGACATGTGATTTAACTTCTTGGATTTATTTGACCACTGATGCACTTTTGATTGTGTTATGATTGTTAGACTAACAGGGTTTTGTAGGTTCAAAGACATGGAGCTAAAGTGAAGAAAGTCTTTTCTATATTGAATTCTATAATTGTAACGAGCGTTTAACGCTTTGGGCCAATTATAACCCAAAATTCATGCTTTCTTCTTTATGCTTTAGGACAACTAATTTTCCATTGGGCTTAAAACTTACAATTTGAGGACCAACTAAATTTCAATTGGGCTTAAAACTCATTTTCAAAGTTGGCTAAAATTAAACCCTCGTCATTGGTTTTTGGGTTTAAAATGAACGTACAAAGTTGGATAAAATTGAACCCTCATCTCATCATTGTTTTTTGGGCTTAAAATTGAACAAGGAAACTTCATGTTTCATTTGGTGCTTAAAATGAACTTATCACTACTTTGAAGGGTTAAAATTTACAACAGTTTGCTATGTTTTGTGATTTTCAACGTTGTTAGTGGATGCGTATGAAATTCTCTTGCACCATTTGGCGATCTTGAGAAACAAAAAAATTCCTTAACACTTTGTAAAATCACCTACATCTTTCATTTTGGATTAAAATTGAACCCCTTGTGAGTGTGAGGAAAAGGCATTGCGTGTGTTCTCTCTTTGTTCATGCAAGCAAAGATGATTGAACTATGGATGTACTTCCTTGCTATTGTTTATCTTTAGAAGGGCTCGCCTCCCCACTTTGAAAGGAGGGAACGACCCAAGTGGTAACGAGCTAAATCCAAGCTCTTTCGAGTCACTATATAAAAATGTGTTTGTGACGAAAGTCATAAATGACAGGTGTGAATGTGTCATGCAGACAAGTGCCACCCGTAGTATCCATGTGATACATTTAAATCTATTCTTAGGAAGAGATTGTGATGCCTCTTGATTCTCCATAATCTTGAGCTAATCTTGCCATGTGTATGGCCACCTTAAATGAAAGCCTTATTAAAATCCCTTGTTTAGAAAGCCAAAATCCTAAAATACTTGTTGGTGCAAGAATGGTCATTTTGAAGCCACTCCGCATTCTTACTATTCAATTGTAGAAACAAAAAAAATCCTTTTGATCTCTGGATTAGATTTGGTGGTCTCGCGAAGTGTGTGCCATGGAGGGGAGCTAGTGTCGCCAAATCTCTAACTATTCACATTGTCTAGTGTTTGGAGAAATCCAAGTGGGGACTCAACAAGTATAGCCATTTCTAACCTAGGATTGTAAATGATTGTGAGTCAGTTTGATAGATTGCTTGGTTCCAAAATGATACAAAAACAAACATTCGCTATCTTCCTCAAAAAATTTAGACCCTTTGGTTTAAACATGGAATTCTTGAGTTAGCCTTGATATTACTGCTTGTCCTAAGGATTTATCCTTAGTGATTTATAAATATCTTGCCATTAATCTCAAACCCATACTTCCCAAAGACAACATGGGAAATTTTGGCTTTAATCTCATGATTTTTACGAAATGGACATTGTGAAAGTTATGATGTTTTTGACATAAACATCTAGTTTGAAAATTGTAGACATAGAAAATATACAGATTGATATCGCACACTTGATCCTGATCTACTAACATCATTTCATCCTGAATTATCCCTCTGTCTAACCATTTAATCAAATAGCCTTATTTGATTAAATTCATCATAATTCTCCTTTTAATTAAATAAATCCCTCGATTTAATTAAATCATTGTCTCTGTGTAATTAGCTAGGTCATTTCATCTTCCTATCTTTATTTAATTAAATAATCCATATTATTTGATTAAATCTCTAAAGTTCATCTAATTAAATTAAATAAATCAAACATTTGTCTAATTTAACCTAACATCACCCCCTTTGGTTAAATAAATCAAAATATTTATTTAACTAGGTCTTAATCATTTTCATCTCTTTTTGATTTATTTCAACCCACAAATCTAAATCAAGTAGTCAAATCACCTAATCTCCTCTTAAATTAATCAAATCCTGATTAATTTAATCTTAATCACTCAAATCCTCTAGATTTTGCAACTTGCACATGAAAATCAATTTAATTTATTTATAAATAATCTATTTTCATTCAAAAAAGGCATCAAAGATGGAATATTCCTCAAATTTGAAATCTCCCCCCAAAAGGACTAGTCCCTTCCAACAAAGCATTTCAAATCTCTTACATGTCATTTTCTTGAGCCATGTGCATTTTCTTCACCTTTCAACTCATCGTTCAAGCCATATTTTGAATTTGAATCTCCCCCCTCTTTGCACAATCTTCAAAACTTGCACATCCTCCATCCATTCACATGTTGACAAGTGGCACCTTGCTATTTGTGGATTCTTAGTCCCACATTGATCCATTTTGGGCATTCTTTCAACTTAGCATTCTATAAATAAGAGGCTAATCTCCTCATTTGATCATCAACAATTTGAGTAAACTTACTATGCTCAAATCATTAGCAAATTCAATCTATTATCATTGAGTTCTATAGCTAGGTTATGCAGATTTTATCTTGGAAGCATTCATCAATCTTCATCAAAGTGGATCACTCTTCATCAATACATCAATCTTACATCATTTGGAGTTGGGAAAGGGCCAATTTTCACATCAAATTGACACCAATTCCCTCAAGAGATTAGGAGTTTACATTGCATTAGAATAGGATTTGATATGCTTTTAGTTTATTATGTTCTTCATCTCATTTCTTTTCCTATTTTGCAATCTAAATGAATTTCTTGAGGAATCTACATTCTAATCTTGCAATTTGATCTAATTTGTTGATTGGTTTCTTGTGTAATTGTAGGTTTTGGATTTAGGTTCACAAAAACATAATCAAGAAAACTTTTTGTAAAATCAATTCATTAAGCAAGATAAACTTGACACAATTGAACCCCACATGACTATTTTGAGATTGATTTCTCTCATTGAACAACTTGCTCTTGAAGGTGCTTTCATTCAACCAAAGTTTGAACTCATTAACAGAGAACAAACTGATCTCATTAGTAGTTTGAGAAGCTTCACTTTTGAAACACAAGAAACATCTACCCAGTGGAGAAACACAGTAACAATCTTGGATGAAGAAGAGGAACAAGCTGATATTCAGGATAGAAGGCCCACATTACCACCACCCACGTGGCAATAAATATCTTCCTTTCTTCCATAAACTTGAAACTCCCTTTTAATGATCTCATGCAAATTCAGGATCCGTGAGATAAAGTCTATAGGTTGTCATTTCAAACTTAGGCATCTTAGTCCAAAAGCTCTCAAGAAACATCTTTTAGCACTTCACAAGAATAGAGACAAGTTGATAGCAAACTGTTATAGACACATTTCAAGGAAGAATCCTAAATTGTATGCATTCTTTTGGAGTCAAAACCTTGGTCTTTTTCATGATACCCAACTCCTATAGATGATCCATCACACAATCAAAATTCATAAGGTAAAACCTATATTCCGTCATTGTAGACATAGGTATCATAGATCACAGTTTAGCAAAAAGTGGGCTTCAATAATTTACCACAATCGTTAAACCTTGATGAGAAAATTTTATACTCAAGCTAGTAGATCCCAAATAGGTTTAAACATTCCCATTTGTTCTCTCATTTAAATCAACATTGAGTATGTAGGATTTGAGCATTTTAGAGGTCTAGCATCATTCTCACTACCTTGGTCTTGGAAAAAAAAGGTTCATTTTAAGTCAACATTGGGTCAACATTTCATCCACCCCTTCATCAAACTTCATCCTTCACTTCATCAAACTTTGCAATTTTTTTGAAAACACCAATATCTTTTGACTTAAACATCAATCAAACCAACTTCTAACTTAGCTATTCTATATGTGAAATGTATCCCTTTCCATGCACTTAGTTAAGTTAGTTATCATCTTTGAACTAGTTTATCTTGAAGGTCATGAGTCTATCCTAAATATTTCCAAGTTCATTAGCATCATTTATCCTAACATCAAAACATCAAACTCAAGTCAAAAGATTTGTACCAATTTTTTTGCAAAGATCACTTCCCACGTCACCCATATTTTCACCCCCCATTATCACCATTGCTCCAAAAAGACTTATAGTGTCCCCTTTACCTATATTTGAGTCAACTAGAGAGTTAAAGCATCTCAAATCACAACACAATTCTCCCATAAGTAACACAAAATTTATGGTAAAGACAAGATCACAACACAATAGAATCATGGAGAAAACAAAAATTACATTCACCTTAAGTGATCCAAATCCTTTAAAATTTGATCCTAGGAGTCACATTACCCCATCACAACAACCATCAGCTCCTTCAGGACCTTATGAGATTGAAGATATCACGAATAATCCACTTGAGCTTACCAGGGAGGAAATTATGAAACATCAAGCCTTTGAAAATGTAGCTCCAATTTCCCCATCTTTTGTTGCACAAAACTTGACACAGAGCTTCACAACTCCATCACTAGGGATAAATCAAACATCTTTTCCTATTCTTGCAACCAACCTCACTAAAGACTTTTGTCACACTTCACCATTTGAAAGTAGTAAACTTGTGGGTACCCTTGACACTAATCCTCCACCTCCAACAACCATTGGACACCTACCTTTATTGCTCCTCCTGTTCCCAAAGCTCCTGAAAAACTACACACACCTCTTGAAATTCATTACTCCACAACCACTTCAACATTTTGGGGACACCCTTCTTCATTCACACCTATTAGTACCACAAGTGTGTCCACCATCATGCAAAGTGGTATAGAACAACTATCTCAAAACAACACACAAGGGCATGTCAATGCCATACAATAGAACTAACCCTTAACACAAATAGGGAATATTTATCCAACCCTTTGGTGGGTTCATCCATGCCATCTACCATTTCCACCTTATCCACTATCAATCCACATCAAAACAATCCTTTGGGTAAAAGTTCAGTTAACCCCAGAAGTACATTGATCACGAATCCCTTATTTGCATCTTTGGCACTAGGCAATACTCAAGACATGGGACAAGAAAATATTTTTAATCAATGGACTCAAGGTCCTAGTGTGTCATTTCTATCACAAAATTTAATGACATAATATTTTATCCCTTTTTCCATGCCAAATCAACCAGGACCTCAAACTTACATTCCTCCATCTTTATCTACTAACTTTCAAGGAATGTTAAACCAAGGGAATCCTCCACCTCTCCTTAGCAATCTGCTACCCACTCAAAACATCAATATACCTAATCCATCACAGATGTCCCAACCACCTGATCCTACATTGCAAGCACATGCCTTAGCTTTACAACAAGCACAACAAGCTTACCAACAAGCTATCCAACAACAACAACAACATCAAGCACAAGAAGCCTTAGCACAACAATAACATCAAGATCAACAAGCAGCCTTAGCACAACAACAACATCAATCTCAACAAGCATCCTTAGCACAACAACAACATCAATCCCAACAAGCTGCTTTAGCAACACAAAAACAATAATAGGCCCAACAACAAGCCCTCGTGGCCAAGAAACAACGAAAAGCACAACAACAAGTCTTAGCAACACAACACCAACAATAAGCTTTACTAGCTTAGAAGTATGCCTAACAACAACAATATCAACAACAACCATGCTCATACTGTAATCCTCAACAAAACATCATCAATCCAAATGTGTTAGGAACATATACATCAATACCACAATCACCCTCACAAAATCTCACACCACCATACACACCATACAACACCTTCTCATATCAAAATCCCACATTCAACTCATCCATCACCCCACCATATGTTCCTCCACCAAATCTACAAAATGATCTAGCATCACAAGAAATACTGGACCTTCGACTAGGCAAGACCAAGAAACCCCATACACAAAATCTATGTCCATATCCATTTGATTGAAACATTGCAATGGTACCATTCCCTCCCGGATTTGAAATCCCCAAATTCAAAAAATACAAAGGGAGAGGAAGTCCTATTGATCATATCAAAGAATTTAATGTCATGTGTATGGAGGTATCCTACAATGAGTCTTATCTAATGCGCCTCTTCCCTCGAAGTTTAATAGGTCCTGCAATGGATTGGTTTTCTCATCTATCTCTTGACATCAATTTTTTTTAAGAAATCACTAATAAATTAATTGATCACTTTTCCTTTAATTTTGACGTGAATGTTAGTCTAGAGGAACTATATACTCTTAGACAAAACAAAGGAGAATTTTTCACTAATTTATTACAACAGTGGAGGAAGAGAGCTAGTAAAAGCAAGTGGCCTCTTCCTAATGAATAACAAGTGGGAATCATCATAGCCGATCTAGATCCTAAGTTATCTCTCCACTTGAAAATGTAGTGCATCACATCATATGACAAGCTTGTCCCTAGAGCCCTTAACATCAAAAGAGCTTTAATCTCACAAGAAAATACTCAAGCTTCCAATCGACCATCAACAAGTTGAAATGAGAAACCTCGTATCTAGGAAAATAACAAAAATGTAACAAATGATGGTGTGGTAGATGCTAAGGTCATACTAAGTGCTCCTAGATCCAACAACAATCAAGTTACCAATGTTCGACCAATGATACAACAAACAACACCTCCTTAGAATAATCAAATTAATAACACCGACATGCAACAAAGGTGAACCACTAATTGGAACAACTATCCCAAACACAAGCACACACAATTATCGAAACCCATTGAAACAATCATGAAAAAGTTGGTGGAGTGAAATCTGATAACACTTCCCAACTTTGGAAACTACCAAGAACCACAAGAGAAATCATCTTGGTACAACAAGTGCGATCTATGTGACTTTCACAAAATCAAAGGACACAAAACAACTGACTGCATGAAACTTAAGAATATCATTCAAGATCTCATCGAGAATGATACCATATATATTGAGGTACCAATTGGAAATCAGGATCTTAAGATATACAAGAACCCTATGCTAGATCATAACAAAGAAAATAACAATGAAAAAGCTAAGGATTAAACAAACGTGCAACATGTACCTATTCCAATATAGTGGCTTCCTATGATAGCATCATTACTGTCATCACAATCAAAGGAGCTAGTGAGAAATGTGGAGTCACCACACAATGTGGAAAAATAACTGTTCAAGGAGTCCCATCTCAATCTAGGACACAACCTACTTTTCCCACATCTAATCCTAGAAAGTATAATCCTCTAGATCAACTTAAGCAGACCCCTGCATAGATATCAATCTTAGAGCTATTAAGGTTATCCCCCACACATAGAGAAATATTGGAGAAAGCCTTGTCCGAGTCATCTGTTCCTAAGGATATTGATACTAATCAATTTCAAGCTATGGTAGGCCATATCACCAACCACATTCTCACCTTCTCCAAGAAAGAACTACCATCACAACCATCTCATAACCGTGCTTTACACCTTAAGGTTATTATTCATAAAAACGTGGTCAAAAGAGTCTTGGTAGATGGAGGTGTTGGTTTGAACATTTGTACCCTTCAGTTGATCAAACATGTTGGTTATTCAGAAGATACTATTGAGAAAGCAAAGAGTACCACCATCTAAGCATATGATGATCAAGAGCAAGTATCACAAGGAATCATTGCACTTCCCATTCAAGTGGGACCTCTTATTGTAGAAACTAAATTCCAAATCCTTGATCTTAATCTTCCCTATAACATCTTACTTGGCCAACCATGGATCCATGCCCTAAAAGCTATAGCCTCGACCTATCATCAGTGTGTGAATTTTCCTTTCGAAGGCAGAGAAATCACTATCCATGGATATCTTGAGCCTTTCTACTACTACAAAAATCTTGAAGCCAAGTTCTATAAGATACCCCAAATACCCAAGAATTATGGACCTAAACCATCAAGCTCATTTGTTGACCCATCATCCTTGGCCTCTACCTTAGCAGCTAAAGTACCCATTGTGCAAAGTATACCCAACATCAAAGTAATGATCCAAGATGATGGTTGTGGAAAATATAAACTATTGAAAGACACCTTTTTCCTAGGAGAGTTACCTATTTCTCCTCAATCTCATGGGAAACCCACATCTAGCACTAAAGAACTAGAAATCATCAAGATGGCAGCTACTACCTTCACCAAGTGGGGGGATTTGAATCAAGAATATGTCAATGAGGAAGATACCTCTAAACTCCTCTATCAAGATGAAAGACATGTCCCTATTCTTCCCATGGAAGATGTCAACAAAGGCTTGTAGCTGATGAAAAACATGAGATATAAAAAAAATGAGAAGCTAGGAAAAAATGACAATAGTTTGCTAGAACCCATCATTCCTGAGAAACTATTAAAGAATCTTGGTCTAGGTTGTACTACTAGCAAGGTCACACTTATTGGCAAAGGTACTTCTGCTAAATAGATTGAAGCTTCCTCTTGGTTAACTACATCATGTGATACAACCTTAGATGAATTTCCCCTTGATGTTCTTGATCTATTTGAAAACAACACCCTCTTTATGATATCCATAACATCCTTTGTCCCAAGCAACCAACCAACTGAAATGCGCCTGGTATACCCACAACTTATTGACATGGACCAACAAGGATAACCAATTCTAGATTTATTTGAAAACGATGAAGCAATCTCAGAATTCATGGGACTTCGTAACAACTTATCATGGGAATATCATAAAGTAGGCTTTGACATAGAGCTTGACATAGGAGCATATTATGGGGAGACAATTGAATCCTTTAGTCACAAAATTAATGAAATGCAACTAACATGCAGATCCTTGAGTGAAAACCACCTAGTGACACTCTATGATCCTAAAGTAGTAAAAAAAAGGATGCATCTGACAGTGAAAACCTCTCCAAGGTGCCCAAGGATGAGGGATCAATCTCCCCCTTAGTGCAATGCATCTAGAAAAGTTAGCAGTACTAGCAGAAAAGGCCATTCCAATTAATGTGGGAACAGAAGAAGCACCTAAGATCACTTTTTATGTTCAATCCTTGTTGGATGAAGAATAGAAGAATCTTACAACATTCCTCAAAGAGTGAAGAGATAACTTTGCATGCTCATATACAAATATGCCAGGCCTTGATCTTGAAGTAGTTGTGGATCACTTAGCCATTTATCCTAAATCCAAGCTCGTCAAACAAACATTAAGAAAGATGCATCCTCATATAACACTCTTGGTGAAACTAGAGTTACAAAAGCTTCTTGACATTGGATTCATTCGATCGATAGATTATCCTGAGTGGGTTTCAAACTTGGTACTTTCCTAAAAACCTAATGGGGGCATCAGAATATGCACTGATTTCAAAGACCTAAACAAAGCATGCCCAAAGGATTATTTCCCTCTTCCTAAAATTGATCTCATTGTGGACCTAACAGCTGGGCATGAAAATGCTATCATGGATGGTTTTTCAGGCTACAATCAAATTATAATCGCCAAGGAGGATCAACATAAAACTGCATTCACTTATCCATGGGGAACCTATTGTTGGAATGTGATGCCATTTAGGTTAAAGAATGCAGGAGAAACCTACCAAAGAGAAATGACCCTCATCTTTCATGACATGATCCACAAAATAGTTGAAGATTATGTGGACAATATTTTGGCAATATCAAGGAAGAGAAATGACCACATCCAAGTCATAGGACCTATCTTTGACAGACTTGAAGAATACAAGGTATGACTAAATCCAAAAAAGTGTGTCTTGGGGTCACATCAGGGAAGCTTCTTGGCTTTATTGTCTCACAAAGAGGGATAGAAATTGATCTAGTAAAGGTAAAAGCCATCCTAGACATGGAACCACCACAAACACTAAAGTAGATGAGAGGATTACAAGGAAGACTATAGTTTATCAAAAGGTTTATAGCCCAACTATCAGATAAAATCCACCCCTTTTCACATCTTCTCCATAAAGGGATAACCTACAAGTGGGATAAAAAGTGTGATAAAGCTTTCCAATAGATAAAATATTATTTATTGACACCTCCAGTGCTCATGCCACCAATATCGAACAAACCTCTAATCCTGTATATCTTAGCAACACTAGTAACACTAGGAGATCTTTTGGCACAACATGATGAAAATGGAAAGGAAAGGGCTATCTACTATATCAACAGAACTTTGGTGGGCTATGAGATGAAATATTCACCCATTGAGAAGGAATTCCTAGCAGTTTTTTTTACTTCACAAAAGTTCAGACATTACATGCTGTCACATCAAATCAAGGTCATTGTAAAGATTGATCCACTCAAATACCTATTATCTAAAGCAACTCTCACAAGAAAAATGGCCAAATGGGTGATGATCTTAACAAAATTTGACATAGAGTATGTGGAGTGCAAGGAAATCAAAGGATAAGTGATCATAGACCAACTGGCAGAAGAACCCATCTATGCTAAGAACCCCTTGGTATCTAAATTCCCTGAAAAATCAATGTTCCTTATCATTCTCACAGCTCGGTGGAAGATGTACTTTGATGGATCATTTACCCAATATGGATCTACAGTAGGCATTCTTTTCATCACCCCTCAAGGTGATTGTATCCCAAAGTCATATAGGCTATCATTTCCATGTACTAACAACATTGCTGAGTATGAAGCCCTAATCAAAGGTCTGAGGATAGTAGTTTAGTGGTAGATCCAAGAGATGAAAGCCTATGGAGACTCACAGATGGTTATCAACCAATTCAATGACGACTATCAAACTAAAGATGACAAGCTCACTAGGTACAAGAATATGGTGGAGAATCTCAAGGATATTTTCATAGACATAAATTTGGAGTAGATTCCTTGCATGAACAACAAAGTAGTGGCGCCATGGAAACAATCAGATCACTAATAGACATGCTGAACAACATCCTACAAAGTGAATTCTCGGTAGAACAACTTCTCATACCAATTTTTAAAATCCCTAAATCTGAATTCATGTGTGTCATTGTTGGTCTTGGATCCTCATGGTATCATGAAATATTTATCTACCTAAGCAGAGGAACCCTCCCATCAGATATCACCCCAAACTTTAAAAATACCTTTCTCAAAAAGGCATCCCAATTTGTGATCCTAGGTGATACCCTTTACCGATGAAGCATCAAAGGGACATTGCTATGATGTCTTAACCAAGAGGATGCCTTAAATGCTTTAACAAAATTTCATGATGGCATATGTAGGTCCCATTCTAGGGGTATGACATTAGCTAAGAAATTGTTGAGGACGGGGTCCTATTGGAAAACCATGGAAAAAGAAGCTCATCAATACATGCAGAAGTGCATCCAGTGTCACATGGGGATTTGATTCATGCTCCAGCTCAAGAATTGTAGCCAATAATCACACCCTATCCTTTTTCACAATGTGGGATTGAACTTATAGGAAAAATCACTCCAACCTCATCCAATGGCCACAAGTTTATCATAACTACCATTGAGTACTTTACCAAGTGGGTTGAATCCATTCCTATAACCTACATAACAAAGACATAAATTGCCAAGTTTATCGTAAACTACCTCATCTGTCATTATGGTGTTCCTCAAACCCTCTCAGATAATGGAACACTTTTTAAGAATCAGGATGTGAAAGAGTTGTGCTAAAAATTCAATATCCAGCACCGATTCTCTACCCCATACTATCCCCAAGACAATAGCCAAGCTGAGGCTATGAACAAAACTATCTTGAAAATCCTAAAAAAAATAGTTAATGAAGCTGGTCGTGACTAACATCTGCAACTAAATCTCACTCTTTGGGGTTATCGAACTAGTATCCACACACCAACAGGTGCAACCCCTTTCTCCTTGGTCTATGGATCAGAAGCTATCTTTCCCATTGAGGTTGAGCTCCTATCATTGCGAGTGTCACTACAAAACCTAATCACTGATGAAGAATATAGAGTATCTCGATTGAATGAGCTAGAATTTCTAGATGAGCATCGTCTTAATGCCTTCAATCACTTGCAAGTATATTAAAACCGATTGAAACATAGCTATAACAAAAGGATCAAATGTCAATGTTTCCAAGTAGGGGATCTTGTCCTAAAGCAGAATCAGAAGAACCTTCCAGATTAGGATAATAAAGGAAATTTTGAACCTAATTGGTTGGTTCCCTTTGTTGTCACAACAAGCTATGGATCAGGAGTGTACCAACTATCAACACTTGAAGGCGAACCCTTGTAGGAGACAACTAACAACTTACATCTCACATTTTTTTATGCTTAGTATTTAAGGGTATAAATTTGAAAATATAAAAAAAATAAAAAAATGATCAAAATCCAAAAAAAATGAGAAAAAGGATTGAAAAAGTAAAGAAAAAATCATCCTCTAATGAAAACCACTTCGGTGGTGCTTTGGGCAAGTACCTTGGTGAAAACATGGAAAACAGGCGCACGTAAATAAAGCACCTCCATCTATTCTTTAGCTCTTTTTTCGTATCATTCTTTGCACTACCATTCATTGCCTATCCTTGTTCTTCTCCTAGCTTGATATTGTGAAGTATCGTAAACTCTTTAGTACTGCTTGGCGTATTCAAAAGGCCGGTCTACCCTTCCTTTATCGAAGTAGTCTAACTTGTCACGTTGGGGGAACTGTGTTAAGGATCATATCAGATTCTTGTATATCTTAAGGTCATCAGAAATCTTATTAGAAAATACCAAAAACATTCATAAAACATTCATCAGAAAATCCAAAAACATTGGCAAAAACCTGTACAATGAAAATATAAAAACATTCAAAAAATTATAAAGGAAAAATCCTAAACATCAAAAACACTAAAAAGGTCAAACATCGAAAAGCCAAAAAAAAGGCCCTTGTCGAACTACGTTGTCTCTAAGCTTGAATGTAGGCAAGGCCATCATTGATCTGCCCCTGAGACAGCCTAGGTCAGTCCTTTAGTAGTTTGTCATAATAAAATAGCTTTTCCATCATTGTACATATCTTCATCTTGTAAATGGGTCAAGTCACTCGAACTACATGGTCTCTGTGTATGTTGTTAGGAACCAGATGAAGAATAAAAACAAAAACACAAATCAAGCATGAAACAAGAACACAATCATGACACAGTGATTTACCCTGGAAAATACCAAACTTGGGGAAAAAATAGCAATGAAGATCTTCATATTAACCCTCAACTCCAATCGGGCTGAGCCTGGAGGTTTCAACCAACCACACATACAATGGAGTCACCGAGCCATTATATAGACTTCCAGGTTTTGGACCAATACAACTAGCACAAAACCATGTGCTAAAGACCACTAAATATTAATCTACTAACTCTAACTCAAGAACTAGTTTAACCCAACAATCCCCCTTTTAAACTTGGTCTTGGGGTTAGCACCAAACCCCCCTTCCACAAGCACCAAGTGCAATGCCCTCTCTGTCATCGAGATCAACATCAAACCGGGAATCCACATGACTTTAAGCCCCGCTTACCACTTGGGAGAACTCTCTTACCAGGATTTTCCTTTCAGGGATTGAACAAGCCATACCAAGTCTTACAACCATCAACCCAAATACATGTATTAAATTTTACATACAACTCCATTACAAACTTGTTCTTGCTACAATCAACCTTGGCTGTGGGCACTTGTAGTACCTGCATACATCAACTTTAACTAGGAAACATGACTACAGAAACAACCATGACCATGCTATAACATATATAACATAGGAAAGGCTAATCTTTGATCAGCCCCCAAGGCCCCTAGGATAGGTCTTTAGGTTAGGTTCTTGGTCGAAACTCCCCGAAAATCCCAAAAACATCCAAATATCTTGAAAATCTCCAAAACATTTAGAAAAATAAAAAAACACAAAAACATTGGAAAATGGGAAAACACAAAAACAATAGAAAACATTCAAAAATACCTAAAAAGCCTTAAATATCTCAGAAAACCCTAAACAATCTCATAAAACTGAAAAGCCCAAAACATCCACAAAAACTTTGGAAAATACAAAAAACAACCTCAAAACATTTTCAAAATACCAAAAACATTGAAATATTTTGGAAAATCCAAAACCCATCCATCCCATCTCACTTTCACTTGCAATAAAATTTCATCCATAATAAAGTGATCGTCACCTTCACCTTTTCACAAAACAAGTAGAAAGAAATTACAACAAGTTGCAAAGTGTGAACCCAAAAGTCAAAAGCTAAATTCTAAATTATAGGTAAATATGTTAGTGAAGTTTATATCAACGAATCATCTTAGCATCATCACCCTAACATCAAACAACCTCTGATCAACATAACCTAGGATGTATCCTTCCTACGATGGACATCAGTATTAGATATCACCTTAGCTAAATTAAACTAGGCAAGAGGTATAGATAACACTGATTGTTTGTCTTTGATCTTTTCTTATGATTTATCTTAATGACCCATTCTAAGGACCTCTCAATGATTTCTATAAAAAAAAATTAGAGAGAAAGGAATGGGGCATTGATCATTATCTTTCATTTGCTGTGCTTGTGGGTGCTCTTGTAAAATAATATTGGTGCATACTTGCTTAGTTGTGTGTAGGAAGGTCATTTAGGGTATGTTGTTGACTATTTCTTATGCTTTGGTCCAATATATTTTGAGCTTATAACTTTCATTCCAATGAGGTTTCTTGATGCAGATCAAGGTGGAGAAACTTACAACAGACTCAAACTGATTAGTTTTCAACAAATCACCAACTCTTGAACTCACAATCTCCCAATCCGCTCTTAAGACACCATAGAGGCTACTAGCCTTGAAAACACAAAAAAATGAGACATATTGTAGAGAAGGCCATTCTATGGCCAATCAAACATCAATTTAGCATCCTCACAGACTTAGACACAATATTCCATTCAAATTTTACAAGGTTCATTAGGCCCAACAACAAGTTTCAATAGATTGCTCTATCAAAAGGCTACTAGGATTAGCCTTGTTTTACAAACAAAGTCCCCTCCAAACACCCTGTCTCACTAAATCTCTTTGGACAGTCACTGAATGTGACACAAGACATTAGATTTAAAGATCAAAATATTCGTTTAGATCCTCTAAACCATAGATTCAGAAAACTCTCCACTTTCAATGCAAATGCCTAGGGTTTGTAGGAACTCACATTTCCAAGGCTACTCAGACTCACCCAATGCACCAAACAAATTCAACATTGTCTAAACAGACCCCTCAAACCTTCACAAGAACCTTTCCATCAACAACTAGACAAATTCTATATCAAAACCCTCATTTTCTCAAGGAAAGTTACTGTTGCCAACCCTAGGGCTTCACCCACATTACACAACTCGCTCCACTTCCACTTAAAAATGAAAGAAAACACATTATACCCTCCTAACATGCCATTCCAGTAAGTGACATATCGAAACAGTAAGTGGAATGGCTTAATATGTGATGGAAACTTCAAACTATGCCTTCACTGGCCTTACACAGGCAGTTTTAGGAAACTAACAATTACTCACTCAACTCTTGATGTAAATCCCTCAAATTGGATCCAAAAGAGAGTAAGACTTGCTCCTATAATCTATAATGAAATTCAAAGCATGACAAGGTCTGTATAGGTTGTATAGAGTGAATAAAATTCAGAAAATCAAACAAATTTATAGAACAATCATTGTATCTTATTGAATGATTTGAATACAAAGTTTCTCCCACTCTTGTTTGAGCCTTTGAAAGGATTTAAATACATTTCCAAACCAAAAATTCCCTCCAAATTTCCATAACCAACTTTTTAAACTCTTATGACTTTCAAATTCCTAACAAGTTGCATATTTACAATTTTGTATTGATAACATTACACCTTGTCTATAACTTTTGAATCCTAACTACAAATGACTCAAAACACACCTTGTTACAAAATAAATGGTCTTTTTAGACATTATTTGATACCAACAATCATTGAAAACTACCTCAAATGACCTAGAAACCTAAATTCATCCAAAGTTCCTCATGACAAAATGTCACCAAAGCAATTTTGGAACATGGTTGTACATGGTTGTAGGTGCCCCTGCACCATTTATGTATGCCAAGATGTGAACAATAACTATCCTATCTACTTTTCGAGTCAAAGTCCATTACACTAGATACAATGGTGTCCTAGTTATCAATACCCTGATGCATCATGTCTATGTGTTATATCAAACAATAAGGAACGATGGAAAATACCAATCCTGAAGTGTGAGCATCTCATCATCTTGCATTTCATCCTCATTTTGCATTGTATCGTAACCATCCCTAATAAAGTCTCAATGGATCATGGACTTGTTGGATCTTTTGAAGTAATCATCATCAACGATCATTCATTCTTTATTCTTCTATCTTCTTTCCTCGCTAACCTGGTATCATTCCAACCAACAAAAACATCATCAATTCATCCACCTTGCATCCACAAACCATCAAAATACATGCATCTCATAATCATAACATAATCATAAAACATCCATTGGTATCATCATTGCATATCACATCATACATTCTGAATTCTTGTTTGAGTTGTGATGAATAATATAGATTTATTATTCTAAGCATCTTAAATCATTGCATATCATAAGAATTTGCATCCATACATCCACATGCATACATTGTCATCATAAATTTGCATAGAAAATAGACAAAAAGAAATGCATCCACATCATTTGCATCCATAACATATCATGAAAAGATAATGAAAAAGAACATAACATTGCATCCATCCATATCATGATCATCACATATCACATAGCCAAAAATGAAATGCATCCATACATGATCAACTATAAGCATTTCATATCATATCCATCCATACATGAAATAAAGTGAACACATCACAACATAAATCATCTGTATCTATATGATATATATCAAAAAATGAATGTCATGGTACAAAATCTGGATCAGTGTAAGTATAACAACCATAAGTACACTATCCATGAGGCTATAAAAAAGGAACCCATGAATGTATATTTGTGATAAAGAATTGGGAAACAAAATAGAAAAGTGTCTATACATAATAGCTAGCCTTGATGGCTGCTACCCTCTTCGGCCCGCCCCTCAAACTAATCATCTACTCGTGGCCGTGCATCACTCCGTTGCGAATAATTAGGCTATCTAAGTGTCGCTGGTACATCTCGGTGATAATTTTTTCTATAATATGCAATCTTTGCAATGACCTCTCTGTACAATCTCACTGAAACAGTCCTACCATGAGTAGCCACCATCATAGCCTCAATTTTCCAGTGTCAGGAAACCTTCTAGTCTCTCTCTCTAGTCACAACCTATACCTACTGTAACACCTGATCTCTCTTGGACATTAGGGCAACCACCTACTGCTATGCTTGGTCTCGCTCAACAGTAATAAGCAAAACCTTCTAGCAAGCCTGATCCCACTCACTAGTCAATGTTTGCACCTGCTGCTACAACTGGTGAATCTATACATCTCTAGTATTTGGTGGTGGCAGTGGTGGTGCTATCTACTGCTGTGGTCCCTTTTGTACCATTAGAGGTTGTTGTACAACTGGTGGAGCCCCCATAACCTGACCATCTTGGCCATCCTGGCCACCCTATCCTTTGCCTCTAGCCCCCTGCCTCTCGGTCTCCCTCAGGAAGGAGCACCCATTGGATCTGTCAACCGTCGGGGAGGAACGAACGAAGCATCATATGCAGGCGTAGTTTGTGCTACCCCTTGTCCCTGATCATAGGCCCATGGCTGAGCCACCAACTGTCTAAAGCTCTCAATTGCCTCGTGAGTTGGAATAAACACTCCCCATGTGGAAACCTCTCGTGTCAATCTAAAAAAAATGGCCCTATAACCATCATCTAGCATGTCTTGAATCTCTCCAAACTGCTAAGCCACCCTGTCTGGTAAATATCTCTCAATAATGGAATGCTCGCGACCTTGCATATATTGGGTCTACCTAGAAAAATTTAGCTACTAAATATCATCAAACCATGGTGGCATCTGTAACCATGGGCGCCAGCGGAAAACTATCATATCATTAATAAACCATCACCAATACAGGAGCACAATCTGTTTGGTGTGCCTAAAAGTGATCACACCCCTATATCGGCAGATTACAAAATCATCTGGCTCGATGTCTACCATTTGAACAATAGGTCAAAGGACGAAAATGTGCTCCCATTCCCAAATGTGAAGTAGAGTCATCCCTACACCAATGGGTCTCCCATCACAATAAACAAAATCATGCAAATCATGATATAAGGAGGCCAACATCATGGGCCCCCATGCAAAGAGTGTCCTCCTATAGAGCATGCGATGCCACGCTAAGCCCCATCCTAGGATGAATCCTTTGCTACGTTTATCTGGGGCAACCAGACTAGAGATAATGGCTACAATAATCAATCTAAAGGTAGGCACGTGACCTCTATATGACTTTAGGTCAACTGTGATGTAGATAAAACAATGTTATCCATCTCCATGACCTCAAGGTAGGCATCAAATCTGGCATCAACATCATAGATCACATGATCATAATGTATTGGTAAATGAAGAATATGCCATGCATCCTCCAAGGTCACCATCGCCTTGCCTGTCAGAAGGTGGAACAACGACATCTCACTGTGCCATCTCTTGCATAGAGTAGTCATCATAGCAATATGTGTCCAAATCATGAATGTATACGTGACATACTAGAGGTCGATCTCTCCTAAATGCTCCTGGCATAACTCTGACAAATCGCCAAGTCTCCCCAACATGGTGGGCCTATGCTTCTGCAACATTAGTGGTGGAATGACCTCCTACACCCATGAAGCACACAACGTCAAGAAATAGAGGAAATTTGACTCAATTTGAAATTTACAGCTCAAAAATCATAAAAGTGTTGTTATTTTCAATAGCGTTGCTATATTCAAATTTCAAATTGTGACAGTCAAAGGAATTTTAAATAAAAAATAAAAAATACGTCACCAGATACACTGGCATTGTGATTTAACCTTTGGAAAACCCTAACCCTAATTTCTAAATTAGCTGAAGCGTCGCTATATAAGCATGCATCACCATTTAAAATTAGAAACCTGAATTTTAAATTTCGACTAGCATCACCAAACACATATGCGTCACTATAATTTATTTCAGCATCACTGATTTTAATTTGGGCATCGCTATATAGCGATGATGTCAAAGTTTAAATTTCAAAGCATAATAAATGCATCCAAAAGTCAAATTTCAAATCAAGTTTGGAGTTACTTACTGATGGTCCTGCGCTTGGAAGCCACTAGAACTCTCAAACTCGATCAGAGATGTGCCTGGGAAGCTCACGGCGTGCCATTTCATTGGAGGGTTAGAGCTCAAAATAACAAGAATCTCTCAAGTGTGAATGCACAAATGAATTGAAAGTGACACTTCTTGGCTTATTTAAGCTAGAAAATTAGGGTTTTTTGCCCTAATTTCACCTTCAAGCTAGGGCTTATCATCATTTTCACCAATTTTTCCAATTAGAACCTAATTTTGCATCATTTTTTGTGTTTTTGGCATAATTCTTGCATCCCAAAGCCTTTCTGGACCCTTGGGGTAGCTTTTAACCTTTATCGAGAAATCAACCCAAATTTTGAAATTTCCGCTTGATTGCTCAAGGGGGTAGTGAAACAACTTTATCATTTTTCTAGGGCATCTAAAAAATTAGATTTTTTTTATTTAAGCAACAATTTTAATCCGAAAAGTGTTATTCTTTGAACTAAACCAACAAGTACCTTGCTTCAAAGAGGGGAAAAATGTAGACACTAAAAAATGACATAAACATTATCATTCACTCGAAATAGGTTTATTAACATTATTTCCTCTCAGTCCATCCTCTTTTCACTTGATTAATTTAATTAGTCTAACTAATTAATTAATTGCGTCATTTTCATCCATTAACCTAGTTCATCAAATTGGGTTAATTAACTCCCCCTTCACGCTAATATTTCATCTCATTAACTTAAATACATCAAAATATTTAATTTAATCTCTTAAGTCATCTTATTTAATTAAATAACCCTAAGTTATTTAATTAAATATCATTTCATCTCTCCCCCATTCATTAAATTATTTAATTTAGTGAATATCACTTTAATTCTTCAAATCCGCTAATGCCCGATTAAACCTTGTTTAATTAGCAATTAAACTAATTTTCCTCTAAAAGAGGAATATTCCCATGGAATATTCCTTATCTCCTTTTTGCACAATTAAGAATTTCTTTTAATTTGCAAAATTCCTTTTATCCTCACCCTTGGGAACATTTCGAAAGAATATTCTTATTCCTCCATCATTTGAAAAAGGGATATTTTCACTTAGCTTCTTAAGCAAGTTTTAACCTTTAACCTTTTGAACAAGTCACCTTTGACTTGTGTGAGTAGGTCAAAAGTGTGTTTGTTTGGAGCAAATGTGAACCCTTGATTAAAATCCCATCATGCATTCTCATTTGTTGATGAGAATCCATGATCCATGCCTCTTCTCCTTTTCATCTTTAATCGTTGATTGATCTTTTCAATCTCAACCCTCCATTTCTCATTTTTTCTCCTATACATTGAACACTATTTGGAGACAAATGGATTCATCTTTCAATTGCAAACTTATGTGGTTGAACTTACTTGCATCCACATTCATCTTTTACTCACTTTTAGCTTTTTTTAGTTAATATTAATTGTATAATAGCTTAGAGCACCCATTAATGGATTCCATGCATCCATCTTAGTTTGTATATGAATTAGGGTTTCCATCTTTTAGCTTATATTAGCTTAGCAATTATATAATTAGTTCATTTTTAGCATAAAATCATGGTAACTTAGCTTGCATCATGTTTAATTTAGCATAAACTAGGTTTTTCATACATCAATCACAATGGTTTCATCGATTCTCTTCCGTAGAATCCACTGAAATAGGCTCACTAATCACAAGATTAGGAAAAGGTCATCGTTTCACATCAACACGACACCAATTCCGAAATAGGATAAGTTTCAAATGAGTTAGAGTATGAATTTAACTATTTAGTTTTAGTTAAATGCTTAGTTTAATTTTCCAATTTGAATGATCTTGTTTGGTAGATGTAGGTTTAATTGGGGAAATTGTGCTTTGTTTCATCATATATCAAGCGTAATCAACCCACACTGACAATCCTCGTCTCACAATATGTATATATACATGTGGAAATGGAAAAAGTAACCCTTCGACTTTTTCTCATGTTCAAGACCTCCTAGTGGACTTTGGCTTGATTTTTCCTAGATTTAATGTTGTAATGTGGTCAACATAGTCACATTAGGTCTTGGACCCTTGTGAATCATTAAAACTTCTATGATGTCTTGTAAAAGTGTTGTGAAGTGTTGTAACCCACTTTCACACTTTTCTAGGAGCCTTTCATCATAGTTCACCTAAATTAACCCCTTTTTATCACTTACCAAGTCTTATTTCAAAATGTAGTAAAGTGTTGTAACCCACTTTCACACTTTTCTAGACTTGTCATCACTAATTCAATCCTTTCTCATGTTTAAGTGACCCCTTAATACACTTTTTGACCCCCCTTAAGTGTGTTTTTGAGGATATTCCCATTGGACAACATTTAATGCTTTGTAATTCCTAACACCCACTTAATTTTCTTAAGTGGGACTAAGTCGCCAATAGGGGAAACTTAGTCCTTTTTGGCACAAAACTCAAAATTATTTCAAATTTCTGATGAGATTTCATTCTCTAACCCTTGAGGTCAGCCTGTGATGTGTTATTTTTGGGAAATTTAGTAAAATCATGTATAAATAAAGGGTTTTCTCCTCATTTTCCATCTCCTATTCACCCATTCATTCAAGCATTCACTCAAGCAATTTACTTAATCATTCTCAAGCATTCGAGCAATCTAAGCACAATCAAGTCATCCATTGGAGCACTTCATTGTATATCTTCAAATTTCTACATCAAGAGTTTGGTGAGTTTATGACATTGCATGTTATCTATTTATCATTCTCTTTCCATATCATTTCATTTTATAGGGTATTATTACCAAAGTGGGGTATGACCAAGGCAAACCCCTATACTCTAAACCTTAACCATTTTCCCCTCTTTGCATGTGTGTTTGCAATATTTGTAGGTAGAATTGTCAAAGAAATAGGTGTTGAAAAGTGGTCAACAATTCATCAAAGCTATTCAAGTCAAATAACCCTAATTCAAGCTTGAAGACTCTTTTTACCCCGTTTTCTATAAAATCAAGAGTGGACACCTGTCAAAAAAGCAAGTGCAGACTCAAAGCTACAAAATCTTGTCCCAAAATTCCTGAAATCTACAGGTGGAATAAGTCACCACTAGTGGTTAATTAGTCCCACTTCCAAGCTTGAAAAGTGGTTTTTTCATTTTTGGATACCCATTTGGCAGATTCCTGTTCTTGCAAGTTTTCCTCAAAACTAGGACTAAGTTGCCCAACTTGACGTAAGTGTCCCATTCAACATTTTTAGTCAATTTTTTCAAGATTCCAAAATCTCTCCACATCATATTTCAGATTCTAGGTGCACCTCTCTAGTCCTGTTCAATTATTTCATCATTTACTTGCATTTTTAAGTGTTTTGCATATCACAGTGTGTTTTCCAACACTTTGCATTTCTTAGGTTTTGCATCATTAAATAATTTTCTTTTCAGATAAGTGCATTAGTACATCATAATTATATACATTACATCTCATTTTCATTAATATTGAGTGTAGAAATTTGCATTTTGTACCCCATTCTTTCTCCTTTTAGGTGAAAACCCTAGAAGGAGCTTAAAGCAGTTGGGCAATCCAAAATCATTGTCCACAATACATATTTAATTAAATGATAAAAAAACACACACACACACATATATAGTTGACATATATAACAATATAATTATATGAATGTATATATATTGATATATATACATATTATAATATAATGTGTGTGTGTGTGTGTGTTTGTGTGTGTGTAAAATGTTATACTGAAAGGTTATACACATATTATAATGCAATGGAAATAGATATATATATAACATGTTATGAGCATGTAACTGCTATTATAAAATATGCATGAGGTAGCCATGTAAGGCTGAGTAACCACACATAGAGTGGAAGGCAAAGTGCCATGCCAAAAGGCAAGATGGTGATGAAAAATAATAGTTGTTTGGAAGCATTTAAAAGTAATAGTTTTAAAACCATAAGCCACCTACATAGGGAACATAAGTTGCAAGAGTTAAAAGGCATAAAAGGCATGATAGAGTAAGTATTCAAACAAGAGTATATAAAGCCCATTCTCAGCTTTTAAGAGAAAGATTTGACTTGAAAAAGGCACAACTTAGGCAGAAGAATAAATTGGCTATGTTTTGGACTCCATACATGCTATGCTATTTGAGCTTTCTATTGAGTTATTGAACACAAAATCATAGGTAGAAATAGTCAGCTAGGGTCATGGAATTTGAGAGTTTTTAAGAGATAAAATTACAACTATTTCGACTAGCAAAGCCCACGATTGGAAAAGGGAAGAGGCGTGGCATGAAACTTATCTTTATTTTAGTTGGAAACTACTTTCCAATTTTGTATAAATAGAGGTAGTAGCTTGGTGTTTGGTTGTTCATTTTCTACGTTCATTCTTGAGTGCATTCGTGTTGTTCATTTGTATTCTTTTTGGCAAGTTTGAGAATAGTTTATTTTGTGAGCTGAGAGCAGTTTATATTGTGAGTTGAGAAGCATATTATTTTGTGAGTTTTGAGAGCATAGAATACTTGTTTAGAGTGGGGATAGGCTGAGTTTAGAGTAGGCAACAAGATGAGCCATTTGCACTGAGTAAGGAGTTACAACCGATTCATTTGGAGCTATTTATACCACAAATGCTTTATATGTTGCTAACTCTTTCCCTTTCCAATTTTGAAACTATATTTTTTTACTATTTGAAAGTGTTTGCATAATCATTGGTTGCATATGGAATAGTTCATGAAATGCTTATGCATATAGCTAGATATATACAAGCTGGTTTGAGGAATCATAATAGCATGATATGTAGCCATTCTTGATTGTAGTGCTTGATTGACTTGGTAAAGTGAAGTTAAATATAAGGTATTGTGATAATATCTAAGATATTGTATGTATTGCTTGGGTAAGTTATATTGTTTTTGAAATGGAAAGGATTGATATCATGATAGAAGTATTATGTCATCTTTATCTAGGGTATGATGCTATGAATACCTATGCTGGTAGTTTAACTATGAGTGGAGAACTTATGTTTTCAGTTGCTCATATTCCCTAAAAGTATGAAAATTTGTTTCCTTCGGTTGGATAAACTAGAGTTTGGGTTAAACCTATTTGGTCAGTTAGATCAATTTAAGTGTTTTATCACTTTTTGGAAATGGAAACATTTTATATTATTAAAATCTCGAGGTCAAAACCAAGACAAGAGTTTTCACAGGTCAATAGAGTTTCCAAGTCAAGTAAGGGGGTGGGTGAACATTCGACACCACTTCTTAGAAAGTGGATTTTTGATATATGTATCAAAATTTGGCCAAATTAATTCTAGAAGTCATTACATACACTTTGTCAGTTCACTGTGAGCTAGGATTGCATAGCTAGTCAGGAGTGTCATGTGTAGTTGACGAGTATCCATAGTATGACAATATTCATAGTTATTGGGATTTTTTTCCTTGGGGAATGCAAACTATTCTATTTGTATTTGCAAATGATCTCTTCTTTACATGACTCTACAATCCCATTAGCATTCACAAAACATCTAAGTCCTAGTAGGGCACTAAATGAGTCAAATGTTTCTTTAATCACAACTACTTCAAAATCTACTATTTCTTTTACCCCTTTAACATTAATTTCCACCTAATTTCATGTCCCTAGTGTTTTCATTGCAGTTCCATCTGCTAAACTTATGTTATATGGTGTTTATGCTAATTCCAATATTCTTATCTGCTCCCTTACCCATTTTAGGATCATATTGATGTCTGCTCCTAAATCTACCATGACATTAGTTATATTTTTATGATTTATGCTTTACTATGATCATAATAGGACATGTTTTCCACTATCAGTCTTCTTTATTCATAGTTCTAATTTGAGGTGTTTTCTATTTTTATTCTAATACTTACAAAATTGTTGCAGTTTATCTAATAGATTGAAATGATTAGCCCTTTTGGTTAATTGCTTTAGTATTTCAACTTCTTGTTCGGAAAGATATTGGTCTTTTTCTTTATTTTGTTGTTTTATGACTACTTGTTTTGTTTCTTTCCTTATCTTATCATGTTCTTTCTTAGTGGGGTGAAATGCATCCTCATATGTGGAATCTTCTTCTTTTGTTGTGCTCTGTTGACTAGTCGTGGTGATGGTTCCTTATTGACTTATCACTATTGCTTTATTATGGGTAGGGGGCTCTTTGTTAGAGTTCTCTGCATTCTCTTCTCTGTTGGTGTGAATGGGATTATTTCTTAACTAATCATTAGTGAGGACCTAATCACATTAATAAGTTTACCTAGGAGTTAAGTTATCCTAGTTGTCATTTCTAGAAGTTAGTTATAACGGGGCCATGTCTCATTATTTACTTTTAGTCATCTAGGCATTTAATAGTTTTCCTATGCATTATCCTATGCATTTATTATTTGCATTATGAATTTAATGTTTGTATCAAGGATAGTTATCCTACCTCATCTCACCTTGCCTAAATATAAAAGGGGCTTGTACATTTGTAACATATTATAGATTAATTCAATATCATCATAGATCATCATTTGACCAATTATCTATCTTCATGCGTTGCAACACTTTCTTGTGGATGGTGTCTTTTATGGTTGATCCTTTGAAGATTGCATAGCTTCAATTGGGTTCATTGTTCATTAATATATCCAACATGGTATCAGAGGATAGGCCTTGTAAAGTCCATCTCAAATTGGAGAGTTGAGCTGAGGAGATTTCCATTGCAAGTTCAAGGGTTTTCATTATGGGCTAGTTGTTGTCATCTGATAGGCAGCTGATTTTTGAAGCACATTGGGTCAGATCTGACCTTGATCGCCATTGCGTTCAAGAGGTCCAAAAACCCCTAAAACACCTGTTAAATTGTTGAAATTCGACAATTTTATTTTGCAGCAATTAGAGGTTTTTTTTGGCAAGCTGGGTATCCATACTGTATGGATCATAAAGTTGGCGGAGAAATTTTTTTCCCCCCCTTTGCAATTTTTTTTTTTTCTGAGGTGACATAATATATTTTGTAGGTTTATTAATTATCATTGAGCTATATCATAGTTTAGAAGATATTATTATTTGGTGTTTTTTTCCAACATATAAATATATTTATTATTGATGGACATTTTATGGTGGCATATTATTTTATATCATTTGGTGGTCAATATAATATCTATGGACATTGTTGTGCGATTATATTTTTTATTGGTGGGAATTAATATTATATTGTGGATATCTGTGGACAAAGTTTTTTTTGCAGAGCCTTTAATTCATTTGCAAGCCATATTATCCTGGTCACTTGTTTCTTCCGTTGCTTGTCACATCCTTGTCAGCTCGTGCATTCATTACCACCTGCTGGATTTTCTTTCTTGACTGCTACTAATTGCCAAAAGTTTCCCTTTGTTTACTTTTCAACCACTACTTTACTTAGCTACCAACACTGGGTGCCTATTGTTCGAAGGGCCAACGAAGTGATGTTTCTACCTTACACTGCCTCGTCACTGCCTATGGCAACGTTTTTATATTCTACCAATGCAGCCCTAGGTCACATGAGTGGCCAAGTAATAAAGCCCGGGGGATTTTTTTTGCCCCAAGGTGCTTATTTTTTTGCCTAGTTAGCTTGTAGGCCCTAATTGGACAATTTTTTTTAACAGAGCATAACTTTTCACCAGGATGTCAAAAGTTTAGAAACAAGATATCAATAGAAAGTTGGTTCCATGTATTTCGTAGTGGTATAGATCATTTTGTGAGATTTTTCTGCAAGTACAAATTATTTCCAACTAAATCCAGTACTTTCTTTTGGACTCTTGAGCTCATATCTTTTTGCTAGATTATCGGATTTTGGAGATTCTAGCAGCATTGCAAAGGTGATAAAGAGATTTCTCATTTTGTCCATGCACTTTTTTCAAATTCAGATTTAGGTACAATACATTGAGTTTTTGTAATTTGTGGCATTTACTTGATTACTTGGACATACTGCTATTTGGAGAAGGTCTATTTGATTGGGAGGCTTCATTTTTAGTTGAGAATTATATTTTGGGAGTTTCACGTCAATTTCTATTAGATATTTTGTCTTTTGATCGATTTGTGTTTGTGGCTCTAATGGAAAGACTAGGTTTTGAGGTTCTTACTCATAATTATCATACATAGAAGGTGAGAATGCAAAGATTACTTTGGTCTAGGGGATTATATTCTACCTTGGGAGAGGAAAAACCTAATTTTCCTAGGGAATATGAGAGATTTACACATAAAAAAAATGTGATGAGGCGATGGGCTTGATTACACTACATGTTTTTGATTCCTTATTCTTCCACATTGAGGAGTGCACTACACCAAGATAGGTATGGGATAAATATGAGGATCTCTTTGGTTTTGTTAGTGATGTAAGACCTTTACAATTAGAAGCAAAATTGGCATCTCTTTCTATTGATTCATTTCCTACTATTGAGGACTATTTGGTGAAGTTCAAGTATTTGTGAACTCAATTAGCGAGTTGTGGGAAAGAGAAAAATGATAAGGAATGTATATTTATAATTTTGTCTAAATTGAAAGGTGAATTTGAACATTTTTCCACTTCCTTTTATTCCACCATGGATGGGTTAGGTGCTTCATTTGTCATGCCTTCATTTGAGACCTTTTGTGAGAGATTGACTAGGGAACAATCAGAACTTAGCTAACATGATGTCACTTCTAATTCTCATTTGTTGATATCCACACCACCTAAGGGGAAAGGGAAGAAAAAGAACAAGCCTAAGATAGAATCTATTGAGACTTCCACCACCTCTTCTAAAGAGGATAAATCCAAGAAGGAGAAACCCAAATGCACTTTTTGTAAAGGGATTGGTCATAGTGAACAAGTTTGCTATAGGAAGGAAATTCATGAGTTGAAACAACTCCTTAAGGATCATCATATTGCCATTCCTTCTCCATCCTCTCGTTCACGCTCTCCTTCTACCACACATGAGGACACTTCTCACATTGGGATTGCAGGAAATCACTATTGGAGATTTGAAAGAAAAGGGTCATGCATTGATTACCACTTATGTTGATGGACCTAATGGATGGATTATTGATTTGAGTGCTTCAAAATATATTTCTAGTTCATTTGATCATATTATTCCAGGGTCACTTAAAGCATCATATTTTGATAGGATCTTGACTGCAAACAATGAGTTTGTTCATGTTGCTGGTATGTGTGATGTTGACTTGGGTATAAGGCCAATATATAACGCTCTTTATATTCCTGAGATGGCCCATAATCTTCTTTTAGTTTATGAGATTACACAGTCAAGAAACATAGCTAAGTTCACATCTGACTTAGTTTTCATTTGTAAGGAGATAGGAGAACTCATTGCTATGGGTCGGCCTGATCATCAGGCTAAGGTGTATACCTTCTCCTACTTCTGTCACAATAATGATCCTTATGTTCCTCAAACTCCTAGTGTGGTAAATAATTCAGCTAATGGATATGGTATCTGGTTGAATTTGGCTCTTCTTAGTGTGGTTCCATCATCTATTGCTTTATCAGAGTTGGCAGTTGATTCCAGGACTTTAGTAAAGCAGGATATATTCAGTTTTTCAAATTTGTGGTTGCAGGATGGCTTTATTTCTAGTATTGTAAATTTGTCTTGTCATTCTTCTTCTATAGGTTTGGAGGACATACTTGAGGGGGTAACTCTCCTCTTTGCAGATTGTTCTTTGGAGGACATTCTTGAGTCTCCTCATTACATTATTTCTTCCTTGATTGGGGATCTTGATTTTGGTGAGATAGCTTTAGAGGCACTTGATTCTTCTTCTAATATTTCATTGGTGAGACTTCTTCCTTCTCATTTCATCGTGGAGTTGGACTATCTTCCACATCTACCATTAGATTTTTCTCTTCCTAAGGGGAGACATGTGGTTTGTCATCATTGGGTTCTCTTTTTTCTTTAGAATTTCTTCAGTGGTTTTGATGATACTTCATTATGGGGGGCAATACAGTCTCCATAGTTCCCTTCATTGGAGGGGTCATTATATTGTATTCTTGTGGTTGATGTAGTTCTTGGAGGGTATTTATGTTGAGACCTCCATACATCACTTGTATCACTTGTACATGATTTGCATTGCATCACTTTTTTGGAGAGGAGTTTTGTCCCATGAGGTTTTCTCCTTTTCTCCATTTGTGAGAGATTAGTTGCATGATTAGTTGTGCATGGGTACCTAACATGGCCTCATTGCTGGGACCCATATTACATTTCCATATTGCATCATTTTCATAATAACTACACTCCCTAGTTGCACTTATGGGGGGGTGTTGGTGTGAATGTGGTTATTTCCTAACTAATCATTAGTGAGGACCTATTCACATTAATAAGTTTACTTAAGAGTTAAGTTATCCTAGTTGTCATTTCTAGAAGTTAGTTATGATGGGGCCATGTCTCATTTAATTTTAGTCATCTAGTTATTTAATTTTTTTCCTATGCATTTATTATTTGCATTAGGAATTTAATGTTTGTATCAAGGGTAGTTATCCTACCTGATCTCACCTTTCCTATATATACAAGGTGCTTGTACATTTTTAACATATTCTAAATCAATTCAATATCAGCTTAGATCATCATTTGATCAATTATCTATCTTCATGTTCATGTTGCAACACTTTCTTGTGGATGGTGTCTTTCATGGTTGATCCTTTGAAGATTGCATAGCTTCGATTGGGTTAATTGTTCTTCAATATTTCCAACATTCTCTATAGATTCCTTGGTCTATCTCGTCATCTTGTTTTGGAACTCTTCATAGTAATCTTGCCTGTTTGTTTTGATGTAAGTTTTGTAATTCATCACTTTTTGATTGGGAATCCATATTTTTGTAGTAGGTCTAGGCTCTGTCATAGTTGAACACATCATGTTCTATGCTACCCTAGAATCCACATGGTTTATTTTTGTCTCCCCAACATTTTGTTGAAAAATATCTCAATTTACCACATTTAAAGCATGTAGCATCATTTTGTCTTCTCCTACCTCTACCTCAACCTCTATCCCCACAAAATTATCCTCTATCACTATAATTGTCCTAGTTTGGCTAGTTCTATATAGAATTGACATTTTTTTATTTTTCCATGGTGGGATTTTATATCCATGACCATGTTTGTATAATGGTCCTTTTGCTAAAAATTTAACATATTCCATTGTTTGTAGGTCATTATTACTTGTTGTGGTAGAATATGCTCTTAACTAGAACAACTGCGATGGACAATATTTGGTATCATGATCATCCCACTCTCCATGAACATCATAGTAGATTGCATTCACCTTTTTGGGTATTGTTTATAGGTCTACTCATAATGCATTTTCTTTCTTTTCCCCTACTTCCTTGGGGCACTCATTTCTAATATGGCCCTCCCTTCCATAATAGGTGCACCATATATTGAGTCTTGACACATATACTTCTCTCTTTGCCATGATATCTTGTTGGAACCTAAAGTATTATAGTCCTAGTTTAAGTTTATCAAATTCCCTATTTTCTCTTTCTCTATCTTGTTTATGCTAGGATTAGTTTTCAATCTGGTATGCAAATGTAACTAATTTTGAATATATATTGAAATTTCATTCATCTAGTGCTATTCTAATCTCCGGTAAGAATTCAAGATGAACCATTCAATATTATATTTGTAACTTATGTTGGATTTTGTGGTTGTATTTCTGATATGTGGTTGTCATTGATGTCAATACTATTAGCATTAATTCATTCAAAGCTGTATATGTCGAGGATATTGAGAAAATTGTAATAAATGAGTTGCAGGTTGTCAGTGGTGAAATGAAGTTTAGTATGTTGGTATGTTTTGTACATTGACAATCAGAGGTTGTGGACTAAAGGGTTTGTTCCTGAGTATATCTAGTTTATCCACGTCAAGTTTGAGAGATCCGCGTGAAGATTTGATCGAGTTATGAAGATTCTCATTTTGATAGTTTTACTATTTCTTCAGTTTTTGTTTCTGATTGAAGATGATGCTCTTTCAGTTAGTTCAGTTGCTGCAGATGCTTCTCTAATGATTCATGATGCTTGTGGATGCTTCTAGATCATGCTCTATCTTTGTTGCATGTCCACATTGATCGTTGTGCTCACGATTCAAGATTTTCTCTTGCGTGTTCATGTCTTTGTTGTTCTTGGCCGACATCGTGTTTGTAGCATGTTGTGGATTTTCAAGGAGTAATTAATTGAAGTGTTTTAATATTGGAGATGTTTATTTTGGGTCCTCACTAAGTTGTAGCTTACCTTGGTTGATTCGCATTGAAAATTATCTATTGTTTTAGGGCCGACAATTTGTATTCATTTTTTTATTTCTTTGTGGACGACTTGTAGCGATGTAATTTCATGTTGTGGATATATAAGAGTGATTGTTTATTCAAATTGAAGGGTGGAAGAGTTTGCAAAAATGTGCCAGAGTATTCCAGAGTGTGCTTCTATGTGTGTATGTGTGAATATAATTTGAAGGTAACTCGCAGAGTGTGAAGAAGTGTGTAGAAGAGTGAATTGTTTTTGTGCTTAACTAGAATTGTAATTAGGCATTAGTAGATGCTATTTTCTCAGTTCAAAATCCGGATGGTTGTAATCTGAATCTCTTCCTTTGTAATTGAGTAGTGAGCTCTAGGTTGTGTGCCTAAATGCTTGTGCATTCCCCATATTTCATTTTTATTATACTTTTAACATGGTATAATCTTGTGGACTGACCTCCACTGTGGTTTTTCCCCTAACGGGGTTTCCACATAAAAAATCTTGGTGTTATGTGTGTTTCTGATGTGTTGATGATTTATGTTTTCATTGTTAATAATCAAATTTGAGAATTAAGTTGATAAGTTGAATAATTTTTGAAATTCTGTGACAACTGATTCAGCCCCCCTCTCAGTTGTCTGTCCCTACGTTGCCAAGAATTGGTATCAGAGTAGGTTCCTTGGAATAATTTTAACAACTTAAAGTGATCCAAGATGGTAAGTTACAAGAAGGATAGTCCAAGATTTTATGGAACAAATCACTCTTTGTGGAAGACTCGAATGGAGTGCCATCTAAGATGCATTGGTGAACCCTACTGGAGCATTACAAGTAATAAGTATATTATTCCACTGAATAGTACTTATGCTGAGTATAATATCTAGGATAAGGAAGCTTTGTTGAGTGCTTTGACTGATTCTGAGATGAAAAATGTTATGGATCTAAAGATTGCTCATGAGATTTGGAAAAAATTGGAAACCTTGTATGAAGGTGATGCTAATGTGAAGATTGCTAAGTTGCAGAGTTTGAAAGGGAAATATGAAAGGTTGAGAATGGGTGATGATGAGAAAATTAATAATTTCATGCAAAGAGTGAATGAACTTGTGTGTGGTATTAGATGTGCTGGTGGAAAGATAGAAGAATTTGAGATTGTTGCTAAAGTGCTTAGATCCTTGCTTGATTCTTACAAAGTCAAAGATAGTGCTATTAAAGAGCTCTAGAGTGTAACAAATATAACCAAAGATATGTTGGTTGGTAAGATGACTTCTTTTGAGCTGGCCAAATTTGGTGATGCCCTTCCTAAGGTTGAATATACATTTACGACTACTACTTCTGGAAGAGATAGAAATAGATATGATCAAGGTGAGAGTTCATCTAGAAAGACATTCAAGTATGAGGATGAAATCAGACAAATTGAAGAAGAAGAAAGAGAGATGGAAGAGCTGGAAGCACTTATTGTTAAAAGAGTACTGAGAGGAAAAGGTAAGTATGAAGGAAAATTGCCTCTTAAATGTTTTTCTTGCAATAAGATAGGTCATTTTGCATCAAGGTGTCTAGAAAGAGATCCTAAACCAAGACATAACAAGCCTAGATTTTAGAAGAAGTGTTACTATGTTGCTGATGATGGTGTGACAGATGATGAATCTGATAAAGGTGAAGATGAATGGGTATTTATTGCTATCAAGGAAAATAATCCTGTATCTACTGAATCTGCTGGTTTTACAAATGTGGAGAAAGCCCTAGCTGCTCGAGTTGAAGTGAAAGATGAATGGGTGATTGACACTGGATGTTCACATCATATGACAAGAGACAAAAGTAAGTTTATAAGCTTGGAAAAGTATGATGGTGGTGTTGTGAGATTTGGTAATAATACAACTAGTGTGATCCATGGAAGAGGATGCATTTCTCTTGATGGTAAGCATAATACTGATGATGTTCTGTATGTGGAAGGATTGAAGCATAATCTTTTGAGTGTTCGTCAGATGGTTGATAAAGGATACAATCTTTAGTTCAAGGATGGAAAGTGCAGAATATTGAGTTCTAGAAATGAAATTGCATTAGGTACAAAAACAAAAGGTAATATCTTTCACTTGAGTGTTGCTAGTAAAAGTTGTTTGATTGCTCAAGTTGATGAAAGTTGGTTGTGGCATAGGATAATGTGTCATGTTAACTTTAATAATATTATCAAGATAATTTCTACTAAGGTTGTGAGAGATTTAGCTAAGATGGTGAAACCTACTAATGCAATATGCAAGGAATGTCAGTTGGGAAAGCAAACCAGAATTTTATTTTGAAGTAAAAAAATTGTTCAAATGAATTGATAGAGCTTGTGCATACTGATCTGTGTGGTCCCTCTAAGGTTAGAAGTTTACAAGGTTACAGGTATTTCATGTTACTCATTGATGATTATTCCAGAATGGTATGGATTACTTTCTTAAGGGAGAAATATGAAGCATTGGAGAAGTTCAAGATCTTTAAAGCTATGGTTGAGATAGAGACAGGTTTGAAGGTTAAATGTCTGAGATCAGATAGAGGTGGAGAATTCACTTCCGATGAATTTAATTCTTTTTGTGAAGAACATGGAATAAAGAGACAATAATCTACACCACGGACCCCTTAGAAAAATGGAGTTGTGGAAAGGAAGAACAAAATAATTGAAGATGCTGCTAAAACAATGAAGTTGGAAGGAAATGTCCCTCATATCTATTGGAGAGAAGCTGTGAGTACTGCTGTGTACACACTCAACCGGGTACAACTCAAAGGTGATACTGGTAAGACCCCTTTTGAGCTATGGGTTGGTCACAAGCCTACTATTAAATACTTCAAGATATTCAGAAGCAAATGTTATATTAAGAGGGATGAAGACATAGGAAAGTTTTATGCTAGGAGTGATGAAGGTATCTTTCTGGGTTATTCTACTAAAATCAAGGCCTATCAGTGTTACAATAAAAGATTGAAGAAAATGGTTGAAAGTGAAAATGTCAAGGTTGATGAAGACTTAGGTACACCCTACAAAACTTGTGGATATGACTCTAATGATCAGGATGATAGTACAAACCAAGGGAAGCAAGATCAGACTACAAATCAAGTGCAAATCAATCCTGCAAATCAAGAGAATGCAGAAGGAGAAACTAGTGGAAGTGCAGAAGAGAGAACACAAGACCTTGAAGTTGAAGAACATCCTAAGAAGACTTTGAGGTATGTAAGATTGAATATTTAGAAGATCAAATTATAGGTGATAAGAAAAAATGTGTCCAGACTAGGAGAAAAATTGCAGAAGAGTATTGCTTGATTTTAGAAACTGAGCCTACTAGTGTGAATGAAACATGCAAAGATGAGCATTGGGTTGAAGCAATGAAAGAAGAGTTAAAACATACTGAAAAGAATGATACATGGATTCTTGCTACCAGACCTAAGGATAAGAATGTCATTGGAACTAAATGGGTCGTTAGAAACAAACTGAATGAGCAAGGTGAAGTGATTAGAAACAAAGCAAGAATGGTATGTAAAGGATATTCACAAATGGAAGGAATTTATTTTGAAGAGACTTTTGCTCCTATTCCTAGAATTGAAGCTGTAAGATTATTTCTTGCCTATGCTACTCACAAGAACTACAAAGTTTATCATATGGACGCGAAATAAGCTTTTCTAAATGGCTAGTTGGAAGAAGAAGTGTATGCTGATCAACTTGATGGATTTCAGTTGACTGATAAGAAAGATATGGTGTGTCGGTTGAAGAAAGCACTATATTTTCCAAGGAAGCCCTTAGAGCATGGTATGCTAGATTGGACAAGTATTTGATAAAGCTTGGATTAACAAAGGTACTGCTGATAGTAATTTGTATTTCAAGAATGATGATAAAGATCTCATTGCTGAAGTATTTGTTGATGATATAATTTTTGGAGGAGATGATGGTTTGTGCATGAAGTTTGCTAATGAGATGCAAAAAGAATTTGAGATTTCAATGATTGGTGAGATGAAATTATTTTTGGGATTGAAAATTACTTAGTTAGATAAATGGATTTTTATATCTCAGTCCAAGTATGTGAAGGAATTGTTGAAGAAGTTCAGTATGAAAGATTCAAAGCCAATTGGTACACCCATGGTGACCAGATGCAAGTTGACAACAAAAGATGATTTTCTGAAAGAAAATTAGATAAGATACAAATCAATGATTGGTGGATTGTTGTACTTAACTCAAACTAATCCTGATATCATGAATGTTGTATGTATTGAACATGCAAGATTTCAAGCTGATCCGAAGGAATCTCATGTGACTGCCGTGAAGAGAATTTTCAGATACTTGAAGGGAATAGTTGATCTTGGACTATGGTATCCTAAAGATGATGATCTTACCTTGAGTGCCTTTACTGATGTTGATTGGGCAGGAGATGTGAATGACATAAAAGTACTACTGGTAGAACATTTTTCTTGGGTAAGAAGCTAATTTCATGGTTAAGCAATAAGCAAAATGCCATTTCCTTGTCTACTGCAGAGGCCGAATACATTGCTGTTGCTAACAATTGTACTCAAGTCCTATAGATGAAGCAGATGCTGAAGGATATCAGAGTTGTATATGATGAGCCTATTTTGCTATATTCTATGATAATTCAAGTGCTATTAACATTTCCAAGAATTCGGTGCTGCATTCAAAGAAAAAGCATATATTTATCATTTTTCACTTTTTGAAGGAGAAGGTAAGTGAAAAAGAAGTTAGATTGGAGTATGTGCCTACTAAGGAGCAGATTGCAGACATCTTTACCAAGCCATTGCCTAAGGATAATTTTGAGTATCTCAGAGGGAAGTTAGGGGTGATTACCCCTCCTAATCAGAACTAAGGATGCATTGCTTTGCATCAATCCACACATTTCATAGTCATATCTTGTTTTAGATTGATGTTGTGGTGGCTGCTACTCAGGGGGAGTAGTCAGATGGTTCAAAAATTCAGATATGTGGTTAAGAGCTTAGAGATCTTTGTCATTGATGTCAAACGGGGAGAAGATTCATGTGAAAAACTAGTGATCATCTGGGGAGAAGCTCATGTGAAAGTGTTGAGGAGAAAATGAGCCAAATCCTAAGGAGGAGTAAGTGTCAAGAGTTAGTTGCGTTGATGGTGTTTTCTGCATCATGTGTTGCCATCAATTCCAAAGGGGGAGATTGGTGGATGTTGTGGTTGTGTTGCTAATATGTGGTTGTCATTAATGTCAAAACTATTAGCTTTAATTCATTTGAATTTGTATATGTCGAGGATATTGAGAAAATTGTAATAAATGAGTTGTAGGTTGTCAGTGGTGAAGTGAAGTTTAGTATGTTGGTGATTAGAGGTTGTGGACTAAAGGGTTTGTTTATGAGTATATCTAGTTTATCTACGTCGAGTTTTAGAGATCTGCGTGAAGATTTGATCGAGTTATGAAGATTCTCATTTTGACAGTTTTACTGTTTCTTCAATTGGTGTTTCTTATTGAAGATGATGCTATTTTAGTTAGTTCAATTGTTTTGGATTCTTCTTTAATGATTCATGATGCTTGTGGATGCTTCTAGATCGTGCTCTATTTTTGTTGCATGTCCGCATTGATCGTTGTGCTCACAATTCAATATTTTCTCTTGCGTGTTCATGTCTTTCTTAATCTTAGCCGACATAGTGTTTGTAGCATGTTGTGGATCTTTGAGGAGTAATTAATTGAAGTTTTTTCGTATTGGAGATGTTTATTTTGGGTCCTCACTAAGTTGTAGCAAACCTTGGTTGATTCACATTGAAAATTACCTATTGTTTTGGGGCTGACAGCTTGTATTTATTTTATTATTTCTTTGTGGCCGATTTGTAGCGATGTAATTTCATGTTGCAGATATATAAGAGTGATTGTTTATTTGAATTGAAGGGTGGAAGAGTGTGCGAAAGTGTTCCAAATTATTCCAGAGTGTGCTTCTATGTGTGTATGTGTGAATATCATTCGAAGGCATCTAGCAGAGTGTTAAGAAGTGTGTAGAAGAATGGAGAATTGTTGTGCTTAACTGGAGGGTGCTGTCATAATAGTGGTTTACAATTCCTGAGAGGAACGAATTTTAGCTGAAATCACATATTTTAAGAAAATATAATGATTTAAGCCTTAAAAAGTTCTATTTTAAGGATTCCAATTGAAGAGGGTTTGATCAAATCACCTTAGATCAAAACCCCTTGGATAGAACCTCGCTAGTTTTAAACCATACCTATAAATGCATCTCCTTTACACCTATCCAAATGCTGATAAAAAATCACTTTTGATTTAGATTTTGGGGGATCAAATGAATTCATTTAAAATTTATTTGAAATGACTATGGTATTCCTCAGAATAAGCTATCCAATGAATATAATTTTAATATGTTTCAGTTTTGTTATGTATTTGTTTTTTAAGTTTTATTAAACATAGGTTTTTCATTGAAAATGAATTTCTTTGTTCTTCACATGTGGAAAAATAGAATATTATCAAAAAATTTGAAAAATATGAGTGCACTAGATATTGAAGTCCTTGATCCAACAAAAAGAATTAAATTAAATTTTGACATATACAAAAAGTTCTGGATTATCACGGTCCGTTGTTATGCGAGATTGTAATTTGTTTGACTTTGAAACTTGATTAAGGAAAAAATATTCAATAAAAACTATCTAACCAAGTGGAAGCACTAGATATCAGAGTTACAAATCTAAATTTGAAGAATAAGAATTTTATCCTTAATGGAAAAAAAGTTATGCGTTATACGATTGTGGGTCACTTTTTAAAAATGTTGTTTTCACGAGAAAAATCAATTTTCGTGGGAGATGGAAAGAAGTGAAATTTGATTCCAAAATTTTGAAAAAATATTTTTAGAATCTGACAAAATTTGATGAGACTCTAGTTTGCACCATCTTCAAATTCCTCACAGTTTAGCCGCTATAGGTGCCCGAATGTGAAGATTTAGTTAAAAATAATAATTTCAGTGTCCAGTTTGGCCAAAAATTGTAAACCACTATTATGGGATCACCCTGGAACTGTAATAAGGCATTAGCCGATGCTATTTTATCAATTCAAAATCCAAATGGTTGTAATTAGAATCTCTTTGTAAGACAGTGTGTCTTCCTTTGTAATTGAGCAGTGAGCTCTAGGCAGTGTGCCTGAATGAATGTGCATTCCCCATATTTCATTTTCATTATACTTTTAACAGGGTATAATCTTGTGGACTGACCTCCACCATGGTTTTTCCCCTAATAGGATTTCCATGTAAAAAATCTTGGTGTTATGTGTGTTTCTGATGTGTTGATGATTTATGTTTTCATGGTTAATAATCATATCTGAGAATTAAGTTGATAAGTTGAATGAGTTTTGAAATTTTGTGACAATTGATTCACCCCCCCTCTCAGTTGTCTGCCCTTGCATTGCCAACAACTTAATGGTTCTTCTAGTCATCTAGTAACTTACTTAAATCTTTTATCAAATTCTTTGATTGTTTCATCTTCATTTTGTGTTAATTCCTAGATTTTACTAATGCCTTCCATAGGTAAATGTGGGTGAGATTTTTTTTTTAAGAAGTTAGGCCTATTTTACCGATTCCCAGTCTTTGTTATGATTAGGGTAGTTTTTCTACCATCTTAAATTTTCTCTACGAAGTGATACAAAAAATTCAAATAGCTTTGTGTCATCTCTAGTTATGTGTTGTCTTTGCCATAAAGACTCTAGGATAAATACATGTTTGATTGCTTGAGTTGTGTCTTGTCCAAACATGGCTAATTTTGTAGTGGTGTTCATGGTTGCTTATTCTTTTGACTCACTATCTGTATATCATATATCAAAGTTGTATCCACCCAATGTTTCTATTTTGTTTCCTTCTCCTTGTTGTTCACTTGTGCTCTATTCTACTAGGTTTTCTACTTCCTCTACAGAAAAACTTCTTGCTTTTAATGACATTAAGGGTGACTCCTAGTCGGGGGTTGCATCTATTCAAAGTGTCCTTTTGTTCTAGGAGATATTCATTTATGCATAAGTATCATTTGGTTAATTGATTGTGATGTTTTGTTATAGGGTGTTAACCTCATATAATTCTCCTTATTTTCTATCACATATATGTCTCTTATTTTCAATACACTTCTAGTTACCAATTCATCCCAGTAATCACCATCAAATATTATGTTTCAGAGGTGTTGTATTGGGGTTTCTAGTGGTAACCAATATTCATTTATATTTAATTAGATATTTTTCCATTTTGGATGAACAATTGGTGTCTTGTTTAGAGGAGGTATCATAATTCTTGCTACCGCTTGTTCAATTTCTTTCTTGGAATTACCATACTCTTTAATTTCACCTTCTATGTTTTGAATAATTTGGTTTAATTGGTTTATGATATACCCTAATATATATGCATTCTACATGATTTATGATTAAGGAATGGTGGTAGACCAAGCGGCGCCATTACTTATTCAAAAAAGGAAGAATAACATGCAATTTAATTTTTCATTCGTGTAGTTGCATTCAACAAAAGCCATATTTACATGTTCTTTCTTTTCTCTTTTGACACACATGGTGACACTGATATTGTCGCATAATTTGAGTTATAGTAGGATGTGAAAAAAGATCTGTAAAAGAGATCTTAAACACATATGCAACTTTTGGAACCAATGTTGTTGTCGTATTCAAGTTCTTAAAATCATTTTAGCTGGCCATTCTGATAAACTTCAACGAAAATTGTTTGTGTTGGAGTAAATTCAAGTAAATCTTTTTTTGCAGTTGCAGGCACTCGTTGGCTCGGTATTTTAAATTCCATTCAGGACTGTAGTTGAAAGGGAATAAGAGATCTTTCTGAAGGTTATGTGCATTATTCTAATTAAATAATAATTTTATTATTATTATTATTTTTATGTGTAATTAGTATCTTATAAGCTTGAATATTCCATGTAATTATTTAATATATAATTTATTTCATTTTAGTAAAGCTTCATTGAAAAATGATATCATATGTTATATAATATAAATTAATTATATAATAATTAGAAATTGAACTACAAGAATATTACATGTGTATTTTGTTATATAATATGATAGATTTTGTTTCATATTTTTGTAATTGTTGTTATGTTATATGTTTTGTAGAAGTTATTTTAGAGAGATCCCACACACAAGTTTTCACATATATTTTCCCAATTGAGTTGGATTTTCTAAACATCAACATCATATGCAACTAACTTATAGCTTTTACATGTTTGAGCCATTTACTAAGGTTATAGGAACTTCTTCAACATATTTTCCCACAAAAGTTAAAGATAACTGCCATTATCCCATCTATTGCTAGGAATGTCACCATTCTATAAGGTTACCAATTATGAACCTTCCATTAGAAGATGTATCATTATGTAAGAATATTTTGCAAGTTTATAACTACATTCTATAAGTAATATATTTACTAATAACAATTATAGTATGATATATTTTCCATTTTACATATCCATGCACATCTTGGGTATGGGTCACATGTAAGGAATCCAATTTGATGTTTATTTATTTCACTTCATTAATCTAAATTCGAATATTTGACTTTCAAACTAGAGTATCTATCTTTAAAAAATTAATGTAATTAAAATTACATTTTCATTTAGTTGTGTCCTATAATTTAAAAAGAATTTACATAACATTATTGTTATATATGTATTTATTATTATTTAAAATTGAGTTATGATTGTGATGAAAATTTGATTAGGGTTAAGGTTGAATTAGAATTCTAATTTTTAATATCTAATTTTAATATCATGTAAGATGAGAATCTAGAATTAATAAAATTTTAAAAATAACAATGGAGATAATATTTACTACACAAAATTTTATACAAGAAAAAAATCTTAAACAATACAATTTGAATTGAGAGGTTAAAAAATAAAAAGGATTTCTTGCAATAAAAGTACACTATTTAATGTATATGATCATTTTGATGTAATATCCATGTTTTTTTATGTGTGTAAATAGTATTTTATAAGCTTGAATATTCCATGTAATTATTTAATATATATTTTATCTCATTTTAGTAAAGCTTCATTGAAAAATGACATTGTAGGTTATATAATGTAAATTGATTATATAATAATTAGAAATTGAACTACAAGAATGTTACATGTGTATTTTGTTCTATAACTACAAATTATGATACATTTCTCTTTATATTATTGTAATTTTTTTTATGTTGTATATTTTGTAGAAGTTGATTTGGAGAGATCCCACACACAAGTTTTCACATATATTTCTTCAATTGAGTTGGATTTTCTAAACATCAACATCATATGCCACTAACTTGTAGCTTTTACATGTTTGAGCCATTTATTAAGGTTATAGGATTTTCTTCAACATATTTTCCCACAAAAATTAGATAACAACCATCATGCCATCTATTGCTAGGAATGTCAACATTTTATAAGGTTACAATTATGAACCTCCCATTAGAAGATGTATCATTATGTAAGAATATTTTGTAAGATTATAACCACTTTCTATAAGTAATATATTTACTAATTACAATTATATTATTATATATTTTCCATTTTACATATCTATGCACATCTTGGGTATGGGTCACATATAAGGAATCCAATTTGATGTTCATTTTTTTCACTTTATTAATCAAAACTCAAATATGACTTTAAAACTAGAATATCTATCTTAAAAAAATTAATGTAATTAAAAAATTATATTTTCACTTACTTTTATCATATAATTTTAATTTTTTTTTACATAACATTATTATTATTTAAAATTGAATTACGATTGTGATCAGAATTTGATTAGGGTTAGGGTTGAATTAGAATTCTAATTTTTAATATCTAATTTTAATATTATGCTATCATTTTTTTAATTAAAATGTTCATGGATGAAAAAAGCAACAAGAGTGCCCAACCACATGCAACTGTGTATATATATAAATATACAATAGAAATCAAATAAAAAAACACCAAAATCAAGAATGAGAAGTTGTAATGGTAGAAAACCCAAATCTATGCTAAGCCGCCAATGTAGGTTCATGATAATTACGTCGAGAGGCGTTCTACAATAGCAGCAAAGTAGCGTGTACATTTTTTGAAACTGTCTTTAATTTGACGTTCTCCTGCCTTTGGTGAGTGTTGATGGCTGCTCCCGGCTATTTTATTTAATTTGACTAATGTCTATATAAAGGACGTGTTTCAGATTATGGAATCGTCGATTCAGAAACTTATCTGACAAGGACGGCAGGAAAAAACTATTTATAGTGAATGCATTAGATTTTGCCAGGCCCTCTCCTCCGGAATGGTTGACGTGGAGTAAACAATGGCTCATATTGGGTTAATTTACTAATTTGGATGATATGGCACGAACGTTGCAGGAATATTCGCTGCATTAAGTTGCCCTCTGTAACCTGCCCACTCTTCCACCGTTACTATATTCAATTCAAATTGAATTATAATGCAGTATAATTTCATGCATTTTGAATTCCATAAGCCTAATTTGAAACTGAATTGTTCTGCAGCGTAATCAGTTTATGGGCTTTCTCTAAATCGATCCTTCTCATGGGTACGCGGTTTTCCATCTCTGTTTCAACATCAGATCATCAGCTTACAATTTCCTGAAACAAAACTGGAAACAAGCGATGTTGAATAACAAGATTGTGGAAACGAAACTGGAGCTTTGGTGAAACAGAGATGGAAAACCTCGTACCCATGACAAGGATTGCTCTTTTAGATTCCACCAAGACCACGAAAAGGATTTTTCTTCCGTGAGTATATATATGTATGTTCTTGTTTTTTATACCTCATTTATCTGTGACCTATTTTACTTATTGTTTGCTTTATTTTCGATTTTCCAAGAACTGCAGAGGAACTCAGCTATGAGACGCCGGCTGTGGATCTGCTTTCTTCCTTTCTGATTTCTCTCTTAGACTCCACCAAGCCCAAGAAAAGGATTTTTCTTCCATGAGGATTTTTTTTTATACCTTATAATTTAAGATTAATATAATCTGTTTAGGTCTTTAATTGTAAAACATTTAATTTCTTTGTTCTTTAATATTGTTTTAATTATTTTACAAAAAAAATTATTTTACTTATATTAATAAATTTATTATGTTTATTATGTCTACTTTATATTCAAATTAATTTTAAATTATATAACATGATATTATTGTTGATTTTTTCATTTTTATTACTAATGCATAAATTTCAATAGAAAAAAGATCCACATAACTTTTTGTAAAAATATGCAAAAAAATATACGAATAGACATGATGATTTTGGTGACTAAGGGATAAAATCATTACTTGAAAAAGCTATATTTTTTTGGAAATCAAAATTTTATATGATTTTACATTCTTTCTCTTAAGGATAAACATCTAGCATATTCTATAAATAATAGCTTGATTTTCATTGTATATTATTTAAATTTTTTTATTTTATAATATTGTTTTGATTTTTAATTTTATGAAAACAAATTCTTTCTAAAATTAATCTAATTATTATATATTTTTAAATTATTAAAATATATATTTAGATTATTATATTTACTTTCTATTTATATTAATTATAAATAATTATTTAACTTGATAGTATTGTTAATGCATGTGTCAGTTTAGAAAAAAATATTGAATATTGATAATTGAAATAATATCACTATTTAAAAATAAAAATAAAAACCAAATATATATATTCTCCCATTCCATTTTTAATTATATATTTTTATAATTAAACAAAGGACATTTACATACACCTTGTTGTATAAATCATAGCTTACTTTCACTACAAATCATTTTAAATTATCTATTTTATAAATTTATTTTTCAATTTTTAACAAAAATCTCTACATATTCTTATATTCCTTTCAAAGTATTTAAAATTATTTATTTTGTAGGTTTGTTTCAATTGTTTAATTCTTAAGAATTTTTATTGTAAAATTAATGTAATTATAATTTTTTTAATTACTAATAAAATTAGGAGCATCTTATCTTCTTTCCATTTATTTTAATTATAGGTGGTTCACGTTGATAATATTGTTAACTTTGATTTTGTATTGTTAATGCATAAGTCTAGAAAAGAAAATCCATCCATTTGATGCAAGAACATATAGAGGATCAAGATAGAAATGATAATTTCATTAGGATAATCAATAGATAAAATAACTACTTAATATCTACTTGCTCTTACATTCACTTTCAAATTATAATTATTTTCAAGGAAACAAAGGATGAACATCAATAATCTAATTGTTTTAAATGTTTAATTTTTAAATATTTTTATTTTTAAAAATAATGTAATTGTATGTTTTAAAATCATTAATAAATATTTTAATTATATATTTCATTTTTTTTTTAGATTAATTTTGGATGATTTACTTATATAAAATTGTTTTTTAAATTTTTATTAGTTGTTTTTATATAAATTTTCAAGGTTAAATAATTTATTTGTATAAAAAAATTTGAACTATTAGATTGAAAAATCCATTCATTCTAGTAGTTTATATTTTATATTATTTTAATTCTATTTGATTCACAACTAATTTAACTATTAAACTTATAAGAGAAGGAACTTAAAAATCTATAGGTTATCTTAGATTTAATGGACTAGGACTTCCCATTTTTTGAGGGAGAATTTAATGGACTAGGATTTCCCATTTTTGGAACTAATAAAATTAAAAAACAATTTTCTCTAAGTAAATCATCCATAATTAATCTAAATAAAAATATTTAAAAATTAAACATTTTAAACAATTAGATTATCATTCATCCTTTGTTTCCTTGAAAATAATTATAATTTGAAAGTGAATATAAGAGCAAGTAGATATTAAGTAGTGATTTTATTTCTTGATCATCCTAATGAAATCATCATTTATATCTTGATGCTCTATATATTCTTGCATGAGATCTATGGATTATCTTTTCTAGACTTATGCATTAACAATAAATAACCAAATTTAACAATATTATCAAGGTGAACCACTTATAATTAAAATAAATGGAAAGTAGATACAATGCTCTTAAGTTATTTATTAGTAATTAAAAAAATTATAATTACATTAATTTTAAAATAAAAATTCTTAAGAATTAAACAATTGAGATGAACCTACAAAATAAATAATTTTTAATGCTTTGCAAGAAATGTAAGAGTATGTATAGATTTTTTTAAAAAATTGAACAAAAAAAGAATGTTATAAAATAGATAATTTAAAATGATTTGGAGTGAGAGTAAGCTATGATTTATACAACAAGGTGTGTGTAAATGTCCTTTGTTTAATTATAAAAATTATATAACAAAATATACATGCATACATACATACATACATACATACATACATACATACATATATATGTATATATGTATGTATGTATATATATATATACATGTATATATGTATATACATATATACATATATACATATATATATGTATATATGTATGTATGTATATACATATATATACATGTATATATATGTATATACATACATACATATATACATATATATGTATGTATGTATGTATGTATGTGGTTTTTATTTTTATTTTTAAATAGTGATATTATTATTTTTTCATTAGAAAGAAAAAGGAATGAGCATATAGAGATTTTATTTAAAGAAAACAACTTTTTAAAGTAGTGATATTATTTAAATTATCAATATTCAATATTTTTTTCTAAATTAACACATATGCATTAACAATAAAAAGAATGAACAATACTATCAAGTTAAATAGTTTATAATTAACATAAATAGAAATTAAATATAATAATCTAAATATATTTTTTAATAATTTTAAAATATATAATAATTACATTAATTTTAGAAAGAATTTGCTTTCATTAAATTTAAAATTAAAACAATATTATAAAATAAAGAAATTTAAATAATTTACAATGAAAATCAAGCTATTATTTATAGAATATGTTAGATGTTTATCCTTAAGAAAAATAATTTCAAATCATATAAAGATTTGATTAAAAAAAAAAAGCTTTTCCAATTAATGATTTTATCTCTTAGTCACCAAAAATCATCATGTCTATCTGAATTTTCTCTACATGTTCTCCCAAGAATTTATGTGGATCTTTTTCTATTGAAATTTATGCATTAGTAATAAAAATAAAAAAATCAACAATAATATCATGTTATATGGGTAAACCCACAAAATTGGTTTACAATTCTAGTGAGGAAGGAAAATTGCAAAAAATGCCTCCCTGGAAAAAAAATTGGTTTTTGGGGGTTCAAATGAACTTTTGAACCTATTAAATGTTGGGTCCCAACATATTTCACATTTGCTGGAATTAAAAACAAAGGGAAAATTTGTGAAAAGGAGTTCGCTCAAACCGAGGTTCAAATGAACCCAGGTTCAAGCGAACCTCCAAGGGGGGTTCACTCAAACCTAGGTTCATTTGAACCCTCCTTTCCTCCCCTTCTCCCCCTTTGGCACCAAATTTCTCCAGAATTTTACCCTTCAAAGCTCGAGTTGAGGATGAAAATGGAGGAGACTTCACAAACCCAATTGGACGATGGCAGTCCTCAGAACGATCTATCTAACAAATATAATTTTAATATGTTTTAGTTTTATTATGTATTTATTTTTTTAGTTTGATTAAACATAGGTTTTGAAAATCAAGCTCTTTGTTCTACACATGTGGAAAAATAGAAAATTATAAAAATAAAATTATAAAAAATATGTGTGTGCTAGGTATTGATGTGCTTGATCCAATAAAAAAAATTGAATTTCGATACATACAAAATAAGTTATGTTGTATACAGTTCATCTATGTCTAAATTGTAATTGGTTTGATGTTGAAACTTGATTAAGGAAAAACAATCAATAAAACACTATGAAACCAAATGAAAGTGCTAGATATCTTAGTTACAAATCTAAATTTGAAAAATTTAGAATTTTATGCTTCATGGAAAAAAAACTTATATTGTATACAATGAGTGTCACTCCTTAAAAATGGTGTTTACTGAAAAAATTAGTTTTCAAAGGAGATGGAAAAAGAAGTGCAATCTGATTCCAAATTTTTTGAAAAAAATGTATTTAGAATCTATAGATAAAATTTCACAAATCACTAGTTTGCATCATCTTTAAATTCCTCACAGTTTAGCTACTATAGGTGCCCGAAAGTGGAGATTTAGTTAGAAAAAATTAGTTTAGTGTCGAGTTTGGCCAAAAATTGTAAACAAGTATTGTGGGATCACCCATATAGTTTAAAATTAATTTGGATATAAAGTAGATATAATAACCATAATAAATTTATTAATATAAGTAAAAAAAAATAGAATTATTTTTTTAAGTAATTAAAATAATATTAAAGAATAAAGAAATTCAAATGTTTTGCAATTAAAATAAAATTATGATTTATATAATAAATTAGATGTTAAACTTTTTTTTCTTTAATTTTATTTCTTTTGGATAAAAGGACAAAAGCGTAAACAATTTATATTAATCTTAAAGTTGTAGTACATTCTTTAAACATTCAGTACATTCTTTAATCATACATATTAATCTATAAAAGGGGAGAATATCTATCCCACTCGGTAGAGATTTTAACTTTGTTTAAAATTTGCTATAATTTAAAAAAGAATGTAGAAAAATTAACATGACAAGGTTTAATCTTGAAAAAAATTAATTTAACTTTTCAAAGTAGTGATTCTATCTCTTGATGATGCTAATGAAATCATCATGTCTATCTCCATTTTATGGATAATCTTACATAAAATTCCTTGAATTTTCTTCTCTCTATCAAAACTTACATATCATATCATCACAAAGGGCCCAAACCTTATATAGTATTTGAACTGAATTGTTTGATAGACAAAAAAATAAAATAAAATAAACCCCAGGCATTCAAATGCACAACTTTCACCTCCAAGAACAATTTAATAGCATTCATAATAATACTAGTAGCTATTATAGTCATATCCATAATAGTTCAAATAAATATATTGAATGCTTAATAAAAGATCAACTAGTGCATATTTTTCTATTGATAAAACGATAAGATTCACACTAGTGCTCAGGAAGGAACAAGAAATAAGTACAACCTTTTATAGTGGACTACTCATAATAGTGTTCTAAGTCTCAATCTCATTATCTAAAGCCTTTGATCTGCCAAAGGAAGAAAGCATATCCACAACCGACGTCTCAAAGTTGAGCTCCTCTATAGTTCTTGGAAATTGAAAACAAAGAAAACAATAAGTAAAATATGTCACAGATAAATGAGATATAAAAAACAAGAACATACATATATATACTCACGAAAAAAAAACCCTTTTCATGGGCTTGGTGGAGTCTAAGAGAGAAATTAGATTATGGGATTTCCCTAAATCGATCCTTCTCATGGGTACAAGGTTTTCCATTTCTATTTCAACATTAGATCATCAACTTACAATTTCTTGAAATAAAGTTGTAAACAACAGATGTTGAATAACAAGATTGTGGAAACAAAACTGGAGCTTTGGTGAAGTACATGCATGGATAACATTCTTCCATGCAATGCATTGCAGATTTATGAATACATAAATCATGGTCTAGAGCTCCCATTTTGGCATAGGTGTAAATTGATTGGGTTTGAGGGTTGTTTGTTGGATATGGTAAAACATTGTGACTACCTTATGAGGACACCCATGTCTTATATATATTATAATAACCATTTTCCATCTGAGATTGTTTTATTTTTTATGTGATCAAATATTTTAGGGTATCTACCAAACTTCTGTAATTGTGTGGGTATAGTGTGTTTGAATTTGAACATGGTTTTCTTTATGCGTGGGGGAACTACTAACCATTGACTGTGACAATAATTATTTAGGAAAATGGATTTTGGAAGAGGAGTTGAATAGATTAAGTGGGCCCACATCCACACACTAAGTATTCAAAGCTTAGTGTGTGATGTTTAATCCCAACCTACATTCTCCTTTTCCAAACTTGAAGTGTTCTAAGTATGATATTCATTTCCTCGAATCAGTTACATCATTTTCTAGATTGTGTCAATCCAAGTATTGGATAGTCTCTAGCTTGATTGGCAGATCTACGGGTCTGTGCTAAGTTTAATATCATTAATCCTTAATAGTTTTTTTTTACTTCTTTTCTTAATAAAGATTATAATCGACCCTATGGTATAAGGATTATGTAGTTTAATAAATTAATAATATGAGTTTAATGGCACAAATGGCATAGTAGATGTTACCCTAAGTTATGCAATCACATATGTCCTTGGGTATTGAATGGCTCTTGAGAGTCATGAGGAACTTCATATTAGTTTTCATTTTCAAATAAATAATCACTTATGTTTGGACCAGTCTTTACTTACAAGGAATACTATGAATATTATTGTGGATTCTATTGAACATTGATAAAATTATAGTAAATTTGGTATTAATAAATGATCATAATTTATAACTATCTTAACTTGTCAAGTTTTATGATATATTATCTCAAAAGATAAGATTATAATATGCTATAATGAGTAATTATGTCGAGAGGCGTTATACAATGGAAGCGAAGAACCCATGTCAAGAAAAACTCTGCAAAATAAAATTGACGTCTTCCTTGAAGGTTGTTGTCTTAACCATACTGTTGTGGACAAGAAAAATTTAACCCTTCTACTCTTTCTTGTTTTTTCCCTCCTTGTGCTTAATTAGATTGATTTTACCTTGATTTAATGTTGCAATGTGGCCCACACATTCACATTAGGTCTTGAATCTTTATGAATCATTAAGACTTTATGATGTCTTGTAAAAGTGTTGTGAAGTGTTGTAACACATTTTCACACATTTCTAGACTCTTCTTATTATAATTTTCCTGCATAACCTCTTTTTATTACTTACCAAGTCTTATTTTAAAGTGTTGTAAAGTCTTGAAACAAAATTTCATGCTTTTCTAGGCTTGTCATCAATAAATACACCTTTCTTATGCTTTATTTGGCCCCTTTATGCACTTACATGCCTTAATTAAGTGTATTTTTGAATATAAACCCAACAAACATCATTTAAGACAACTTAATTTATGACACCCATTCACATTCCTTGAGTGGGATCCATTCACCATTAGGGATGAATGATTCCCTATTGGCACAAAAATCAAAATAAATTCAAATGATTGGTTGTTTATATTTCTTAAGACCTAAGGTTGGGCTGTGATGTTGTATTTTTGGGAAATTATGGCATAATTATGTATAAATATATGATTTTCTATTCATTTTAACCCCCATTCACCCATTCATTTAAGTATTTATTCATGCATTCAATTCATCATAGTATTTAGGCATTATAGCATTCTCATCATTTAATCAAGCATTCAAGCATCTTGGAGCAACATATTCAAACTTCAACATCAATGGTTTGGTCTTGTATGCAGATTTGTCAAAGAGATAGGTCTTAAAAGTGTCATCAAATTGTCAAAGATCATTCAAAGTCAACAAAACCCTATTTGAAGCTTGGAGAACACTTTCCCAATAGATTTTCTAGATTCAAATCTGACAACCTATCAAGCAAAAAAGTGCAGATCAGGACCCACAGAGTTGACCCTTAACTTTTCAGAAATCTGCAGGTGGACTAATTCACCATCTATGGTGAATGAGTCCTAGTGCCAAGCTAGAAAAAGTGTTTTCTAAACTTTTTTGTTCCCAACATCTCGAAACCTGTTCCGACAATTTTCACCAAAAATAGGACTAATTTTCCATCTATGGTGAATGAGTCCTAGTGGGCTTCAACACTGATCTCTGCAACATTCCAAAACCTCTCAACATTATATTTTAACCTCTAGGTGCACCTCATTCAGTTTCATTAAGTTTTGTTATTTGTTTGTTCATTATTTTAGTTCTTCTTGCATATCACATGTTTTCAAATACTTTGCATTTCTTATTTTTGCATAAAAAATAAATCTATTTTATCAATCCTTTGCATTTATTTCATCTCATCTATGCATAATTCATCCATATTACATTAATCTTGAGTGTGAACATAGCTGATTTTTACCTTAATCCTTTCCTTTTAGGTGAAAGATCCTAGAAGTGAAAGAGAACATTAGGGTACCAAAACCCGTGTTTACATTTTGGTGAACCTGACTTTAGAACATTTTCACTTTTGATCTCAAGTGAATTTAAATCCTAGGGCTAGTTTGCATCAAAATTGCATTAGGTTTTTCCTTGTTTTGCATCCTAGGGTTTTCAAAATTGCATTAGTGTAAAGATCATATAGATTTCATGTTTGCATTTCTAATCATTTAAAAACACTGAAATTTTACATCTGCATCATAATTTTGCATGATACAATTTGAAAAGCATAAAATTAATCTTAATTTTTCTAAAAAAATTCAAAAAAAATCATCCCTAGACTCATTTGCCACCCTGGGAAAATTAGTCCAATTGCATATTTTGCATTGTAATTTTTGTCATTTTTAGAGAATATTCTGCATTTCTATTTTTTGTTATTGCATCTCTGTCACTATTTCCAAATTTACTATTTCTTGCATTTAGTTTTCTTCCATTCATTTGAAACATGGCTTTTTGATTTAATAAGTTTTGGATGTCATTAAAATCTTTAGTGGACATGTCAAAGTGTGCCTTTGGAATTGATCCTAATGATCTTGAACTTCCTCATGCTCCTTCAACTCCTCATGAATTTCCTCCTCATGATGTTTACATCATTGGAGAAGATGATGACAACATGAATAAGTTCTTAAATGAATTCCTTGACAACCTTGAAGCCAATGCATCCTTTTATCCGTCCATGAAACAATTAGACCTTCCTACTATATCAACTCTTGATATGTTTGGGTATTTACGTCTTGAAACAAATGAAGCACCTAAGTTCCCTCCCTCAGGTGGACCTAGTTCTTCTACACAACCAACTCCTTAACCATTCTATGATAACGAAGTCACTAGTACTCCAATCAACCTTGAAGAAACTTATGGAAAAGGTTTTACCATCTTAAGCAAGCAAGGATGTGACACAACAACTGAACATAACATTCATCAACTTTTAGAAAAAAGTCCAAAAGATGAAAACACAATAGGGCTAGGATATCAAGATCCTCCTCATGACAACAATTCCCCTTTAGAATATTGGAGACTTTGTAATGATGGCATGATGATCTTTGACTCTCCCCCTGACTTGAACATCCTTCTTCCTCTTAAACAACCCATGAATAATAATAATCATAAGGATACAAGGATCTCGATGGGTCCTCTTCCTCCTTCAATTCATGAAAAGGGTGAATCAAGTAAATGAAAATGACCTTACAAGTTGGAAAAACTAAAGTTTCCTCTCCATCCACCACCTGAATGTGAAAGGAAATTGCAAATGCTTTTAAACAGAGGTCTCATCATATTACCACCTATGAATAGGCTGGTAATATGTCCTAAATATTCCAACGTGCACTATTGTAAATACCATCATGTTCTTGGCCACTGCAGCAAAGAGTGTCGAACATTGAAGGAAATACTAAGTACCACTTCGATGACATTGATTGCTATCCCATAGTACACTTTCCCACTCCTTAACATGCAATAGTTGTAGAATATTCCATTCTCACTATTGCATAACCCCTCCCATCACCTATCTTGGCTCATTCTCACCTTGCACTCAGTGGGGGAAAGAACATGTTAGCCTTGTCCTAGTAATGCATTTTTCCTTGTCCCCTAGCTATGTTTTTCACCTTCCGCTTATGGTGACTGAGATTGGGAGGTGGATGACTTGTTTGATGGTTGACTTGCCTTTGCATTACTAGTATTTTTCTTTTCTTTGGTGTGATTTCTTTTTCGTAATGTGATCCCTCGTGATGTATTGTTTGATGTTCTCTCTCTCTTTGTGCAATTCATCTATTTATCCCTTCATTCTTCTATATGCCATACATTACCTTCACTTTTCTTTTTCACTTTTTTTTTGTGTTTTCCTTTTGGGGATGATGCAAAGTGTTGAGTTGTTCTTTTGTCTCTTCCATGTTGACCCAAAAGGACCTCCTTTCCTTTTACTTTTATCTTTTTTCTTCTATTTTCCTTTTGGGGATGACGCAAGGAATTGAGACCAAAATTTCTCCTTCATGTTGACCCACAAGGCTTTCCTTTTCATTATGTCTTTTTCTTTTATCTTTTCGCCTTTTTTTTTGTGTTTTCAAATTGGGGACGATGCAAAGCGTTGAGACATCCTATGTCTCTTCCATGTTGACCCAAAAATGGATTATTTTTCTTTTTTTCTCCCACTCTCTTTGTGTCATTCTTCCAGTTCTATGTGTATTTGGGGAATGGTGACAGTTCTGAGCTCTTTAATAAAAAAATTGTTGCAACGAACATACTAACCCCTAATCCATAGATCCCTTATGTGTTTGGTGTGTTCCTTTTTGGGGAAAACTCCTCTTTCTTTTGCCCCTTTTTCATTTGCATGATGCAACCTTACTTGAAAAAATATGACGACATAGGACTTTCGAAGTTGGCTCTCATTTATTATTTCTTTTTTTCATTTTTCATTCACCACTTTAAAGCAATTTCTCACAAAATAGTGTGTAGCAATTCCTTTAAAGTGGGGGCATACAATGGAATTATTCATTATTCATTTTTATTTTCCTTGATTCTTAGTGCAACCTTCTTGTTTCATACGACGTGTTTGTCACTTTGTGGATGACATTGGGTGTGATGTCCTTCATAAGTGTGATCTATCTTAGCATATTACATTCCTCTTAGTGGCATAATGCAACACACTGCATCCCCTAAGTTGAGAATATTCTATTTTTTGATTGTTCCTCTCTTGGAGACATTAGACACAATGTTCCCTAAGTTATAGACCTTGCATGAACTAAGAAAGACTCCTTTGAACATTCTTTTGTATGTTAAATTTTGCATTTATATGGCCACCAAGTTGCATAACACAACTTGCATGCCTGCGGTGCCATCACATTTGTTCATGATTTCTAAGCATACAAAGCTTTTCTTGTCTCATGAAGCATGAAACAAAATTTTCCTGTGTGTCACCTTATTAAATTTATTAGGAGGTATAAATTTAGTATGGTTGAGAAGGAAGCCCATTCTGAGGCATGAATTTTCCCCATAGCCACCTATGTGTTTGTGAGTGCATACCAGTTGTGAGTGTATGTTTCTCACCTTTTGGGATTTCTCACCTGACAGACATCCATGAGTTCCATCATCCTAGAGTGAGTATTCATTTTCTTTACAAACAAACAATCTAGATCTAATCCACAATGGGCTAGACAAACGATTGAAGCTTGATCTGATTCTTTATTTCATCCTTCTCTTTCTTTTTCTTCTCTTTTTCTTTCATGTGTGTTCTTTGTGTTTATGTTTATTTTTCCATGGGATCTTCAGCTTGGGGGATTGATCATCCCTCTTGGTCATTGTTGTCTCATCTTTCTAAGCATTAGTTCAATGCAACCCCTCTTGAGATGCATTGATCTACTTTAGCGTGAGTTTGAAGCAAGTTCATCCTCTCACTAAAGTGGGGGATAAATGTGGACACGAAAAAAGTAACCCTTCTAATTTTTCTTGTTTTGTCCCTCCTTGTGCTTAATTGGCTTGATTTTACCTTGATTTAATGTTGCAATGTGGCCCACATATTCACATTAGGTCTTGAATCTTTATGAATCATTAAGACTTTATGATGTCTTGTAAAAGTATTGTGAAGTGTTGTAACACATTTTCACACTTTTTTAGACTCTTCTTATTATAATTCACATACATACTCTCTTTTTATCACTTACCAAGTCTTATTTTAAAGTGTTGTAAAGTCTTGTAACAAACTTTCACGCTTTTCTAGGCTTGTCATAAATAAATACACCTTTCTTATGCTTTATTTGGCTCCTTTATGCACTTATAGGCCTTAATTAAGTGTATTTTTGAATATAAACCCAACAAATATCATTTAAGATAACTTAATTTATAACACCCATTCACATGCCTTGAGTGCAAACCATTCGCCATTAGGGGCGAATGAGTCACTCTTGGCACAAAAATCAAAATAAAGTTAAATTACTAGTGGGTTTTTATTTCTTAAGACCTAAGGTCGGCCTATGATGTATTTTGGGAAATTAGTGTGTAACTGTGTATAAATATATGATTTTCTATTCATTTAACCTCCATTCACCCATTCATTCAAGTATTCATTCATGCATTCAATTCATCATAGCATTTAGGAAATCTAGCATTCTCATCATTCAATCAAGCATTCAAGCACCTTGGAGGAGCATATCTTCAAACTTCAACATCAAGGGTTTGGTCTTGCATCCATATTTGTCAAAGAGTTAGGTCTTAAAAGTGTCATAAAATTGTCAAAGATCATTTAAAGTCAACAAAACCCTATTTGAAGCTTGGAGAACACTTTCCCATCAGATTTTCTAGATTCAAATCCGATAACCTGTCACGCAGAAAAGTATAGATCAGGACCCATAGAGTTGACCCTTAACTTTTTAGAAATTTGTAGGTGGACTAATTCCCCATTTATGGTGAATGAGTCCCAGTGGGATTCAACACTGATATCTACAACATTCTAGAACCTCTCAACATCAACTCTCAGCCTCCAGGTGCACCTCATTCAATTTCATTATGTTTCGTTATTTGTTTGTTCACGACTTTAGTTCTTCTTGCATATCACAACATGTTTTCAAACACTTTACATTTCTTAGTTTTGCATACAAAATCAATCTATTTTATCAGTCCTTTTCATTTAGTTCATCTCATCTAGGCATACTTCATCCATATTACATTAATCTTGAGTATGAACATAGCCGATTTTTACCCTATTCCTTTCCTTTTAGGTGAAAGATCCTAGAAGTGAAAGAGAACATTAGGGTACCAAAACCTGTGTTTACAACCGTTACAATGAAATTAATGCTAGAAGTTATGGTAGGGTAGTCGAAAGTGGCATTGGTATGGAAGGGTAGCGGAGAGTAGTGTTGGAAAGAAAACCATTTCAAATCATGTTGAAACACATTTTATATAAATGAATTTATATATTTGAGCACTAGAACAATAAACATAGAGTTCTCCTAACCAGATCTAATTCACATATAGATCATCTAAGGACTATATTTCCAATGTTTCATGGGCCATGCTGTTGGAAATGGTGGAGGACAAAAAATAGTGCATTTAAGCAAAGTAGATATATAGTAGAGGTGTTGAATATGCAAAATCGTTAGTTTTTTCTTTTCTTTTCCAGATATTTGATGATAGGATAAGTATGCTTCTTTCTTTTCTCTTACTTTTTGTAGTGTTTTCGGTAGTCTCTCATATTTATGTAGTGGTTTTTGAGATGACACAAGTTTTAAGTTCATTAATGAAATCATTAGATTTTGCATGGCAATAATGAAATGGTCCATCTCAATGTTTTTTATTTCTTTGTAGGGCACAAGTTGTCAAGAGTTCAAATAGAATAAAACCTATAGGGTTGCTGCCTTGTTTCCCCAAACAACAAGGGAATATAGAAAAAAAATGTAGAATAAAAAATAGACTTGGAGACACAAAACCATACATGCAAACTTGCTTCTTTTATTAACTAGAAAAATGACAATTACAAAATGCTTTGAAACTTGAAACTACATTCTATTGATTACAAACTAAACTTGTAGCTTTTTGGAGCTACACCTACAAACTCAAGAAACTATTAGGAGCTTCTTAGATTTCTCTTTCCTTCTATTCGATTGGAGCTATATGCTGCTCCTAGAAAACACTGGGCGATCAGCAGCTTTCAACTACTCACTGTAAACACTCTGTAAAATGTTCTTAGAACATTCTCTATTGCTGCTACAACTTCTCTTTTTTGCAACTTGCTACTCACTTCTTCTTGCTACTGCAAAAACTCACTAACTACATTCATTCATTCATTCCTTTTGTCTTCACAAAATTCCCTCTCAAGATTTGAATCTACCTACCACATTTAATTCTTCAGAAAAATGAGTTGCACATCAGGAGAAAGTTGGGAAAGAAATCCCCAAAAATCAATCTTCCAGTTGTGTTCACAACAAATGCCCTTGACAGGTAGGTGGCAATGGGAGGAGGCTTCAGGGAAATTAATTTCTCCAACACTCCGCCTTTGTCCTGAGCTGATGAAAAAATATCAATCTTGATCCAAATCAACAACACCCTAACTATTCCTTAGGTGCTCAAAATTGTCCCTGCTCAAAGGCTTGGTGAATATGTCTAATAGTTGTTTCTCATACCTACAAAATTCCATTCTAATTTCACCATTTTCAACCAATTCTCTAATAAAGTGATACCTAATTTCAATGTGCTTGCTTCTTCCATGAAACACAATATTTTTTTGTCAAAGCTATTGATGAAACAATGTCACAAAATATTGTTGTTCCATCCTCTTGTTCCTCTCTCAAATCTGCCAAGATTCTTCTCAGCTAAATAGCTTGACATGTTGATGCATTTGTTGCTATATACTCAACCTTAGCTGTAGATAAGGAAACTATGGGTTGTTTATTGGAAGCCCATGAGATAGCTCTCGAACCCAAAATCATTTGTTGCACCATAAAAAATACCATATCCTTTGGTTCCACTCACATACCTCAGGATTCTTTTACTTGCTTGTCAATGTGACTCTTTTGGAGTCTCCATAAATATGGAAACCATACTTACACTGTGCATTCTATCAGGCCTATTTATCAATTTAAATACATAAAGATTTCAACCAAATTCTTATACATGGTCGGATTCACATTGCTTCTGCAATCTTCCTTGCTCAATTTTAGACCTATGGATGTTGGTGTGGGGGCAGGCTTGCTATCTTTCTTCCTAAACCTTTTCAAAATCTCTGCACTACATACTTTGCTTGAGAGATAAAAATACCATCATGCATTTTTTTTACATCTATGCCTAGAAAATACCTCAAGAGACCTAAATTTGTCATTTCAAACTCTCTTTTCATGGCCTCTTTAAAATCAACAATGAGGAAATCATCATCCCTAGTAAAAACTAAATCATCAACATACAAGACAACAATTAAAACCATACCATCAGCATCCTTGATGTAAAGAGAGTGCTCACCATTGCTTTTGCTAAAGTCATTTTTCATCAAATATGAGTCAATCTTGTTGTACCATGCCCATGGAGGTTGCTTCATCCCATAAAGAGCTTTCTTCAACCTGTATACTTTGTTTTCTTGACCTAGAACTTCATAACTAGGTGGCTTGTCCACATATACCTCTTCTTTCAATAGTCCATTTAAGAAGGTGAACTTCACATCCATTTGAAACACCTTCCACTTGTGATGGGCTGCAATTGCTATGACTTCTCACACAATCTCCATCCTTGCTACTAGAGAAAATGTCTCATCATAATCTCTCCCAAACTATTGTTTGTATCCCTTGACAACTAATCTTGCCTTATGCCTTTCTATTCTTCCATTGGCATTGTTTTTGGTCTTGTAGACCCATTTCACTCCAATTACTTGCTTGTTTGGAGGAAAATTAGCTAACTCCCATATTGTGTTCCTATCTATTGCATCTATCTCCTCATCCATGGCCTCACACCATTTCTCCTCTTTCACAACATCCTCAAAATAAATTGGATCACTATGAGAAAATAATGCAAGATTCACACTCTCATCAAATTCTTCATCATACCTTTCATTTTGGTAGATCTCCCTTAGACTCTTGGTATTCTTTGGCATTAGGGAGGAGAGAGTGGGGTTTGAACTTCCACTACTATTGTTGCTTTGCTGAGTAGACCCTGTCTGGAGTTGTCGGGAGCTCTTGAGAGCCAATCCTTGGGTTGTCTGTGGTTTCTTTCCTTTCTGTCTGCTCATGTCAAGAGTTGTCATGACTTGTCAGGAGCTCTCTACCTATGACTGTGCAGTGGTTTGGAGTGATATGGAGCTGGTCAAGAGTGGTTGAGATCTTTCTGAAGCGACTGTAGGTTCATCTTGCTACACTTCATGTTTTTTTTCTTCTTCTTCAGGAGTTATCGGGAGTGGTTACGAGCTATTAGAAACTATCAATCTGTCCCATGACTCATCCTCTAGGAACTCCAAGTCTCTGCTAATGACGATTTTCTTGGTGACTTGATTATACAGCCTGTAGACTTTGGACTCTTCACTGTAGCCCATGAAAATACACTTTTCACCCTTATCATCCAACATTTTCCTCTTCTCTTTTGGCACAAGTGCATATGCCACACAACCAAACACCCTCAAGTGCTCAACTGTCCACTTGCATTTTGACCACGCCTCTTGTGGAATCTTGCCAAAAAATTTCTTTGTGGGACTTTTATTAATCAAGTAAACAGTTGTTGCTATAGCCTCTCCCTAATAGAATAAAACCTACAGGGTTACTGCCCTATGAAGCAACAATTTTTAGGGTGTCTATGTACTTCTCTTACACTCGTAGGGTTTTTCACCTAAAAGGAGAGAGATAGAACCCTAAAATTGAGGTGGTTCACTCAAAATAAGGTATGAAAGATGGAATTATGACTAAATACAATTATCTAAATGAAACTAGATGATGAAATTGACTGATTATTAATGCAAAACTAATGAAATATGCAATGTTTGAAAACACAATGTGATATGCAAAAATGAACTAAAACATAAAAAAATGTAAACAAAATTGAAAGAGGTTGAACAGAGTGCACTTGAAAGTTAAATGCTAAATCTGGAAGGTTCTAGAAACTAGAAAAAATCGCTGTTTATGACTAGTCAAATTCACTCGCCACTAATGGCGTATCCGTCCTCCTACTAGTAAAATGACTTCAAACTACTTTTCGACTGTCAGAAATTGGATTCTAGAAAAATCAAATTTTCTAGCCTATAGGTGGGAATCATTTACCACTTATGGTGATTAGTCCTCTAAAATTCTACAAATTCAAAAGTCAAGCCTATAGGTCCAGATCTGCACTTGTCTTCTTGTCGGGCTAACAGAGTCAAATCTGCAGAAAATGGGTTGTATGTTGTCTCCAAGCTTGAATTAGGGTTTGGTTGACTTGAAACACTTTGATGACTTGTTGACCACTTTCCAACACCTATTTCTTTTCCAAATATACCTACAAGACCAAAACCTTGTTGAAGAACTTTGGAGATATGTCAATGGCTACTCCAAGATGCTTGATGATTACTTGATTGAATGATGCTTTGATATATTGAATGAAATTGAATGCTTGAATGAATAGGTGAATGAGGGTTGAAATGGATGGGAAAAAACTTATTTATACACACTTATGCCCTAATTACCCAATAATACAACATCACAGACTGATGTAAGATCTTAATGAATAAAAACTTGAAAGAAAGTTTGAATTATTTTGAATTTGGAGCCAAGTGGGTGGTGAATGAGTCCCACTCTAGGCTTGTAAGTGGGTGTTAGAAGTTAAGTTGCATTTAATGTTGTTTGTTAGGTTGACATTCAAAAATACACTTAATTATGACTTGTAAGTGCATAAAGGGGCCAAATAAAGCATAAGAAAGGTGTAAATAGTGATAACAAGCCTAGAAAAGCTTGTACAAGACTTTACAACACTTTAAAATATGACTTGATAAGTGATAAAAAAGTGATTTTTAGATGAATTATAGTTAGAAGAGTCTAGAAAAGTGTAGAAATGTGTTACAACACTTCACAACACCTTCACAAGACATCATAATTTGAATATTAACGGCCTAATGTGAATGCATAAGTTACATTGCAACATTAAATCAAAGAAAAATAGGTCAAGAATCACAAGAGAAATACCTAAACGACCATGAAAATGTCCAAGATCCATTTTTCTATGGTACATTTAGCCCCCACTTTAGTGAGAGGATGAACTTGCTTCAAACTCACACTAAAGTAGCCATGCCTATCAAGAGGTTTCTGAATGCACTTATGCTAGCAAGATGGAATAATAATGATCAAGAGGGATGATCAAGCCCCCAGGATGAAGATCCCATGGTAAACTAAACATAAGAACAAAGGAACACATGAGTGTGAAAGAGAGAGAGAAGGAAGAGGAAAAGGAAAAGTTGGATCAAGCTTTGATCATTTGTCCATATTTGTGGATCAAATCTAGGTTGTTTGTCTGAAAAAGAAAATGCATACTCACTTTGGGGAAATGGAACTCATGGCGGTCCATCGGGTGAGAAGGCCCAAAAGGTGAGAAACATACACTCAGGTGGTATGTACTCACAAACACATAGGTGGCTATGGGGAAAGTCATGCCGCTGAATGGGCTTCCCGCTCAACCACACCAAAGTTATACCTCCTGATAACTTTAATAAAGCACCACAAAGGAAAATGTCAGTTCATGCTTCATGAGAAAAGAAAAGATACGTATGCTTAGAACTCATGAAAAAAAAGGATGGAACCACATGCATGCAAGTTGGGTAATGCAAGGTGGCATGTGAATGCAAAAATGTAAAATGCAAAAGAAATTTTTCAAATGAGTCTTGTTAAGTTCATGCTAGGTCTATCACTTAGGGAACATCATTTCTAATGTCTCCAAGAGAGAACCAATCAAAGAATAGATTATTCACAACTTAGGGGATGCGGTATGTCGCATCAGGCCACTAAGAGTAATGTAATATGCTAAGATAGATCATACTTATGAAGGACATCACACCCAATGTCATCCACAAAGTAACAAATGCATCGTATGAAGTAACAAGCCTACACTAAGAACCAAGAATGCAAATGAATAATTCCAATGTATTCCCCCATTTTAAGTAATTTCTACACATCGAGCTATGATAAATTACTTCAAAGTAGTGAAGGAAAAAATATGCAACAAGACAACAAGACATGAGAGCCAACTTGGAAAGCCTCTATGCCAAGTCATACATTTTCGAGTAAGGCTATGTCATGTAAACGAACAAGAAAATAAAAGAAAAGGGTGGTTTCCCCCTAGAAAGGCACACACCAAACACATAAGGGATCTATGGATTTGGGGTCAATATGTTCATTGCTACAATGTTTTGATGAAAGAGCTCAGAATTTTCATCATTCCCCAAATACATAGAACTGGAAGAATGACACAAAGAGAGTGAAAACAAAATTAAAATGAAGTCCATTTTGGGTCAACATGGAAGGGACATTGTGGTCTCAATACCTTGCATCATCTCCAAATGGAAAACACAAGTGAAAATAAAAATGAAAAGGAAAAAGAAAGGAAAAGCTTTTGGGTCAACATGAAGGAGAGATTTCAGTCTCAATGCCTTGCGCCATCCCCAAAAGGAAAACACAAAAAAAAGTTGAAAAAGAAAGGAAAAGGAACTTTTGGGTCAACACGAAAGAGACATAGGGCATCTCTACACTTTGAGTCATCCCCAAAAGGAAAACACAAAACAAAACCAAAAAAGAAAAGGTAAAAATGTACGACATATAAAAGAAGTCCACAAAGAGAGAAGAAAATAAAATGCACATTAAGGGGGAACACAATATGCACGTAGAAGCACAAAAGAAAAGTCAAAAAGAAAAATGAAAAAGTATAGCAAGGTGAATGCAAGTCAACCATCTAACAAGTCATCCACCCCCCAATCATGGTTAGTGTATTGTGAGGGAAGTTGATTGTCCAAAGGGAGAATTGAAAGTGTTGAACTAGGAGAAGTGCAAGGTTCTTCACTTGGTGTAGGAGATTTATCATTTAAACTCATGGAAGAAGAAAATAAATAATTTAGATCATTATGCATGTCTTCATCGATTTTAGAGATCTCCTCCTCATCATCATCAATATTAATCACGATGGGAGGACATATGGTAATTTCGAATGAGGGATGTATCAAGAGTTGTGGTTGTTGTATCAGATCATTTTGTTGTGATGGTTGTAATGTGCTATCTTGTGGTGGTTCAAGAGGGGAGGATGATTAGGTATTGCTTCTTTCAAAGGTGGAGGTTGATTTTCTTTGTTTGTTTCTACTTGTGACTGACGAGCAAGGAGATGACGACAATGCCTATACTCCCTATCATCGTGGTTTCTTTTAATTCTATTTTGAAGTTGTTGAGGTGTAAGAGTGGGTTGATCCATCATATGATCCTTTTTCTTCCCGAGGAGGAATGGAAGGAACCAAAGGAGATGGGTCAATCACTTTCTCTTTAGCTTTATAAATTTGTTTAATGCGAGGAGGCATGATGGGGTTGGTTTCATTATCTCTTTGGTGTTTAGACAATGAAGGTGAAGTTTTTGTTGTTGATTTCTCGTGAAGTTGCATTATTTGTTTAGGTTCAAACTTAGGCCATTGATGGTGAATTAGTCCTCCTACTAGTAAAATGACCTGAAATTGCTTTTTGACTATCGAGAACTAGATTATAGAAAAAACAACTTTTCCAGCCTACAGGTGAGACTCATTCACCATTGATGGTGAATCAATCCTCCAAAATTCTACAAATTCAAAATTCAATCCTATAGGTCCAAATTTGCACTTGTCTTCTTGTTGGATTGACAGAGTCAAATTTGTAGAAAATAGGTTGTATGTTGTCTCCAAGATTGAATTAGGGTTTGGTTGACTTGAAACACTTTGATGACTTGTTGACCACTTTCCAACACCTATTTCTTTGCCAAATCTGCCTACAAGACCAAAACCTTGTTGAATAAGTCTATAGATATGTCAATGGTTTCTCCAAGATACTTGATGATTGCTTGATTGAATGATGCTTTGATGGATTGAACACAATTGAATGCTTGAATGAATAGGTAAATGAGTGGGTGAATGGGAGTTGAAATGGATGGAAAAACACTTATTTATATACACTTATGCTCTAATTACCCAATAATACATCGCATGCCGAAATAAGGTCTTAATGAATAAAAACCAGAAAGAAAATTTAAATTATTTTGAATTTAGATCCAAGAGGGACTCATTCACCTCCCATGGCGAATGGGTCCCACTCTAGGCTTGTAAGTGGGTGTCAGAAATTAAGTTGCATTTAATGTTGTTTTTTGGGTTTACATTCAAAATACACTTAATTATCACTTGTAAGTGCATAAAGGGGCCAAATAAAGCATAAGAAAGGTGTAAATAGTGATAACAAGCCTATAAAAGTGTGAAATATTGTTACAAGACTTTACAACACTTTAAAATAGGACTTGATAAGTGATCAAAAGGTGATTTTTAGATGAATTATAATGAGAACAGTCTAGAAAAGTGTAGAAATGTGTTACAACAGTTCACAACACCTTCTCAGACATCATAATTTGAATATTAAGGACCTAATGTGAATGCATAAGTTACATTACAACATTAAATCAAAGCAAAATAGGTAAAGAATCATAGGAGAAAGACCTAAAAGACCATGAAAATTTCCAAGATCCATTTTTCTATGGCACACCCTGTTTCCCCAAACAATAGGGGAATACATAAAACAAATGCAAAATTAAAAAATAGACTTGGAGACACAAAACTGGAATGCAAACTTGGTTCTTGTATTAACCAAAAAAATTTCAATTACAAAATGCTTTCAAACTTGAAACTACAATCTATTGATTACAAACTAAACTTGCACCAATCTAGAGTTGCACCCACAAACTCAAGAAACTATTAGGTGATTCTCAGACCTCTCTTTCCTTCTATTCAATTGGAGCTATCTGTTGCTTCTGGAAAACACTAAGTGATTAGGAGCTTTCAACTGCTCACTATAAACACTTTGTAAAATATTCTCAAAACATTCTCAGTTGTTGCTACAACTTCTCTTTTTTGCAACTTACTTGTTTCTCATTTCTTGCTATTGCAAAAACTTACTAACTACATTCATTCATTCATTCCTTTTGTCTTCATAAAATTTCCTCTCAAAATTTGAATCTACCTACCACATTTAATTCTTTTGTAGACTGAGCTGCACGTCAGGAGCAAGTTGGGAAAGCAATCCCCAAAAAGTAATCTTCTAATTGTGTTGGCAAAAAATTCCCCTGACAGGTAGGTGGCAATGGAAGGAGACTTAGGGGTAATTAATTTCTCCAACACAAGTAGTGGGTTGGCTGTCGATTAGATCCTTTAGGAAAAATGTGTTGACTACTAAATTGAATTCCAAGGAAGAAACTGTTTTAAATGTGAAAGTGAATTGGATGAAAAGTTGTAGGTGTGGCTTTCATGGTGAAAATTTTCTTTGTAGCCATTGTTCTAGTGGGATCGTTCATTGCTTTTATGACATACCTTTTAAACTGAGGTGCCAAACACATGGATTACATCATTTAGCACTATAAAAAATAAATGGATCTTTTTGTGGTCCAAAAAAATCATGCATAATTGTTTTGGTCTAATGCTTTATATACTAAGATTCTTTTGAAAATCTTGATTTTTATGATGGTACTTTGAAAATATTTTTTATGGATTTCAAGTTCTTAGATCCACTGTTACTTTATTTTTTTTGTTTTAGATGCGGTGTAGCAAATCTTTGAAATTCATTGAGAAATGCTTGGTTGAATATCATTAGTGAGATAGTGTATTCAGTAGAAACAAGAGGGTAATTATGCTCTATTATTTCCATTTACCAATTTTCTAAAGATGGGAAAAGTGAAGAGTAGCTCAAACAAATATTAAATCATTTCAATTATTGGAATTTATTTTAACTATAAATTTAACACAAAAAATTCATCAAATAATGACGTGAGAAAATAAAACTGAACCATAGATTTTGAAGTGGGTTTACAGACTACTCTTGCACTCTTAGGGTTTTTCACCTAAAAGGAGAGAGATAGACCCTCAAAATCAATGTGGTTCACTCTAATTAAGAGATGTATGATGTGATTAAGTTTAAATGAGATTATCTAAATGCAACTAAGCAATGTAATTGACTAATTACGAATGAAAAACCTAAGAAATGTGCAATGTTTGAAAACATAGTGGTTTTTGCAAAAAGCTTAAAAGAGTGAACAAGAATGCAATTGAAACTAAACAAAAGGCTATATTTCAAAATGTGTGCACCTGAGAAGCTGAAAAGGACTAGAAAGCAATCTAAAAATATAGAAAATCTTATTTTTGAGCTGACTAGGACTCATTCGCCACCTTGGGTGAATCAGTCCTAAGACAGGGCTTTCTGCCTAGAAACTGGTTTCTACCAATTGGGTGTTTGAGTCTGCATTTGACTCAAAAATTCACCTCATGAGGAACTCATTCGCCATAGATGGAAAATAAGTCCACTTTCAAATTTTTGTGATTTTTGATCTCTATTTTGCACCTTAACACCTGTCCAACACTTTTTGACAGAAACTTGAGTCGGGATCTCAAAAAATTCTTACAAAATAGCTTAAAATTGTTTGTCTAATGGGAGGTTTTCCTTGGTCAAACCCAAAATTGGGTAATCAAACCTTAAATGGATAAAAAATGCATAAAACCCTAGCCTTAAGTGTGTTAAAGACTAGGAAAGTCTGAAGTATTTCAAAACCCTTTTCTATTGTGCTAGAATTAGATGTATAAATGTGATTTGAATGATGCAATACTTCAACCCTAGAAATCCTACAACACATAAAAAATGGAGATGAATGACATGCAAATGAGATGTAAATAAAATGAAAACCTTAATTTGAAGATAGAGAAGAAATGGAAGATGGAATCACTTTGAAAACAAGTCTTTAGGTGTGATTTGATGGCTAGTTGCATCTCCTCAACCTAGATTTCTCCATGATTCACCATAGGCATCCATCATCAACTCTTTTCAATGTTGAATCTTGATCCAAAAAGTGAGCTTCAAGACTTGCAAAAACCCTAGTTTGTTGCCCTAAAACTTCAACTTTACTAATGCAACTTGTTGAAGACTTAACTTTAGAATTTTCTTTGTGAAAAATGACTTAAAATGAGTATTTATAAGCATTAACACCTAATTTTCCTATTATTTAGACCTAAGAGGCCGACATTCACAGAAAAATTAAGTTGAATTAATTGAATTCCCACTCAAAATTGAAATTTCCCTCAAAAAGGACTCATTCACCCAAGGTGGTGAATGGGTCCCACCAGTGGATTTTGAAGGCGGGCTTTCGGGATATGAATGAATTAAGTGTTTTCTTTTGGGTTTTCAATGATTTATCAAGTAAAACGGGCCTCTAGATAAAAATAATGGGTCATAGGGGCCTATAAATGTTGTTTTGAAGAATGAATAATGCAAAGGTACTCAAAAGTAGGTCTAATTAGGTGTGAAATTGTCTCTTTTCTTAAGAGTGTCCAATTTTCTATTCCACATTTATCCCCCACTTTAGTGAGCATATGACTCTACGTGCATATGTAAGCTAAAGGACTCTACGCAATGCACTTTATTACATAAAAGGATACTCATTCAAAAGATGGAAGAATGAAGTCCCCAGTGTAGTTATCTACAAAACCACAATATTGGGAATCACATCCTGCAACACACATTCATTAATTGTCCAAAAATCCTTTATCTAACTCCTAGGAATCTAATTCAAAGGTAGATGTATGCCCCCCCTTAATTCCACTTGTTTTACAAAGGTGGAATCAAGGTAGCAATCTAGCTATGTCAAAGAAGGAACATCATACTGTAGGGAATTTCCAAGTACCATGCCACATAACGATAGATAATTGATGATGTTGAGGGAAAATTTACAATTTCAACGCATCAAACAATGTTGAAAATGGATTTCCCTAGCTCCCATTATGTTGGTTTGAAGAAAAGAGGCTTTATTAACTATTAAAATAAAATAACCCAAAGTTAATGCATAAGAGTAAAGGTGATGAAAATAGGTTGAAAGAAGTAGGAGAGAGTAATATATCACTTACTATTGCAATTTACCTTCTTGTAGCTTGAGAGTGATGAGTGAGAGAAGAAAATGTTGAGTAGACATGATTACACACCTTCATAGTTGGATAAGCTTCGTGAGCAAGTGGCACACAATGAGCTCTATTATGAGGTGAGTCGATTCTGCAACTTTTGCCTTGTGATTTTGTAATAATTTAATTATTTTTAATGCATGGATAGGTTAATTAGGATATGAGAAAAAAAGTTCACAAGTGTCCCCTTTGTTTGCAAAGTGTCCCATTTGTTTGCAAAGTGTCCCTTTTGTTTGCAAAGTGTCTTGTTTCTTTGTGCAGTGTCCTAAAAGGGTTCTAAAGTGTTTAGGGCCTTTAGAAAAGCACACTAGATGAACTTTAGCACACTTAAATGATGAAATATGTAAAAATTGAAGATATTAGATGAATTTTTAGAGCATTTTGTTATGATTTTGATAGGTCTTTTCCCAGTTGCGACAATGGCCAGGAGGAAGACATATTAGTTTTCTAAGAGATTTAGTGCCAACACTATTGGCAACAAAGATAGAGCATTTACAAATGGTAGGTATTTATTGGGCATATCTTATGCCACCCATGAGATACCATGAAACCATGCTTATGGCCCTGTGCGAGTGTTGGGATGTTGATACCTGTACCTTTCATCTTCCTACTAGGGAGATGACCATCAATCTCAAGTATGTACATTGTTCCTATTTAGGGAGAGCGGGTGTATTTTCGGGGGGATTGGTCATTCCATGAGAAGAAGGTGGATATGTAGCATTACCTAGGTGGACCTATTCATGATGATCATGTGAGAGCAAAAATCAAGCTTCCCATGATTTTGTAGTTCATGAGCTCCCATGGTTAGAAAAATTATGATACATATAGTGGCTCTTGTTCTCAATCTGGATGGATGAGCGACACACTTAGATGGAGGATTGGTACACTTGATTGAAGGGGTACATGAGCATAGGATAGTCTAGGCTTGGGGTCATTGTATCCTAGCACACTTATATTATGATCTTGGTCATTTTGTATTTTGAAAAATTGACACTATGGTGCATTTCATGCTTCTGTAGGTGTGGTGCCTCGAGCATATCACATGCACTAGAACTATTGAGTTCCCTTGTGCTATAGCAACAGGATATCCCTGAGCCTTCGACTCTCCTTTGTAATAACTATGGTAGTACAAATATTTACATTTTTGGAGGGTGATATTTGACTGGATGGAGGGATATGATATCCTATGGAGACCTTATCTACTCACTTTATGGTGGATAGATCCCACAGGATAGCTGAGGAGGATGCAAATGGATATATTTTTGGCTAGGAGGCATGACTATGTTGTATGACCTTTCTATTATGGATGAGTCATGCGATAGTTTGGGTAGGTACAAATACCACCAAGGGTGTGCCCCTTCATTAGGCAATTAGTGTAGAGTGTGTGGAGGCTAGGTGATACTATTTGGCTTACTATAGATTATGTTCGTGAGAGTGATTCTGATGATTCAGATCATGATCAACCACCAGCCTTTGGCGCTAATGATGTCAGCAACACAAATGACCATGAGGAGTGGTGGTCAGTGACACGACCAACTCCTATGTTCTCCATGGATGTCCCTATAGGTGGTGCAAGACTAAAACCAAATGAGGGAAATGAGCTAGAGGAGAGGGCAGAGGATGCACGATATAGACTGACAGATATATTTACTAATGTTAACAATGATGAGTACAATTTAGAGGTCGATCCTGGCTATGAGGACTAGGATTGAGGAGAGGAGGATGAGGATGAGGAGAATATGAGGAGGATGAGTATTACAAGGAGGAGCCACCCCTGAGTAGGGGTGATGAGGTAGCAATTGAGGATCGGTACAAGCATGGAGAATCCTCACATACTTACAAGACCAGATCACGTGCAGTAGCTATAGTAGACATTGGCACCCACAATCAGAGAGAGGCTAGTACTTCCTCCTTTTCCCCTAGAGAGGATGAGGTTGATATCCCTCAGCCGACTAGAGACATAGGTGATGATGTTTGATTTTACGCATGTAATTCAGTGTTTATGCTTTGTATATATATACCATGATGAGGTTTACTGATTGTGCACATTGCCTATCTTGTAGGAGTGATGAGAGATTGGCAAGTGTTCTATCATTAGGCCACCACAAAGATAGTGCATGTATCCATCGATGAGGAGGAGATGGATCCTGACTACTCTTGTGCATGTTTTGTACACACGCCTCACTAATGTCAGGGACCCCCTCTTTTTGCTCAGGTCGGGTCGTTTTGACCTCGTCTCATTTTGTGCACCCTTGTTTCCAAGCCCAAGTTGGCCATGAGCCTTAAAATGATCAATTTCATGTTGGCCCAATTCATTTACTCGAGTTTTGCTAAGTCATTCAGCCTTGGATCCAGCTCCTGTGGGTTTTTGTTCACTTTTTTCTCAATGTCTGTTGACCCTTGCAGACCCACATTCACGGGTTTCCCTCTGTTGTTCGTCACTATGCTTTGTTCTTTATCTGCAACTAGGTCCCGTCATCCGTCTCATGTGCAGATCCTGCACTCATCCTTGAAGCTCCACCCTTCATGATCCGCAGACCCGCAATGGTAGGTCACCCTGTGCAGGGCTCCATTTTTGATTCGTCATTCCATAGCGGTTGACTCATGACTTTCGCCTGCATGTCAAACTCTGCGCTTGGTCTCGCTATCACCACCACCGTTCCATCACCGCTCTATCACTGTAACCCTAGCATTGAGTTAATCTCTTGGTGACACCTTACCCTCTCCTATCATTAGCCTCTGTGGGATGTTTATGTGTTTCTTTTGCAATAGAAGGAAGTTAGAAATATTGCAAAATTGGTGATTATAAATTCATGATTCTAAAATAATAGGGAAATCATTTATGGATGAGGTCTGAGTGGAGTTCATAAGAATTTGAAATCATGTCCAAGGTAGTGCCACACACCAAAGCTTTTCATTCAAGTTGCTTCCTCCCTTTCTCTTTCTGACATAGGCACTGACGTCTATCATTCATGTGGAACCCGCATTGTGGGTTTCTATCTACCCTCCATCGTTTCTTTGACAGCCCTCCTCGAATGGTTTTTTGCATACTCATCCCTATAGCAACCTCGAGTGTGGAACACACTACCCTGAAGTCACTACCTATGATAGTCTCCCATCGTTTCCCATTACCTTTTTGCATCTATGCATTAAATGGCCTATTGCAATTGGCCATGATGAAATTCCCGATGTTGGTAAGCGCCCCACGTGATTAACCAAGGCATAAACGGTGAAGCCTATTGTACGGGTGTTAGGAAATATGGAACAAGAAAATGTAGGTGGAAAGTGATTGATATTATGATAGCCATCTTTGTTTTCCATTCCACCAAAGCTAAGGTAACGAGATTTTTGATCAGGCATGTGTGGAATTTAGATGTGGTAGGGTGCAGGCACTCACCAGTTTTGGCTGGAAGATAGGAGTTGTTCAGTCATTGTTGTTTAATGATCTTGCAAGGTCCTAGGAGGTTTATTTAAATAAGATAAAGTTTGGTCAAGCAGCTGATAATCATGCGAGCGTAGACTATTTCATTGACCTTTCTCTACGCTTACAAGTTCCCTAACGAAGGACACTCCTGCGACGGCCTCTTTCGCGAACTTTGCAACTTAGTCCACCGTCCAAGTCACCGCTTCTTCATTATTAATGATGATAGACTTTTTTTTTGTGGGTTTTTCCTCCTACTTCGTTGTCTGGAATAATGCTCTCATGACTGTGTTCACTCTATTCCTTCCCACGAGCCTCTCCCCACGCTACACTTCTATCTTCCATCTTTAGATCCAGACCAAAGAGGATCAGTATAGAGATATTGTTCGATGTGAGAAGTAATCAACACATCATCATATGAGGGCCTCATGCCTAGTTCTTGGCATCGTCGCCCAAGGTGGCTTCCAAAAGAATCGTGGGTGGTATGCCAAATCTACTTCTCTCATTCAAAATAGCCAAAAGGGTGCTCTTAGCTACTGCGGCATACAACCAAAATAGCATGACTAACAGGATTCACTAGTAATATTGGGAAGCAATTACGACCGATGGTACAAATGAGTCCATCTAAATGTAAATGAATTACCACGCGCTAGTAGTGTGCTAGCAATATAGGTTATCTCTAAACTACAACAACGAACTTAGTAGGCTCACTCTCGACAACATTGGAGAGGTATGGTGATGGTCCCATGGTTGGAAGCAAGGTGCTATTGGGACTACAAAGGAAGGAGTGTTCAAGTTAGCTTTAATCAGTGAACCACCCACTTGTCAATACGAATGCATTATTCCCATCCTTTGGAGAATTTCCTTGTCAAAAGACTTTATAATGATCATCTTCTTCCTCTCAGTTATGTCCATTGAAATAATCTTATCCCCTATGTATGACGATGGTGCAATGTATGGGTTTGATTTAAAGTATCAAAATAGCCAAACATTAACATACTAAACGGTCCCATGGTGCCACTTCTTTTGTGTGTCAAGAAAGAAAGGGAGGTCGTGGGCTGCACATATCAGAATAATGAAGACTAAGATATTCCTTGTGGCCAATATCCATGCGAGTTCTAGCTTATTAACAGTCGTCAGTCTTCACCCTCGCAACCATGATGATTACAACATGACACCCCATCCTCTTCAACTCGAAGATGGTTGTCTATGTGGATTTTGCATGCCTCAACGCCATTGCAATGAAACTACATATGAAATGAGGGAAGGTTCACTTGGTGCTTATGAATCATATGAGAATGCATACTTAGAATTATTCCCAGTGACACTGCATTTTTGTTTGAATCCAAAACTACTATGTAGGTGTCGGTAGGGTGTAGCATGGGCTGAGTATTTGATGAAGATCATCCGAGTAGGAGTGGTAGTGCAGGCTTTTGTTGGCTCTTCACTGTACCCTTAGTGGCATCGTCACCATGGAGTCCTGAATTCTGACACCCACACCTCCTTAGCAAAAACATTTTCTATGGGTTCTGATGATCATAGCACCGCCTAGGTGGTCTGCCCACTAATGACATGATTATAAAAACACTCCACTCCCCTTACTCTGCATTACTCATTGTCACGTATGCACTAAATAATGATTCAGATCACTAAATAATTATTGGTATGTAGTAAATAATGATTATATTTGTGAGGAAATGAATTGCTTTACATGCATTAGATCCATGACGTGGCGAGAAATCTTATGTAGGTGTCTATCATCATGATAGCCTATGAGTTAGCATGGGGATGTCGAGGGTCGACACCATCGTGATTTTTCTATGTTGGACTCTAAATTGATGATGCACACTAGTTAACAATGAGGTGAATCAGGGGAGCAGAAGGGAGAGCCTCTTGTGGTGACGTCGTTCGTTGTCCCTGAAGACTCCCTCAAGCGTATTGCATCCTTCAAGAAATGGTGTCTCATGAGCAACAACCATCCTTGGGAAAAATTCAACATAAGGGCTTCAAATGCAGAGTTTTGAAAGTTCTAAACCATGCACTGCTAAGGGTGTTGATACTATGTGTCCCCACACTAGGCTATGTGAGGAGATTCAAGTGCATGAGGAAGTATTTTATTGAATCGTCAAAATGGAATTCACATAATTAAGTACCTCCAAGCACCATTATACAATGCATGGGATCAAGGTCCCTTGACACCGTCTGAATTTATTTTGTGCATACGCAGGAAGGTTTGAGTAGGAAAATTTGGTGATCCGAAGAGACATGATTAGATTAAATATCTGGAAGAATTAGTCAAGGAAATCGCTATAGGTAATATACAATGCAACCTTCAACCATTATAAGGTGGGCTTTGGGAGGGAAGCTTGTCACCTTTGGACTGGTAAAATGAACAATGAATATGGGAAACTAGCTGCAACATAATCAGATAATACTACAAGGTGGGATGGGAAAATATTGGATGAAATAAATATGGGGATGGACTTTGAGATTGTGGGTTCCACATTACTCATGGGCAGTTGTGGCTTTCTTGTCATTCTCACAATGGCTTCAATGTGATGACTTTTTGAACACCATCGCCTAACATCTTCCCGTGCTCCATTATCCACTGCTTTCCCTCGTGTGGGTTCCACATTTCGCAATGCTGCCACTACCTTCACCATCATTAATGGCCTTTTCATCTCGTCTTCCTACCATCCTCTCCTAGTGGGCACCTTGATTGACTTGTTCCAGGTGGAGCTCGCTGCCTTTGATGTTGTCTTGACAACCTTCTCAATGGAATCACCCATGAAGCCCATCCCTTGCTACACAAAACGCTTCTCCTTCAACAAATATCATGGGACAAGCTTCCCATCTAATGGTACAAAACAATAGAAGGAATGCTCAATGTGAAGTTTCATTTTCAAAACATGCTTCTCGGCGAATGGGGTGGTTTACCTACAAGGGGGATAGACACATTCTTAGGGGGTTTCATTTCTTTGTTCGGCACCAACTTCCCATTGTCCCCTTCGTCCATTATAGGGCGAGCATCTGGACAGTCCTTTCCATGGTAGTGGCATATTGCGGATCCCTACTCGGTTAGGGTCGTTGCTGCCCTATCCATTTGCAATGAAATTTTCTCCATTTCCTCCCACACCTAACGTCCCACATTCAGGCACCTCTACGAAGTGTGAAAAAGTTGGAAAAGGGATAGTCTATCATTTTAGTTTTTATTAACATAATGGGACTAAGGTGATGATGATGGGGACAAGAGGAGTAAAACAATGAATAGGTCTGAGGTTTGATTGTGCAAGATTCTGAGACTAATAAAAGAGGTCTTCAGATACATTGATCTTATGAACCTTATCGAGCGAGTATCAGTAACTCTAGGGTGAATGATGTTTAAGGATTCAATCATTCTAAACAATAAAATTCTCACCTATCAATGACTTGCTAATCTGAAATTTAAGCGGGATGATCACTAAATAGAAAAAGCTCCATGTACGTGCACAATGAATTGAATTAACCATAAGAACCAAGTGAAATTAAAAGGGGACAGTTTTAAGCCTAAGATGTTATAATATTCTCCTAATTACCAAGTTGTGACTAGGCCATATGGGCTTCCCCTTTTAATTATTGTTTGTTTCCTAGAGGATATGCAATAATGAAGCTATTTAAATTATTATAATTAAGCAACTGTTCAAAATAGGTGTTTACCATACGGTTATATTCAAGTCTTATATCATTGTTTGCATAATATTAATTCAATCTACTATTGTGTGTAGGGACATTTTAATGAACAGAAGGCATCAAAGGAGCTTGCTATCAAAAGAGATTGCACATGATGGTCTATCTATGGGTCTACTTCCACATGGTCATTCAGGAGAATGTACTTGTACCAATGAGGATTGCCAACAAGAGGAAATTTACTTGAACAATGATTAACTTCCCAAATGAATTGTTAAGAAAGTGGCTTCCTAATGTGAAAAGTCAATAATTGAGAAGAAAAATGTGTATCCTTTAAAGTATAAGATAGGAAAGAGGAGTTGTTTCATCTTCCATCAGCTCCATCAAAGACTGCCTCGTCAAATTAGGAGGAAACTAAGCTGTCCTGCAATGGTACAAATCTGTAAACAAGGCCCATTGATCTAGTGAAGGATGTTGCAAGTCCATCATACAGGAGGCAGCCTTTAAGCAGTTTTAGGTATAGGAAAAAGGGAAATCAGCAAGAGGACAAAATTGCTATAGTAACTGGCCACTAAAAGGCAAAATAGGGAAAATAAAAAAAGCTATATTTTAAATTGTTGAATATTGTTGAGTAGGCGAAACCCTAATGGAATCAAGTTTGAGCCACACAATGCAAATTAATCCTGTCCATTCATTTGGGCTTTGAAAAACTATAAATAGGGGTCTCCCCTTCATTTGTAAATGGTTGGAGAGTTGGTGTAAAGGAATTCTGCAGCAATAGAGAGCTACATTGCATGATTTATGGATGTTTCTCTTATGTTTCTTCATTATGCATGCATGGTTCTACTTCCCTATTAGTTTAGTTGTTAATTTATTGAATGGAAGTGATGATAGTGTTTGATGTTACTATATTTGATGAATTTTCAGCTCATGATTTTTGTGGTTTGTTGATGATGAATCACTTTGTAAACTAGTCTGAGCTTCCTTACTTCATTGTTGCAACTTAGTTCAATTTCATGTTCATGATTTGTGTGTGCAACCTGTAAATCTGCAATCCTCAAAAGATTACACTGGTTTTGTGTAACTGTAGGATCCTCTTGGCCAAGCAAAACCTAGTTTGGGAAGTTTTTCTATTGTAGTAGCCTCCATGATCACTGTTCATTCTTAGTTTCAGGTTTAGGAATTCCCTCTCTTCCCTACCCTTTTTTTTCTTTTTCTTTAGTGGTGACCCTAAGAATCATTGCACATTGTAAAGCCAAATCCGAAGTGAAATTAGAGTTCTAAATTGTTGTTTGAACCTATAGCAACTCAGCAACAATTTTTCCACCTTAGGAACTCCATTTGTAGACACTATTTCCCACACTTTGTAACTCATCCGTAAGTACCCCTTGTGATTCTAGCAAATCACATGAATCAACAGAGGTATTCCAAGCACTGTCAAGACCTGACATTAGAGACCTTGGGATATTTATCTACAATTTGATTGTGGAAGATTGTATTTCAAGAGAGGTGATGCACCTATGCATTACTTGTGTTGAGAAGTGCATAAAAAAACATCAATAGAACTAGCGCTAGAAGGAGGGTTGGCATGTTGAGGCTGAAAAGTTGGAAGTTGAAAAGAGAACCTTGGAGAAGAAATCTGATATAGGAAGATCTCTTTATATGCTGGAATTTTAGAATTAGGAAATTTTGAAGGCAATCAAGGTTGAGTTGAGATGTAGTAGCATTTGCAAATAAACATCACTCAACTACATGCAAATTTAAATAGGAGATTGAGGAGACCATTTCAACAATATACATTGGTAGAAAAATGTAGAATCCTTTGCACTCATAGGAATAATGAATTGGGGTGTCTAACCTTCTTGAGCAGAATTGAAAGAGTCTTGCAAGGAGAAATACCCTTTTGGGAAATCTATCAATCGTTGGCTCTTGCAAACCCAGAAGAGGAAATGGTTAACATGGTAGACAAGGCATTCAAGGAGATGGTCCAAGAATGCTTGGGCAGTGAAGACGGACCGAGATTGGAGGAAGTACTAATGTCAAGTTGGTGCAGATTCCACAATGCACCACATTCAGAATTCACTTGTTCATCATGTCAAGGGCAGTCCCAACAAGTTGGAGCAGCCAACTCCCAATGAAGAGAAGTCTTCCCATGAGGTAGGAGAACTGTCAACGTTTGGAGGACAACACAATCAAGTTGAACCAAGAAGCACCATAGAAGTGGATGTTGGGACAACAAACACCGAGTCTAAGAATTAAGAGGAAGGAGCTGACTCCCTTAGGATAGCAAGGATCTTTGATGAAAATTCACTTGGAAGGGAGTCAGGTAGTCTCTCCTTCATAGGAAAAGAGAAACCCTCTATTCAAGAAGAGGAATGGTTGGCAGTTGAAGATGACTTCAAAATTCTGCAGCATCACATGCTGGGACATCCAACGAAGATGTTGAAGAATAGAGAGAGGAAGAGGTTGAAATCCTTGGGGTAGTAGGAAATTTTGATGAAGGCATAAGTGAATTAAGATTAGAAGATCTTTCCCTCATAAATGATAGTGATAAGGCATATGAAATAGAGGATTTAGAGGAATGGGAACAACCACATGCCATGGTTGTCTACCTTCGGACTTCCTTTTCAAGTGATGATGAGGACTCAATCTTGGACAAATATAATGAGCTAGTGTCAAGAATAGAAGGGGATTGGTTGAAGCTAAGACATCAAGTAGATTTGGACGTGTTGATTCCCCCAAATTGGTGCAAGCTTCATGATTCATCACACTTAGAGTTCACCTACAGACAATGTAAAGAGGTTGTCAAAAAATTTAAAGCACAAGTGGAGTAGCCAAGTGCTTGGCCTCAAGCTCTACTTGCTTCCCAGACTGAAGTAGAAGACCAAGAACCTTAACCATATTATTGTTGGAAACAAGCAACACTAAGAGGGGGGATGAATCAGTGTTGTGCAAAAATTAATTTTATTATCCTGATCTTTAACTCACTCAAGCATTCATTAAAAGAAATATGCATGAAAAAAAAGAAAATAATCACAATACCATAACATCGTGATTTATACGTGGAAACCCTATTAGGGGAAAAATCACGGTGGATGGCCAATCCATAATATAATATGAGTATACCCAAAAGGAATAGTACAAAATGGGAATGCACTTGCATTCAGGCTCACTACCTAGAGCTCACTACTCAAAATGGATGGGATCACTACCCTACAATGATTTGGATTAGATCCAGAAGAGTGAACTGATAGAATAGAATCTGCAATGCTTGATTATAGTCCTGGTTAAGCTTTGTATATAATCTTCTATCCTTCTAACTGATTCAACAATTCTGCTCTTCTCTACACAACTCGCACCACAAGAATCTTAATGTGCAAGTGAAACTGTGCATAATTGCCTAATCGCCCTTCTGATGATCGCAACACACCACTACAATTCTTGCACACACAAAATTATATATCAGATCACTTATATATATCTACGTCTAGAAATTAAGTTGTTATAAGTTGACTTCAACAAAACTTGGAAATATTATCAACTATTGGCTTAGATCATGAACAATTTTTGATGCACACCCATAAAATTCGTCCATGACATAGCTTGGACCCAAAACTAAATGTTTGAACATAAAAAAATTTAAATAATTACTCCTTACACATCCACAACATGCCACATTCATTGAGTTGGCCACATTCATTGAGTCAGCCACAATGAGCAAATAAACAAAAAAACATCCTGTCGGATCTCTTAGCTCGTACAATGACTAATGCAACATAAAAAAAATCAATAGAAGATATCATATATGCTTAAAAATCTATATTGAGGATCCACAACTCAAAAAGATGATCTGGTGAAGTAAATAGATTGACTAATTGACTGGATACCCTATTCTGCAAGCATTCTGCTAATAATGCACTGTACTGTACTTTATCTGCTGGTATGACCAGATTCTATTTTGTGGACCATACAAATGACTTCAGTTTCCATCAATGAAAACACTATAATCCATATGAAAACAATGTCCCCCTTTGGCATTGATGGCAACACTCAGTGAAAAATGACTAAGTGTCAAAACTAGTAAGTACACTGCCAAAATTCAAAATTTCAAAAAAAAATTTTCAAAACACTACTCCCCCTTAGAATGTCAGGGCATTTTTCACTGCGCTCTCTCCCCCTTTGACATCAATGACAAAATTGTTTGGGAAATCCAAAATTCCAAAACTATACAAACATAACCTATGACTTACAAAAATTCGAAGACGTCTGCAAAATAATTCTTCAACACACTTAAGTTTGAGTCCCAAACACTTTGGAAACTCTCCAAAATGGTTATGTGACCACAAAGAAGATAAGATAGAGTTTCTTCGGCTTCAAGATTTACTGGGTCAGGAGCAACCATGACATCTTTAGCCGCTTTCAATGCATTCACTATTAATTCAATATTTGGACTGATTAGTCCTCTGAGTTTGCATGCTCTCCCAACAATCCTCTCATTTTCAAGCTTCAAACTCTTTATTTTGTTAAACAAAGAAATTACTAGACTTTCTTGTTTACCAACATTACCAGCTGATGGGTCAAAAGTATTAGAAATAGTGACCAACTGTTGTTCAATATCCTTCACATGATTTTCATTTGCTTCAGTGAATCTAGACAAAACCAAACAAGATTTAGACACTTTTCCTCCTACAGACAAAGTATCTTAAACATTTTTCCTTAAGGTGGCTAACAGAGTTTTGTCTTTAGCAATTAGTTCATTCAAACTACCAACTCTCTTTTCCTTGAACTCCTTCACCTTAATCAAAGCTTATTTCTCAAAAGACTCAAAGTGAGAACTTACAAAATTTATCAACTTCTTTAGCTCACCAAAAGAGGAACTAGACGGATCCATGACATGAGTAGGCATTAATTTCTGCAAGACTTAGCAATTCACTGCCCTTTATGTGAGACTTCAGAAACCTCTCACTAGCTTTGGCTTGAGCAATTGAAGCAACCTTCATTATCTAAATTGGATACAAAGTGGATAGAGTGATTGAGCTTTCATCCAATTTAAGATCTAATTCGTCTTGCTACTCCATTAGAGATCTCCTCACTGCCTCGATAGTGTCTCTTGCTTCTACTCTAATTTCTTGAGCTTTTTCTTCTTCAACCTTAGGTTCTAAAAGGACTATTTTTGGATTGCTTTTAGGTACTCCAACCTCTTCAATATGAACCTCCTTCTCCTCAGCTAACACCACCTCAGGAACTTAACTTTCCATAGGTTTCTTTGTGTTTTCCACTTCAGGAGGAATCTGAGAATCCTCAGCATCAACATTCACTTCCTCATTTTTTAGAACATTACCAGTATTCACTTCTTCAACATTTATTTTATTCTTTAACAGAAACCCTTCCAAAATTTGCTTGGTTTCCCTGACAACAACACCAGTCTCTCCAAGCATAATTTTATTCACCCTTTTCTTGCTCCTAAATTCCTTTTTTCCCTTTTCATGGAGTGAATTCATCTCCTCAATTGACATATCCGGACATAAATCAACAAGAATTCTTTTCCTCATATTTTCTTCTTCTGTTCTGGCACTCAACCTTCTAGACTCCAAAAAATTATATAGACTTGTGGGAAAACCAAAAATGATTTCAACAAGAACTTTATTGAAAATATTCATATGCTTTATTGTAGCTTCTTCAAGAGTTCTCTTACTGGATTCATCAAAGGTCTCATACCATTCACAGAGTGGCTTGAGATTACCATCTTTGACAATTGCACTCTCAACTTCCTCTATTGACATACTAGGCTTGTCCACTTTTGTCTTTTTCTTTGATTCTTCTTCTTTACCAGAAGATTTTCTCTTGTTCAACTTGATAGCCCGAGTTCTAGTAGCCTTTATTTCTTTCACTACTTCTTCTAATTCAGTTTCTTCCTCTTCATTTGCAAAAACAACTTTATATGATCTTGTTCTTTTATTCTTCTTCCTTCTTTTGGAAGCCTCAGATTGAGTTGGCTGGGCTACTGGGGAACTCCTGGTAGATCTAGTGCAGGTAGAAGATGTTCTCAGACTAGAAAATTATGTTTTTGCTTTCTCTTGTGTTGCTTCAGCCTCATCTCTTTTCCTTCTCATTTCTTTCAATTTCTCCACAAGAATGCCCATATTTTTTGCAAAAACTTCTACCTCTTTTCTTACTCTCTTGACTATCATGGGATTTACAGTAAGATCTTCTTGAATTATATCATGAGAGTAAAAATTCATCAATGAGAGCTTCCCAATTCTTCAATATTTGCATGTGTATAAGCCCTGATATCCTCAATGTGCAAGACTCTGTACGACATAGATGAAAACGAACCTAAGGGGTCTATCTCTACAGACTTATAAGGATGCCATTTAAATTTTGGATGTGGCCTATCCTTACTTTGACTACCAGAGGAGTGGACATGATTATAATCTAACAAATTTATAGGATTTTTGATAAATACCTTTCGGGGTTGGAATGAAGTTTGATAGTAGGTGCTTCTTTACGCTTGAATCTCTTCACACTTCAACAACGTTCACTCCAGGGCTCTCCAAACTACTTTCCTCCAAAATACAAAGTGGAAAATGAGGGTTGAAACTATTATTTTATTGTCCACATACCTAACTCCTTTATGTCGCAATAAATTTCTTTACCCTAATTCATCTAGTTTCCTGTCTTTCATGTACAAAGATAGATGATTCTTTTGCGAATCTCCAATATTCTTTAGTATTGCCTCCAACTAGTAGAACAACATCTAAAAAGCATGAACTCTCTTACTAAACTCATCTGGATTCTAGTACCAATCACCGGTAGGGGGTTTTTAAATTTTTTCTTTACAACTCCCCCTAGGCTAGAGGCCTAAAACTAATTCCTGGAGGGATTACCAGAAGTTGCTTTTGGTGCTGGCACATTTGCTTCTACAAAGGAATTCTTCTTCACCCATTTCTTCTGCATTTGCTTCCTGATAACATCAGTAGTGATTTTACCTTTTCCCTTAACATCCTATTGCATGTTCTATCTTATCGGATTTCTTTTGTTCCAACAAAATCTAGCAGTGTGGCCAAATTTGTTGCAATTGTAGCACACACCACTTCTTTGTCCAGGCCAATTTTTCCACTGACTCTGTCTTGATCTACATTGGTTAGCAATATGTCCAATTATATTGCATGCATAGCATCTAACATCTTTGAGGAAATTATTCATCACAACTCTGCATTCACTTGACTTATGACCATACTTATAGCAATTAAAACACTAACCTGAGAATGATGGTCTACTTGTGTTCATCCTACTCCTACACTGACACTAACTCATTTGACTCCAAAATCCAACGAAAATTTCCAATGAAATATGTATAATTTGATGTATTGTTGGGCGCTTGTGAAATTTGATGTGTAATTTTCAATTATTTTAAATTTCATCCCCGACATTCGTCAAAATTTCGACGACCAGTTTCATCGAAATTTTGAAAAACATGGAAAATCAGAAAAAAAATCAAATTGTGGCCGGCATAAATAAAAGTGAGTTTACCTATTTATTATGACAGTGTTTTGCTATACTTGCGACAGTTTTTGGAGAACTAAGGATGATTTTCTTGGAAAAAATCAGAAAAAATTCAAGAAGATATCACTAGGTTGAGGGTAGTCATTGTCTTTTTCCAGAATTCACTTGTGAAGTTAGATTTGTACTTCTAGGTTTGAAAATCATATTTTAAAGCAACATCTCGTCAGATTTCATTTTTAGACTTGTGCATTTTGAGAATTTCATTTCCAAATTTTGTTGTGCAAGTTCAATATTCTGATTTTAGGAGTCTAATGGTTGGAAATTATAGTAAATCAAAATTTAATAAGTTATGGAATAATCATTTTAAAGTGTTTTTTGGGTTCATTAACTTTAGACTATCTTCTCTTTTACAAGGGTGGTTGCATGCCAAATTTTTTTGGTGCAAAATATCAGAATTATTAGATTTTGTTACCTGTCTATGATTAAAAATTATTAGAGTTTGAGTTTGATATTTTTTGAAGATCTAAATATTCAAGCTTGGTAAAGAAAAATCATGTTAGATAATATTAGTGCAGAACAAAATGAATAGACAATTGCTAGAATGTGGGATAGATTGAAAAGAAAGGGTGATGGGAAATGTTATTTTCCTTGCAATAATTGCAAGGGCCTAAAGATGAGAAGACTTTTAATCACAATAGTTGAGAAACATTGTAGACAACATGGTCACGTTGAAGGGGGGAATGATTATTGTTCATTGGTAAGTTGTTCATTATATGTATTTATATTGATTGAATTTGTAAATGTTTATATCGTTTTAACATTTCTATATATATAAAAAATCACTTGATCATGATCATGGTTTATTTTTCTATCATTATTATAAAGGTGGGGCACCCTAGGGCACAAGATATGGATTATCACACCCCGAAGAACGTGGTTTTGCAAGCGGAGGAACATGGAGCTGTGAATATCGAAGATGAAGTTAATGATCCTATGGAAGAAGATGATCATGTGTTAGAAAACATAGTTGAAGATGATGGTACAAATACATTGATCCATGACACATTTAGTGGCACAGCTGATCATGATGATTGAGATGACTTTGATGATGTTCATGATTTACCTGTACTTGAGAAGGCACACAAGACCCTTTATGAAGGCTCCAAAACAACTCTTCTCTTTGCTATATTGTTCTTGGTGAACTTGAAGGTTATGAATGGTTTATCCAACATACCAATCTCACGGATGTTAAGGTATGTCATAAATGTCATCTTTTTTCATCTATTTTAATTGTTGTTAGTTCATCACTAGTAAATAAAGGATGAAATATGTACCATTAATATTCTTTATATTAACAAATTATTTTTTGTTGTAGATTGATAGGTGATTTTTTGTTACCACCATCTAATATTTTACCTCACTCATACCGAGATTTATTTGCCATTATGAAATATATTGGAATAGAGTATCAAGCAATAGATGCATGTCCCAATGATCATATTATATATCATAAACAACATGAATTTTCAACAAAATTCCTGGAATGTCTTATCAATAAATATCAAACAGATCAACTAACAAAAAAGATGCCTCACAAGGTTCTTCATTATATTCCCATTATTCCACGCATGCAACGATTATTTAGGTGAGAAAGCTTAGCGCAATTTATGGATTACCATGCATGGGATAGAAGTGAAGATGATATTCTTCAAATGCCTGCAGATGGCTCTACATTTAGGGACATGGAGGAAAAATTGCCACACTTTAACGAAGAACCTCGTAATCTCAGGCTTTCATTGGCAGCGGACAATGTCAATCCATTTAGAGAGATGAGATCTATTTACTCGATGTGGCCTATTTTTGTTATCAACAATAAAATTCCTCCATGGATGTCAATAGAGGGGGAGCACATAATGTTGGAAATGATTGTTCTAGGTATTTGTTTACATCAATTTTCTTTAACATAGTAGCATCTCATTTGTCTTATTTATTGCATAATGACTTATATTTTTTTCGTTTAAGAGTCATGTACATTAATTTATATGTATATATATATATTGTAGTAAAATGGTTATAATAATTATGTAATTTTTATGTTCATTCAAATAGGTAAATACAAGTTAAAGATATGAATGTATATATCAAGCCTCTTATCGACGAGTTACTAAAGTTATGGAATGGTGTCACTATGTATGACGTCTCTAGACCAATAGGACAAAGACAATTTCAATTCCATGCAATGCTTGTATGGACAATTCATGATGCCCAAGGGCTAACACATTTTTGTGGTATGATATAACGTTCGACTGCACTTTAACGATATTTAATTTTATGAAGTAGATATCATGCTTGTTTTTTAAATAATCTATTCATTATATATAATTATAAAAATTGACATATTTAATCCAATTATATGATCTTGTAGGTCTTGAAACAAAGGGAAAATTTGCATGTCCAATTTGTGGTCCAAAGATGAAATCTCGTTGTTCAATAAGTTTAGGAAAGCAGGTGTTTGATGAGTATAGACACTTCTTCCACAAAAATCATAAGTATTGAGCAATTGAAAAACATCTTTTCAATGGGAAAGAAGAGACTACATCAAAACCACGAAGAATGACACCTCACCTATGGAAGTTGGAATATAATAGAATTAATTGTCAAGGTTATACATTAGATTAAATTTTTTATCTATCATATATGATATGTTTGGAATTTATATTTTTATATTGTGTTTTGTTTTCTCATGTTGTAATTGAAAATGATTGTTGTTGTTAATTTGTTTAACTTATATGCTTCATGAAGGTCATCAAGGAATTAATGGCCAGCTTCTACAAGGAATGAAAATTTATCCCATAAAATTTAGTAGGTTGCCCTACTATGAGCAGCTACAAATTACATTTGTTTGATACAATGCATATCAAAAAGAATATAACAGAAACATTATGGAAAATATTGGATGAAAGACATGACAAAGAAAAAATTGTCCAAATTTGTAGTGGCATTCAGGAAGCCAATCATGCAATGAAAAATGTCATTCAATTAAACAATGATGGAGACCAAATTAATATAAGTGCCCTCCCTTGGTTATTAACGGAGTAGCAAAGCAATGCTATAAAAAAAGTCATACGAAAAATTCGATTTCCCACAGGATTTTTTGTGAACATAAACAATATCATAACAAAGAAAGGTGAATTTGGGTTAGGGATGAAAACGCATGATTGGCATACCTTCATTAAGGTAATTATTCTGTTATATTATATATATATTTGTATACTGCATGTACTTTTCAGTGTATTATGTTTACTACTTTTGAAAAAATAATGAAAAGATCATTTTATAATTGTTGCATTACGTTCTACCTCTATCTCTCCTAGAAAACTTTGACAAAAATGTCAAGAAAGTTATATATGATCTTGGAAAATACATGAGGTAAGTAGCGATATTTGTTCAATTTGTTGTATAGATCTTATAATTGCCATTTGTTTTACTTGTTATGTGATATATTATATATTTTTGTTAAATCTCATTAATATATTTGTGCCTTGAGTCACTTGTAGGTGGTTGTCATCTAAAGAAATCCATAAAGAAGATATAAATTATTGGAAGAGAAAAATTCATCATATAATGTTTGAAATGAAAAAGTGTCTACCTTCGACATTTTTCAATGCACAAGAACACTAACTCACACACCAAGTTGAGGAGATTGAATTGTGTGGACCTGTACACACAAGGTCAAAGTGGATGGTTGAGAGGCACTTGAAATTTTTGAAGGCTTTGGTTAGACAAAGAGCACTTGAAAACTCTTGAGGAGAACAACTATACCTTCTTTATTTCTCATCCTATGAGGGTTTACAATGATCACTTTATGCCTTTTAAAGGCCTTTACACCTCAAATACTAAACAACCACCTCTACAACTGACTTTTTAATCTTTTATGATCACATGAAACATAAAACACACTAATTTCAAGGTTGTTAACATCACTATTGAAATGTTATAATTTTTTAAACTCTCAAATGTATTGAAACTCCTAGGACACCTCTAAGACCATGCTAGTGGCTTGATAATAGCCTTATTATTGACATGACACTAACCTTGTATCCTTTTACATGTAAATTCTCCAATTTTCTCTAAAAAGGCTACAAAACTCTTTAGTGCAAGACTCAAACTCATAACTCAAAACTTCACCTAGAACATGTCTAATGGTATTAAATGACCTTACTCAAGACAAAAACATTCAAAATACTCACTCTACCTATTGACCATCTATCCACCTTCAAATAATCACAAGTTGAGAATGAGGTATAGGTGCTCCTGCACCACTAATTATACGTCATTTGTGAATTTCAATTTTTTTTTATACAGTTGGTCAAGAGTGGGATGCACTACATTTGTAGGTCGCAAACAATCTTGATTGAATGATGGTATGGATTGAATGATGTCAACAATTTGGTCATGCATTAACATGGTAAGGTGTGGCTTCATTGGTTAAAGAAGCTCATCGTAATGGAGATTCCAATGTTACACCAAGGGAAATTGATTTAGCATATGGTTTAAGAGATAAATAGGTACATATAAATATATTAATCACCCATATTATTTAATTATTTTCAATTATATTGATGTATATATATGTTGAGATTTTTTTTCTTTGCATACAATTGGCCAAGAATAAATATGTTTATCAACTGACGATATTGCAATAATTTTTTCATGTTTGACATATTTTAGGTGAAACACCACAAGGCTATGTGGTGTAATGGTCATAAATTTCAAATAAATTTTTTGGATGAAATGAAGAAAACCTGCGATTTTGGGATAACTGTAGTCTTTCAGGTGACTAATGTTTTATCTAGAAGCGACATACATCCAGAAGTCTTAGAAAATCGATGCTATGAGATTTTGGATGATATACTTGAGTGTGGATTTAAGTCCTTCAAATTACTTATGTTCTTCGTCCTATGGTATAGGCTACGATTGAATGAAAATGATCCCAAGAGAACTGCTATTGAACATGATAATGGATTTACCATGGTTAATACAAGGTCGATCGAGTGAGCTAGAAATGAGGCCTATGTCCTTCCAAGCCAATGTGAGAAGGTATTTTACTCAGAGGTTCCAGGTAAACCAGGTTGGTCATTTGTTGTTAGACATGATCCAAGAGGAAGGCTGGTAAAGTATAATTTGGTGGAAGAAGAAGATATCGAAGAACTAGAAGATGATGTAGATGATGATCAGGATCAATAGTTAGTTGATGATGTGTCTGATGAAGGTGTCAAAGAGGAGGAACTAGATCATGATGATGTAGGAGTTAATGTTCATGAAGATGATATCTGTGTGGATGATGACATTATCGAAATTGATATCAATGATGATGACGATGATATGACCAATCCTTACAATGTCGAATCTAGATTGGATGATATAGACAAAGAGCTGGATGAAGAAGATCAATGACATTGAAATGTATGAGTTATGTGATTGTATTATCTATTTGATATTCATTTCTTGATATAATTATATTTGACTTATGTGGCTACATAATTAATTCATGATGATTTTAATTTTTATGCCATTACATAATTAATTAATGATGTACTTTTTAATGTTTAATTTTAATTCATGATGTTACAACTATTGTAGTTCTCCTAGAAATTTCCATATGATCATAATGAATAGTGTTTTGGGAAATTTCATGAAAGATGACACATTGATCGTAGTAGTGAAATAATTGCAAAGTCGTTTAGATTTTTTAAACCAATCACCTTTCGCAATGTCATTTTTAGGATCATCTCCAATTTGATTACTAGGACACATAAGGTTGGATTTGATTGGCTTATCTTGGAGGAACATTGTGGCTTTGTGTAATGTGAGAAAATTTTGGATGGGGTAGTTGCTATTGCTAAGGTGGATCACTCCTTTCTGCGAAGGCCATACACTTATGATTGGGTCGTGTTCTTTTCTTTAGAAAATTCCTATTACCTTTTTGATAGGTTATGAAGCACTTATTTCAAGTAATTTATGCCTATTTTAATTTGTAATTTATTAAATTCAAAAACATCCAAAATTATGTCCCTTGCTTTAATTGATTATTATGTTATTTAATTATTAACTCAAATGACACCTCCAATTTGACTATATATATCTAATTGAATATATCTAAAGTGTTGAACATTTTTAGATCAAATTTAGTAATTAACTCAAACAACTTTTCCAATTTAACTAACATATTTTAAGATATTAAAAAAATATGATTTATGAAAGAAATATATTGGCGTGAAATTAAATATGATTTGTATTCCAATGTAAAAACTACAAAGAATGGAAACAATTCTTTCAACACATAAACTATTATGTAGTAGTCAATTAAAATGAAAAAGATTACTCTATATTAGTTAGGATACAAAACTAAGAAAATGATCTAAATAGTCTAATAATTTTACCATTATCATATATATAGCAATTTCTATAGAGTTGTAGATCTCTTCCATTTCAAAAACAAAAAAAATATTAGGTAGATAATCAAACATCTTTCATTTCTACATTGACTTATTTATCCTAGAGTAACTAAGTATATAGTACACAAAGGAAAAGAACAAACCCACAACTACCCCTATTTTGAAGGAGTTTAGTTTTCTCCCCTTCCTAATCTCCCTAATATTGTGTAATTATTTTAAAGAGACCAAGGGTCATAATTTTTTTTTATTCAACCCACTAAATAGCTTGGTTAATGAAAAGGAAGAGAGAGAAGAGATGGACATAGATAGGTTGAAGAGGAAGAGAGAGAAGAGATGGAGATAGATAGGTAGAAAAGGGAGAGAAAGAAGAGTGGGAGAGGGAGATCGATATGTAGAAAGGGAGAGAGAGAAGAAGATAGGGGAGAGAGGGAGAGGGAGAGACATAGAAAGGGGGTGATATAGAGAGATAGAGGGGGATGGTGAGAGAGAGAGAGATAGAGATATATGGGAAGAGAAAGAGAGATGGAGATAAATGGGAAGAGAAAGGAAGAGAGGTGGAGATAGAGAGTCAATGGATAGGGGGGATAGGGAGGGAGAGATGGTGAGAGATAG
>VDFB02105785.1:285682651-285754929 GCA_007258455.2 Sequoia sempervirens | reverse complement strand
GGGAGGGAGAGAAAGGGATGTTGATAGGTAGAGAAGGAGAGATAGAGAAGATGGGGAGAGAGGGAGAGATAGGTTGAAGAGGAAGAGAGAGAAAGGGGGGAGAGGGAGTGACATAGATAGTGGGAGATATAGAGAGATAATTATATTAATTATAATAATATATTAATATTATAATATATTAATAATATATTAATATTATATATTAATATTATATTAATATTATATTAATATTATAATATTATATATTATATTAATATATATTATAATAATTTCATTAATTATATATAATTTATTATGTAAAATTTAACATTGCGCCACAATTTTCATTTTAATTGACATAATCTAAAAACCTAGCTTGTCAATTTGGAGAAGTGAGTCACGTGCCAATGAAGGAAAGGTTGTAGGATGCCCATGGATAGAGCTTTCTTGGCTGCAAAAATTGGAATTTTTGCGATTTGTTTTGTCGTGAAGGCCTCCACATCTTGTCCATCACCAAAATGGTCCATATATTTCATCTGAAATTTATGAATTAGAGTGCTATAGGGTTTTTGATTTGATTTGGTTTGTGAATATTACTCTTTGTGATTGTATTTTGTATGTTTGTCTTCAATGTCGGTGGGACAAACCATAACTCAGTGCTTTCAATCACTTTGCAACTCCATTATTGGTGACTCTGTTGTTTTCTTGTGAGAATCACAAGTTGGAATGCATGTCTATTGTTTGCAAGTGAGAATCACAATTCACCACCTTGTCTATGCTACAATATTTGGGACCCAGACTAGACATTATCCTTTTTCACAATCACACAAGCTACCCTATTGCAAGGAGAACACATAGAATCACTAATAATGGGAGCCCATACTAGCCCAGATAGAATAGTTGCACCACCTTTCCCCAAATATGATTAGTGAAAAAAGTTAAACTCTCTCCAAACAAATTTGAGAGTACATTCTAGCTCAAATCTCATAGCTTTAGTTTCTTGAAATAGAAAGCAATCCATTTTAAGCCTATTATTGTAAGAGGATTTTAAAATGAATTCTTTCTAGAAGATTCCAAACTCTAACATTCCAATTGGTGCATCCTATTTTCATTTATAGTACAACCTATCAAAATATTTGGGTTATTTTTCCTCTCCATTTTTTCCACTCTTGTGATTATTAACACATGAGTTGGTTTGTTTTCTCTTTTTTCATCCATCCACATCTGCACTTGGCCTAGGGACAAAATCTCCCTAGATAGTAGCTTCATCTTGGAATAGATAATTAATAAAATTGAATCTTTACTCTTATATTTACTCATGAAAAGTGTATGGGAAAGGTCTTTTGAAATCATAGACTCAATGTTTTGTAGAGCTTGGGGAGCAATGGGAGGTGTAGCCAAACTAACAAACAACTTGAAATCTTTCAATCTTTCTAAGACAAGCTCTTGGGAATTTTTTTATTACCTAGAATTATCCTTGAAAAAAAACAAGAAGAGCAAGCTCATTGTTGACAAAAGGAATATATGAAAAGATACCAACATATGCCTCAGTAGAATGAGAGTCCTCCAATTTTTCAAGAATCTCATCTAAAGTATCAAATTCATTCTCATAAATTTTTCTATTGTCTATTTTATTATTTCCTACAAAATCAAGGATGAAATTCTATTAGCTACAAGTCTATTAATATTCTTAAGAATTTTTTGGGCCATGCCTTCTTTGATGACCATCCATTTTACATAGAAAAAAAGCATTCAAACCTATCAAAACTTCAATATCATGTTTAGTTTGATTATCACTCAATTGAAAGCACAAAATATGTAGAATACACTCATTAGATTTGAGAGATATAAAAACCCTAGAGTTAAGATGGGGAAGATTAGACCTTGTTTCTTCCACTTGCAACACATTACCCAAAGATTTGAGGACTTTAGGGATACAAGTTCACATCTAAGTAGAGATATTTTAAAATTCTAACCACCTTAACATATAATTGGCTAAAGCATTACATAGCGTAGAATCAATGGTTCAAAGATGGACCTAAAAACAAAATTGCCCATATTCTAAAACTCTTGATTGCATACCATGAGTTTTGAAGAAGAAAGAGAATAAATCTTTATGTATCATTCTATAGAAAGAAACATAGATTCCCATCAATTTTCCCCCACATATTGACAATCCACTCATCAAAAAAATTCCTCAAAGAGAGGAAATCGAGACCATACAAATAATGAAGGCGTCAATCTTTTTAACCACTTATTTCTTAACAACTTCAACCATATCTAGGTTTGGTTTTATGTAAGATTTTCTATCACTTACGATGTTGTTTCCCTTATTTTCTACCACTATAAATTTTCTACTAGGATTACTTGTTTTATGTCCATTTGTTGATTTATCCATCGAATTTATACATGGATAATCATGATATCCAAGTTATTAACTCATAACCACCCTTCTAATAGACAAAAAGAGTTGGGAAATGATGATGAATATTATGAAATAACCACTAAATACCACTCAAAACAAAACAAACAACCAAAACATCGTGTACAACTACAAAGTATATCTACTTCAAACACCCATAAAACTTGGGAAACCACAAACACAAAAAATCTAGAAATGAAATAGGGTTGATAAAATAAACATGCCACACAAAAATATAAGTTCAAAGAATCATACCAATTACTCTTTGTGATTGTATTTTGTATAATTGTCTTCAATGTCGGTGAGAAAAACCATAACTCAGTGCTTTCAATCACTTTGCAACTCCATTATTGGTGACTCTGTTGTTTGCTTGTGAGAATCGTAAGTTGGAATGCATGTTTATTGTTTGTAAGTGAGAATCACAGTTCACCACCTTTTCTATGCTACAACATTTTTCATACATGTCTACCAAAGTATTTTATCAAACAGTTCACTTCCTTGCTACTATGGGCTAAAAGCCTAAAACAAGTGCTTTTGAACAAGCTATAGGAAAAAATATATCAAAGCATAATAGCAATAACATAGACAAGGCAGTGAATTGTTTGGAAAAATGCCTCAAATAATTGTGGTCTCATGGCGATGGAATGCCATGATGAATGCCTATGGCTATGCATTGTCATGGCATTCAATCTTCATGAGACTACATTTCTTTGAGGCATTTTTTCAAACAATTCAATGCCTTGCTATGCTATGAAATTTTTCATACATGACTACCAAAGAATTTTATCAAACAATTCACTACCTTAATGCTATGGCTAAAAGCCTAAAACAGGTGCTTTTGAACAAGCTATGGATGCTTGGAAAAAAAATTTCTAAGCATAATAGTAAGCAATAGCATAGACAAGGAAATGAACTATTTGAAAAAATGCCTCAATGGTGATGGAATGCCATGACAAGCCATATACAAGGCAGTGAACTATTTGGAAAAAATGCCTCAAATAAATTTGGTCTCATGGTGATGGAATGCCTCAAAGAAATGTGGTCTCATGGTGATGGCATACAGAACTAGAACATTGATGCAACCACTCATCCTACCTTAAAACATACCAAAAGTCTCCTAGCAATTAGACATAGAAAGATTTAAGATGACTTAAACATTTTTTATTGCCAAAGCATAAACTTATGATGACTTAACTAGTCCTAGTACACACTCCCTCCTCGTTAACCACTTAGACATATGGAGTTTATCAGTGGACAACTGAACCACCTCACATGTGCACCTAAATTATGTCTATTAGTGTTCTAGCGATGAAATGACAGATTAATCATAATGTCACCTTGGGATCACATCACTGTGAAAGAACTTCATCCAACATCCTTATGAGTGAAGGTACCACCAAATAGGTATTTGTCAGATCTGTCTTCCTTGAGCGATGGATATTCGGGAGGAGAAGAGGAAAGCGAGACATGTAGTAGGTCTAAAAGAGGGAGATCAACTAGAGTTCAAAAGATTAGAAGAAAATTTTGTAAAAACGTGGAATTTTTTCTTATTGAAGGGGGGTCATGTTCTTATGATGATGAGAGCATAGGTGACATCGAGGTTCCCTTGAGGTACAAACATCTATGGAAAAAATGGGTACCCAGGGAACTTCCTCCAATAAGCATTGATTTTTGTGTCAACGAGAGGATATATCACATAGCACCATCGTCATTACATGGTTTGGGCCTCTTTTGCATGGACGACATAAAGGTCTGTTATGAAAAAGTTACTGAATTGATGGAGTATGTTGGACCTTGTTACAATTACAAAGATTGGATGCAACTGGTTTGATATACACGAAGTATGTGTAGGTATGCACTGTCAACAAATTATATACAACTAAAAGATAAGGATCAAAATAAAGGAGTGGCTATGTACATTGACAGAAGGCCAAAAGCATCAAGGAATATTGCAAGATTTATAAATAGTACATGACCTGGGTCAACAAATAAGCAACCCAATTGCATATTCGAGGCACGTGAGGGAAACCATGTATTCGTATGTGCGATAAAATCAATAACTATAGGGGAAGAGTTGCTAATTGATTACAATTTAAATCAGTTAGATACAAACAAAATTACTATGGGGATGGTACGTACTATATACCATTTTATCCAACCTCTAATTAATGACTCCAATATACCATTTTATTATTATTATTTTTTTCATAAGTCTATTGGTTTCATTTTGGTAATGTTTTTTTTATATTTAATTTTTGTCACAACGGGACATTGATCATACAGGAAAGGCTACGACCCAGACCATAGATTGTGATGCATCTTCAAGCACTTCTACTTGACAGGTTTACCTCATTGTAATTGTACAAATTAGATACGAGCAAAATGTTTTATTATTATGTTTTTTTCATAAGCTTATTGGGTTAATTCCGATAATGTTTTTAATATTCTTGTTGCAATCAACTGATCGGGGAAAGAAACCAATAGTAGACAAGAGCATCCATAGGGTCGAGGTGCAGTCATTGTTATTGGATGATGACATCACATATTCAACAAACCTTCTCTATATGATAAGGAAGACAACAAAAATGCAATGAAGAAATCCTTCAATTGTTATTCATAGTGCCTCAAATCTAGATTAGATAAGAGAGAGGGTTAAAATATTGACTGAGAGAGTACAAAACTTGCAAGTAATTTGTCATGAGGTCTTTAATTATAACATAAGTTCATTCATGGTTTTATAATTTGTAATCTTTTATGTCATGAACTAAATATGTGTTGTTTTTACAGTATTTTTTGCGTCCTCATGATGTTGCTCCCCATGATCAAGGTACTCTAGGTGTTTCTCGCGGGGTAGGGGTTGGTACAAGTGTCCATCCTGATCTTCCTGCACATACATCACATCATCCGACCCCATAATCTGTGCCTATATTGTCGACTGAAATGTCGGCAACACATAGCATGTAGGCATCAGGTAGTACTGGTGATGCAGAGGCCACTAGTAGTGGTGATGTTTTAGCAGCATTTCCTAGATCTTCCCGTATTACTAGTACGGGAACATTTCCGGTCGAATTTGTGGTGATTGAGGATTTCATTCCCATAAAGATAGAGAAGGTCCCATGTAATTTAAAATGTTTTAATTATTATTATATATAATCCAATTGAAATTTACTTATTGATCACTCTTTTTAGATTAATGATCCCATGATCATTTTGCAGGAAATGGTGTTTTTTATAAAAATTGAGGAGATATAACATTGGAGCTCTTTGAGCCCACCATATGTACACAATGGAATTCCCAAAATAAAGATTTAAAGGATGAGCTCATTAACCATTTAGTTGTGTTGTTCGGTGATAAAACATTCAATCAAACCAAGGTCCTTAAGAAAGCTGGTACATATCTAAAGTATGTGAGGGACCAATATAGGTCACATTTAGAGAAGAACAAAAAGTATGAGCATCCCCCCATGATTCCAGAGAGGGAGTGGAAGGACCTAGTGTTGGATGAAAAGGAGAAGGCTGAAAAGAAAAAAGGAAAGACACCATCGGGCCAAGGAAGGTATGTAATACTATCAACAATGTAATTACATACTGATTACTCTTTCTTTTTACATAATCTAACATATTTCAAACTTTTCATAGGCTGGCCGACACATTGAAGGAAAAAAAGGCAAGACTAGAAAAACATGGGCAGCACAAACTTGTTTATGGTGGTTATATGAAATTAGCCGCATGAATTGTAAGTATCAATAAATGAAATATTGCATCCAAATAATAATTTGCAAATAATTTTGGTTTTATCACACCATAGAAGCAAAATTCATGATCTTATGCAAAAATCCAGGGCTCTGAATTAAATAGAGTACCCACAGAAGAAGAAATGAATATTGCCTTCCAGAATGGCTATGAAGTCGTGGCTGAACGCCTAAGAGTCTTGGCTGGGAAAACACAATCTTCCACTACATCTGACATGCAGGTAAATAAACTCAATAAATTTTATTTAAAATTGAATACTTGTGTAATCTATTCAATATTAATTTCCACCATAAATTAATTATGTTCCTATTTGTTTTAAACAGACAAACAATGATAATACTGCACATGACATTGGAATGCAGCCTGGTGAGGGTGGAGCACAACCTGTAGATGAAGGTCATGGTGTGCATCCTGGTATTGGATGTATTCATGTGCTATAAAAAACACAGTATGGATTAATACAATTAAACATCTTTAATTGCAATTGGTGTAATAATTAATGTAAACTTTCGTGTTTCAACTTTAGAGCATGTAGAGCGTGATCAACATGTTGAGCATGATCAAGCTAGAGAAGATCAAGAACATGATGTGGCCCCATAAGGTAAAGAGGAACACTCTAATGTTCTTTTAAACATATTTAACTGCAATTGGTGTATTAATTAATGTAACCTTTTGTGTTTCAACTCCATATCAGGATTTAGAGGGTGTTCAGCATGTTGAGCATGAGGCTATAAGACAAGATAAGGAACATGATGTTGCCCCATTAGGTAAAGAGCACCACTCTAATGTTCTTTTAATTAATAAAATACTTGTAACAATAATAACAAAACATATCAATTTAACATTTCTTTGTTATTGCAGCAGACTCCCCTATAGTGGCCTCCATGTTGTGATCAGTACACGACTAGACGTACATTAAGATCATGAGCAAAGGGCAGAACAATAGAAGGGGAGACATATGATTTAGAAAATGATATTCCACTTCAGCTTTTTTTTAGCTTCAAAAAAGAAACAAAAAAAAGTGATTGTAATCATATTATGACAACCATATTTTTGATAATATGTAAAAACTGAATGAATGAATGTTATATGTTATTAATGGATGAATGAATGAATGTGAATATGTTAATGAATGAATGTTATATGTTAATGAATGAATGTTATATGTTATTAATGGATGAATGAATGATTAATGTTATATGATTGGGTATGGGGAATTGAGAGTGATGTGAGGAGGGGCCAAATGAGCTTCCACTGTCATGTGGTTGGCCTTGCTAAGCAGAGAATATTAAACTATTCTCAAAACAAAGAGAAGCTCAATCCAACTACATCCAAGTATCTTTTTAATTCCTCTATCTTTCATCAATCTCTTTACTATTTGAACCTCGTATAGATGTTTTACATGAAGAACCCATTATTGTGAAATGTGCCTCCAGTTGAGTAAACTGAATCCATGCCCTACATCATAATTTCAAGCTATTTCCATTCCAATGTTTTGAGTTTAGTTTGTTTGTATGGATTTGTATGAATACCACATTGTGTTGTGTGTGGATTTGGTTTCAAAGCCTTTTTTTTTTTTTTTAGTGGTGACATAACTCTAAAATTTGAATTTTTGTGCATAATAGGTTAGTGGAAAAATTGACAGCTCTGAAGGGTTTAGAGGCTCGATTGAGATAGATACATGGATATTTGGATCTTGTTGTTGATGGGAGGCTCCACTTAACCATGAAATTTTGTACCATCTGTAGGTATGCAAAAATTTCTCTACTTACATTAATTCAACTTACTGTCTTCCTTACCAAAATCTACCCTTGTTAAGCCACAACCATAACTAGCACACTATCATAATGCTTCAATCTCAGTCATTAATCTTTGTCTTGACAAAAAGGATAATAGTCATTAATACATTACTAAGGGTAAACATATTTCATACCTAAATCATTAAAAACAACACACTTCCTTTTATACCTTATCCTTCACCAAAACACCAAGGGCCTTATGCAATAATTCTGTTTGATGAAATTGAGAAAGCACATTCAGATGTTTTTAACATTTTCCTTCATATTTTAGATGATGGAAGGGTCACTGGCACGCAGGGTCGAACTGTAAGCTTCACCAACACTATCATGATTATGAATTCTAATGTTGATTCCTTGTATATTCTAAGTGCTCTTGATGATGAAGTTGGCTCAAAAGAAGAAGCTTATGAAAATATGAAGAAGGGAGTCATGGAAGCAGCATAGGCCACCTTTTGACCTGAGTTCATAAATCGTATTGATGAGTATATTGTCTTCCAATCTTTGGACCGTGAACAAATAAGTAGCATTGTGAGATTATAGGTATGTAGATCATTTATTTTTTTGAAAAACTTATCATTTCTAAAGTACAAACAAAGGTAGAAAATTTGTCTGATTAGTTAATAAAGAATTTATTTGTGACTTATAATAACTGAAGATGCACATAAAATTGTATAAGATCCAAGTACTTTAGGGAATTCATAATAGGATATACAGCAAGGGGGTAACTCAATTGCTTAATACACACTCTTTCTGTGTTTTATGCATTTTTTGTAATCTACTTTATATGCTTCATAGAAATTAATTTTGGGATAGAAGCAATCAAATCCAATTCTTGTAATCCTCCATTTTTGTTTAGCTGCAAATATTTGGTTGAAGTGATTTGGTCAACAAACCTTGTTTGCTCCTTTGTCTGAATGCCATGTTACTGTGCATTAACTCTTGAATTATAACCATTAGGAAGCTTTATATCTCATCCAGAGATCTTTAGCTAGATCACAACATCAGTTATGTATTTTTTCTAGTATATCTTTTGTCATATGATGAAGAGAGAAAAATCACTCTTTTGTTGTTGTACAATGTGAAAGAACCCAAAAATTTTCTATCCCAAAATTCCATCCTCTTACAAAAAAGAGAATATATAGCTTTTCAATTTGTTATTGATTTATAATTGATTCTTAAAAATACAATAATAAGTAAAATTATACTTTATTTGGTTCAATTTTGTCTCCCTTTTTGGAAACCAAATCCATTTTCTAACCTTAGTTACAAAAAAAAAAAATGACTTGTATGGTCACCAACATAGGCATTAACCCAAGTGTGTTACCAATTCATTTATGAGGCTCAACAACATCCTACAATGTACCTAGTAAGTTAGTCTTGTTGAATCCATCTACTATGATAAACATACTTGAGAAGAATTCTAAAAGAGTATAAGAAACCTTCTCAAGGGAGGGATGAGTATCTATGAAATCAAAGACTACAAGGGTGATAATTGTAGTAACAATAGACCATGACATGTTGAGGTCATATATTAGGGAAGTCAGCATTCCAATGGCCACTAAATAAATATATCTTCCATGTAATGCTTTCCGACTTCAATTCCTTCTCAACCTTCTCTATAAATGCATACAGAGTTTCAAAATCTTTAGGTTTATCAACAAATTTTAGAGGAAATTTCTTCCCTAATTCCTTCTCAAATACAACCACCATTATTCTTATCATTTGGAATGCTTGTGTAGTAACTTTGAAACTTGGTATTTTTATCGTTATTTTCTTTTGAAGTACACATATGAAAAATAGTTGTTTATGCACATAAGAGATAACAAAAGTAACCACATGTCAATTGCATACAAATTGATGGGGAGAAGATAAACACCCAAAGTTATTGAACATCATTAGCATATCCTACAATCATTGCATTCCAAGAGATGACATCTCTTTGAGCCATTCCATCAAATAGTTCAAGTGCCTTATCTATACTTCCAAATTTTGAATACATGTCTACTAGAGCATTTCCAACTATAATATTTGACCAAAATCCCCCTTCCATTATGCTATGATGGATGTCCATACCCTATTCCAAAGCTCACCTGATATGATGATCTATGATGTAGCAACTCTTATGCATCATAGGTTGATCAAAACTCATCCATGAATTTTCTAGTTCTCTTTATAACTCCCTCTTACATGCACTCAATTGTGTAAAAAATTCGTACACATCCTACATAACATTAGATGATCTTACATGATGTCATATTATAAATTACATTTGGCATAAAGTTCCACCTTGTAAGATTTCATAGGAATCCAATCATGCAAGCTTAGATATATGTGAATAAGGAAAGTTTCAATAGTTGCAACCACAAAAAAAATGGTGCAATATACGCAAATAAAATAAATCCAAAAATAGAGGCAATCAATAGTAAAAATCATCCACCAAATAGGCATCTTGGATGCATGACTCAAGAGAGTGACATATCTAAGAGGCCATGAATTAACTGTTAGTCACTCCAAATTAGGTATTGAATTAACTCAATCTAACTAAGATTGAGATGACCCTGACTAAAAAGTGGTTAAACTTATCTAGTGTCACTCAATGATTGATTAGAAATGATTTCACTTGAGAACCTTAAGTCAAGTGTCCCTATATGTAGAATCACCCGAATACTTTTTTTTAAAAAAAAAATTGCACAGTTTCGTCGAAGTTCCAACGAACTCCACCGATGAAATAAAAAAGCATCCAATGCAATTGTTGTACCTTTGACGAAAGTGAAGAATGCCTAATCATCAAAATTTTGACAAAAGCAACTGACGAAATAGCAAAAGATTCTGATGAAAGCTCTATACCTTCGATGAAACTTTCATCGCTATTGTTTGTCGCTAGATCGACAAAAGTTTTGTCAAAATTTTGACAAACACATGATCCCTTTTTTGAGGTGACAACCAATGAAGTTAGGTTGCTATTTGGATGTTTTAAAGTCTATCAGGAAAGCGACTAAAACTTTACAATGAAAATTGGTTCAATGTTTCGTCAGTATTCCGACAATAGTTTGTCAAAATTTCAACAAACATTTGTCAGAAATTGGACCCAAATACAGTAGTGTGAGAAGCCATATGACCAAATTTTTTGCAAGCATAACAATAGCCATTAAATCTTTAAGAATTTAGTTTTCTTATCGGATTCCTTCTAGCTCCATTCATCTGATTTCCTTGTCTGAATTTCCCTTGTCTAGTTTTATTTTGTCCAGTTTTCTTTTTTCCAGATCTGGAACTTTCTCCTTCTTCAAATCCAAGACTTTGCCTATCACCATCATTCCTCTATCCTTTAATCAATTCATCAATTTTGGTCGAGCTTGCTTTGAATTTATCCTTATACTCATTTGTAGTAGCAAGTTCATCTCTAAGATCATCAAGTTGCTTTTCAAGCACTTCTTCATTGTTCTTAGATTGCTTCAATTCATTGTCCATTTAGCTGCATTGTTTAGATTTTTCTTTCAAAGATTGTGCAAGATTTTCTTCATTCTTCTTTATGTCCTCAATCTCCTTGGTCATTTTCATCATGATAGATTCCATCTCACACTTCAAGGAAACATTCCCTTTGGAAAACTTTTCACATTCTTTGGTTTTCTCTTTTAGGGCATGACTGAGTTGTTCATCTTCCATGATTTTTTTCTTCTGCTTAAGTTGATCACACAATTTCTTTCTTTTCTCCCTTGAATCCTTGTTTTTTCTTTCAGTGATTAAATGAATTTTTCTACATTCTCAATATTTTCTTGCAATACTCGGTTCTCAAACTTTGACTGTTTAAGATCATCCAGGGCCACCATGAGTTGTTGTTGAAGACTACTTGTATCCATTTAAAAACACCTTCTAGGATCTTCCCAAGCTGTAAGACTTCTTCCGAGGAACCTACTCTAATACCAATTCTTGGAAACAAGCAACACTGAGAGGGGGGATGAATCAACATTGTGCAAAAATTAATTTTATTATCCTAATCTTTAACTCACTTAAGCATTCATCAGAAAAAAAAATGTATGAATAGAAAGAAAACAATCACAACACCATAACACCAGGATTTTTACATGGAAACCCTGTTAGGGGAAAAACCACGGTGGATGGCCAATCCATAATATAATATGAGTATACCCAAAAAGAATAGTACAAAATGGGAATGCACTTGCATTTAGGCTCACTGTCTAGAGTTCACTGCTCAAAATAGATGGGCTCACCGCTCTACAATGATTTGGATTAGATCCAAAAGAGTGAATTGATGGAATACAATCTACAATGCCTAAGTACAATTCCAGTTAAGCTTTGTAGACAATCTTTTGTCCTTCTAACTGATTCAACAATTTTTCTCTACTCTACACAACTCGCACTGCAAGAATCTTAATACACAAGTGAAACTATGCATAATCGCCTAATCAACATTTTGATGATCACAACACACCACTAAAATTCTTGCACAAACACAAAATGATATATCAGCATCTAGAAATTAAGTCGCTATAAGTTAGCTTCAATAAAACTTGGAAATATTATCAACTGTCGACTCAGATCATGAACAATTTTCTATGCGCACCCATACAAGTCATCCATGACATAGCTTGGACCCAAAACTGAATGTTTGAACATAAAAACTTCTAAATAATTACTCCTTACACATCCACAACATGCCACTTTCATTGAGTTGGCCACAATGAGCAAAAAAAAAAAAATCCTATCGGATCTCCTAGCTTGTACAACGACTAATGCAACATCATGAAACTCAATAGTAAGATATCATATATGCTTAACAAGCTATCCCAGGGATCCACAACTCAAAAAGATGATCTAGTGAAGTAAACAGATTGACTAACTAACCAGATACCCTATTCTTCAAGCATTCTGTCAGTAATGCACTGTATTGTACTTTATCTGTCGGTATGACCAGATTTTGTTTTGCAGACCATAGAAATGACTTCAGTTGCCATCAATAACAACACTTGGTTCCATATGCCAATAGGTATAACTCAGCTGAAGACAATCCTTAAGAAGGTGTTTGGATAGCAATAGAAGAAGGAAAACACCACAGTCCTGACCTTTTGAATGATGAAGTGGGTCAAATAGGAATGCTATCCATAGATCCTCAAGATTCCTTCCCTCTTGTAGAGAATTTGTATGCAATGGATGACAGGATTTATGGAGGACTTGCAGAGGTGGATCGCTCATCATACATCGATGCTCTTGATGGGCCAGTGTCCCTTGCCACTTTCTTCCCACTTGGAATTGTGCCCCAAAGGTATAGCGACATAGAGGAAGAGTGCATCTCAGAGGTTTGCAATGATGAAGACATACTACCTAAACCTCCAAACGACGATGCAATAGAATTTCGAGAGTGGGAGAGGGATTCCTTCTATGACTATAGCGATAGTGAACAAGAGGATACAAGTGAATGTCATGATGATATTCATGAACAACAAAGAGAAGAAGAAAAAGGTGAAGGTGTTTCGAAGGCTGCCAACAAACATGGCATGCTTGGTCAACTATAAGATAAAATTGAGGGTCCTTCTACCTTGACCATGGCTGATCCTCTCACATGTTCAGAGGGTGGCATGAGGATAGATTCATCCATGTCATCATCCCATGACATTGAACATCATAAAAATAAGGTCAACACTTGGGATAGGAGATGGGACAACATGTTGCCTTCTAAAGATAGCAATCAAGTGGAGTCATGCACTATGGAAGATAAACATGATGAAGTGTTTCTTCTTGAGGAAAAATTGGTAGGAGGTATGGATTCCACACAAAAATTGAGAGAAATGTCTACTACCTCATCCTCCCAGCCCTTTGTAGGCCTAAGATTAGAAATGTTGCACGATCCCATGTCACCATTTGAAGTTGCCGATGCAACAATCAACAATGTTGTGATTGCTCTCAACTATCAAGCATTTCCACCTCCATGTGATGACATCTAGGTTCTATCCTTCCTTCCCCCTGTAAATTCTCATAGCTACTTTTATTATTTTGATTATGGGAACAAAGGGAGACAAACATGTTTATGGATTAATCATGGGTTTAATGAATGACCTCAATTGTTGATTTTTTCTAATTATGTGATTTGAATTTGAATGCTGCAATATTGAACTTATTTTTTCTAAATATAAAGATAAATATACATGGTTTAGAACTATAACTATTACCCATCCGCTTGTGCATGCATTGTGAAATCTAATGAACGTGAACGTTGGTTTTCCTTGCCTGAACATAGTGCTTTGTAAATATCTTTGTACATAGTTTATTTTGGGTAGTGTAGGTTTCGTGTATATATCTCGCTTTCATGATTTCGTTAGAATAGTTGGTTTTCCATTGGTTAGCTTGTTGTAGCTTCATTTCCCTTTTGTTTGCTTCTACTTTCCTACTTTGGTTAGTTTAGGTTGTTTGCTTTCTGTATGCTCCTATTTTGTTGCCGCTTTGTTGCTACTTTGCTTGGGGTCCCTCTACTTTTAGTTGGGAACATCTGTGTGCATAACAATCATTCTTAATACCTGGGGACGTTCTATGTATTTATTCATTAGATTCTAATCAAGCTCTTAGAGTGGACGGTGAGGATCCTCTATTAGTGTCAAAGTGATCTGGGTGTTTGATTCAAAGGGGATAAGTCGTTGGTTGGTCTGATTCTAAGGTATACTAAAATATTGCATCTCTTGTACATCTTAAGAATATGGAGGTCATTATAGGTTCCTCTTGTGAATTCTAGTTAAGTGAAAAATATAAAATTCTACTCCAGTGCCAATGTGATTCTCAGCACTGAGTGCAAGCTTCACTACTTGTGGGTTGAAATAAAAAATTGAAAAGAGAAAATCAAAGAAAAGAAAAGAAAGAATTGAAAAATCAAAAGAAAGAAAAATCAACTTTTCAGGAGGATACAAACAACTCTATCAAGGTTATAGACACTCAACCGGTAGTAGAGAAATGTTCAGGAGAATCACAGTGACAACCTCATCATGGCTATGGATGCCTAACTAGCAGCGAGGCAATTTCCTAGATGCTTTTGGAGTTAGAATAAACTACATAGCTTAACTTGGAAAAACTTGGGTTCCTGTAGCAACTGAAGTATTGGGAATTAATGTATATGCACACACTTGCATTTTTAGCATGTTGAAGGTTGGGTTGACTAGTGGTTTTGATCCTTTGGTCAAGCGCCTGGTTTTTTTACTCTAGCATGAAGTTCGGAACTAGAGATTTTGGGTTCGTGATTCAAGTTTGTCATCGAAATTCTCTAGAGCATTTCCCTAGCGAGTTGCCCTTTGTTGTGCATGTTTTGCACACATGCCCTACCAATGGCAAGAACCCCCTCTTTTTGCTCAGGTCAGGTTGTTTTGACTTCATCTCATTTCGTGTACACCTATTTCCAAGCCCAAGTTAGCCATGAGCCTTAAAACAATCAATTTCATGTTGACCCAATTCACCTACCCAAGTTTCGCTAAGTCATTCACCCTTGCGGGCCAGCCCCTGTGGGCTTCTGTTTGCTTTTCACTCGGTGTCCATTGACCCTTGTAGATCCACATTCACAGGTTTCCCTCTAATGTTCACCATTGCACTTCATTGTTTGTCTGTGGTTGGGTCCCATCGTTCGTCTGACGTGCGAACCTTGCATTCATCCTTGCCACTCTACCCTTCACGCTCTGCGAACCCACGGTTGCAGATCGCCCTGTGCAGGACTCTGTTTTTGATTCATCATTGCACACCGACTGACTCATGACTTTCACCCGCATGGCAGGCTCCATGCTTGGTCTCATTGTCCCTTCCACTGTTCCATCACTACTCCGTTACCGTAACCCTAGCAGTGAGTTAATCTCTTGGTGACACCTTGCCCTCTCCTATCATTAGCCTGTACAGGATGTTTATGTGTTTCTTCAGCAACATTTAAGGAAGTTAGAAATATTATGCAATTTATGATTATAAATTCATCATTCTGAAATAACAAGGAAAGCATCTATGAACGAGGTATGAGTGGAGTTCATAAGTAAATTTGAAATCATGTCCAAGGCAGTGTAACACACCAAAGCTTTTCATTCAAGCTTCCTCCTACTTTTCGCTTTGTGACATAGACATTGACATCCGTCATTCATATGGAACCTGCATTGCGGGTTTCTATCCACCCTCCACTATTTCTCTGACAACCCTCCTCAAACGGCTTTCTGCATACTCATCCCTGCAGCAACCCCGAGTGCAGAACCCACTACCCTAGGGTTGCTAGCTACGACAGTCTCCCATCATTTCCTATTTCCTTTTCATGTCCGTGCATTGAATGGCCCATTGCAATTGCCCATGATGAAATTCCCAATGTTGGTAAGTGCCCCATGTGATTAACCAAGGTCTAGATGGTGAAGCCTATTGTACAGGTGTTGGAACATCTTGAACAAGAAAATGTGGGTGGCAAGTGATTGATATTATTATAGCCATCTATATTCCTCATTCCGCCAAAGTTGAGGTAATGAGATTTTTGATTAGGCAAGTGTGGAAGTTAGATGTGGTAGGGTGCAGGCACTTGTTGGTTTCAACTAGAAGATAAGAGTTGCTCATCCATTGTTGTTTAATGATCTTGCAAGGTCCTAGGAGGTATATGTAAATAAGATAAATTTTGGTCAGGCAACTGATAATCATGCAAGCGAAAACTATTTCATTGACCTTGCCCTACACTTACAAGTTCCCTGATGAAGGACACTCTCGTGACAGCCTCCTTCGCGGACTCTGTAACTTAGTCCACCTTCTAGGTCACTGCTTCTTCATTATTAATGATGGAAGACTTCATTTTTGTGGGTTCTACCTCCTTTTTCATTCAGAATAATGCTCTCATGATAGCATTCACTCTGCTCCTTCTCACGAGCCTCTCCCCATGCCACACTTCCACCTTCCATCTTCAAATCTAGAACAAGGAGGATTAGTATAGAGATATTGTTTGATGTGAGAAGTGATAATAAAATCATCATATGAGGGCCTCATGCTTAGTTCTTGGAATCTTCGCCCAAAGTGGCTTCCAAAAGAATCATGGGTGGTATGTTGAGTCTACTTCTCTTATTCAAAATAGCCAAAAGGGTGCTCTTAGCTGCTGCAACATACAACCAAAATAGCATGACTAATGGGATTCACTAGTAATATTGGGAAGTAATTATGACCAATGGTACAAATGAGTGCATCTATATGTAAATGAATGACCACATGCTAGCAATGTGCTAGCAATATAGCTTATCTTTAAACTGCAACAATGATTTTAGTAGGCTCACTCTCGATGGCATTGGAGAGGTATGGTGATGGGCCCGTGGTTGGAAGCAAGGTGCAATTGGGAATATGAAGGAAGGAGTGTTTGAGTTAGCTTTAATCACAGAACCACCCACTTTCCAATACAAACACATTATTCCCATCCTTTGGAGAATTTCCTTGTCAAAAGAATTTATAATGATCATCTTCTTCCTCTCGGTTCTTTCCATTGAAATAATCTGATCCCCTATGTACAACGATGGTGCAATGTATGGGTTTGATTTAAATTATCGCAATAGCCAAATGTGAACATACTAAATGGGCCCATGATGTATGGTGCCACTTATTTTGTATGTCAAGAAAGAAAGGGAGGCCACATGCTGCACATATTAGAATGATGAAGACTAATCTATTCCTCACAACCAATATCCATGTGGGTACTTCATTCTTAACAATTGTCAATCTTCACCCTCACAACAACGACGATTACAACATGACACCCCATCCTCTTCGACCAAATGAAAACTCTCTATGCGGATTTCACATGCCTCAACATCATTGCAATGAAGCTACATATGAAATAGGGGGGTTCACTTGGTGCCTATGAATCATATGAGAATGGATACTTAGAAGTATTCCTAGCGACACTGCATTTTTTTTGGATCAAAAAATACTACGTAGGTGTCAGTGAGGTCTAGCATGGGTTGAGTATTTGATGAAGATCATCTGGGCGGGACTGGTAGCATGGGCTTCCATTGGCTCTTCATCGTATCCATAGCAGCATCATCACCATGGATTCCCAACTTCTGACACCCACACCTCCTTAACTGAAACCTTTTTTGTGGGGTCCGATGACCATAGCGCCACCTAGGTGGTCCGCCCACTGGCAACATGATTATACTCCCCTTACTCTGCATTACTCATTGTCACATATGCACTAAATAATGATTTGAGGGGAAAATTTTTGTGAGGAAAGGAATTGCTTCACATGCATAAGATCCATGACGTTGTGAGAAATCTTATGTAGGTTTCTATCATTGTGATAGCCTATGAGTTAGCATGGGGATGTCAAGGGTCAACATCATCGTGATTTTTCTATGCTAGACTCTAAATCGATGACACACACTAGTTAACAATGAGGTGAATCAGGGAAGTAAAAGGGAGAGCCTCCGGTGGTGACGTCATTATTTTTCCACATGGACTTCCTCAAGCATATTGCATCCTTTAAGAAATAGTGTCTCATGAGCAACAACCATTCCCAGGAAAAATTCAACATAAGGTCTTCAAATGTAGAGTTTTGAAAGTTCTAAACATGCACTGCTAAGGATGTTGATACTCTATCCTCACACTAGGCTATGTGACGAGATTCAAGTGCATGAGGAAGTATTTTATTGAATAGTCAATATGGAATTCACATATTTAGGAACCTTCGAGCACCATTCTACAATGCATGGGATCAAGGTCCCTCGACACTATCTGTATTTATTTTGTGAATATGTTGGAAGGTTTGAGGAAGAAAATTTATTTATTCGAAGAGACATGATTAGATTAAATACATGGAAGAATTAGTCAAGGCAATCGATGTAGGTAACATACAATGCAACCTTCGGCCATTATAAATCCTGCTTTGGGAGGGAATCTTGTCACCTTTGGACTGGTAAAATGAACAATGAATATGGGAAACTAGCTGCAACATAATTAGATAATATTGCAAGGCGGGCTGGGAAAATATTGGATGAAAGAAATATGGGGATGGACTTTGAGATTGTGGGTTTTGTATTACTCATGGGTAGTTGTGGTTTCCTTGTCATTCTCACAACAGCTTCAATGTGATGACTTTCCACACACCATCTCCCAACATCTTCCCATGCTTCATTATTTGCGGCTTTCCCTCATGTGGGTTTCGTATTTTGCAACGCTGCCACTACCTTCGCTGTCATTAACGATCTTTTTGTCCCATCTTCCTACCATCCTCTCCCAACGAGCACCTTGACTAACTTGTTCTAGGTGGAGCCTGCTACCTTTGATGTTGTCTTGACATCATTCTCAATGGCATCACCCTCAAAGCTCATCCCTGGCAATGTGAAACCCTTCTCCTTCCACAAATATCAAGAGACAAGCTTCCCATCTAATGGGACAAAACAATAGAAGGAATGGTCAATGTGAAGTTTCATTTTCAAAATGTGCTTCTCGATGAATGGGGTGGTTTACCCCTGAGGGGGATGGATAAATTCTCAGCGATTTTGATTTCTCTGTTTGACACCAACTTCCCATCATCCCCTTTAGCCATTATAGGGTGGGCATCTACATAGTCCTTTCCATTGCAATGGCATATTGTAGATCCCTACTCGGTCGTTGTCCTTGCTACCCTATCCATTCGCAATGAAATTTGCTCCATTCCCTCCCATGCCTAACATCCCACACTCAGGTGCCTCTACGAAGTGTGAACAAGTTGGAAAAGGGATGGTCTATCATTTGAGTTGTTATTAACATAATGGGACTAAGTCTATGGTGATGGGAACAAGAGGAGTAAAACAATGAATAGGATTGAGGTTCGATTGTGCAAGATTTTGAGACTGATAAAAGAGGTCTTCAGATACATTGATCTTATGAACCTTATCAAGCAAGTATCAGTAACCCCGCGGTGAATGATGTTCAACGATTCAATAATTTTGAATAATAAACTTCTCACCTATCAACAACTTGCTAATGTAAAATTTAAGCGGGGTGATCACTAAATCCAAAAAGCTCCATATACGCGCACAATGATTTGAATTAACCATAAGAACTAGGTGAAATTAAAAGGGGTTTATTTTAAGCCTAAGATGTTATAATATTCTCCTAATCACCAAGTTGTGACTAGGTTGTTTGGGCTTCCCCTTTTAAGTATTGTTGGTTGCCTAGAGGATATGCAGTGATGAGGCTATTTAAATTATAATTAAGCAACTGTTCAAAATAGGCATTTACCATACGGTCATATTCAAGGCTTATATCATTGTTTTCATAATCTTAATTCAATCTACTATTATGTGCATGAACTTTTTTATGAATGAAAGGCATCAAAGTATCTTGCTATCAAAAGAGATTGCACATGATGGTCTATCTATGGGTCTACTTCCGCATGGCCATTTAGGAGAATGTACCAGTATCATTGAGGATTTCCAACATGAGGACATTTACTTGGACAATGATTAACTCACCAAATGAACTATTAAGCAAGTGGCTGCCTGATGCGGAAAGTCAATAATTGAGAAAATAGATGGTTGTCTATTAAAGTCTAAGATAAGGAGGAGTTGTTTCATCTTTCATCAAATCCATCAAAGGATGCCTCATCAAATCAAGAGGTAGCTAAGCTTCCCCACAATGGTACAAATCTGTAAACAAGGCCCATTGATCTAATGAAGGATGCTGCAAGTCCATCATATAGGAGGCAGCCTTTAAGTAGTTTCAGCTATAGGGAAAAGGGAAATCAGAAAGAGGACAAAATTGCTACAGTGACTAGCCACTAAAAAAAAAACAGGGAAAAGACAAAAGTTGTATTTTAAATTGCTGAATATTGTGGGGTAGGTGAAACCCTAATGTAATCAAAATTGAGCCACACAATGCACATTAACCCTATCCATTCATTTGGGAATTGGAAAACTATAAATAGGGGTCTCCCCTTCATTTGTAAATGGTTGGAGAGCTGGTGTAAAGGCATTCTGCAACAATAGAGAGCTACATTGCATGATCTATGGATGTTTCTTTTGTGTTTCTTCATTATGCATGCATGGTTCTACTTCCCTATTAGTTTAGTTGTTAGTTTCTTGAATGGAAGTGATGATGGTGTTTGTTGTTACTGTATTTGATGAATTTCAAGCTCATACTTTTTGTGTCTTTTTGATGATGAATCACTTTCTAAAGCTAGTATGAGATTCCTTACTTCATTGCTACAACTTAGTTCAATTGCATGTTCATGATGTGTGTGTGCAATCTAAAATTTTGTAGTCCTTAGAAGATTGCACTGGTTTTATGTAACTATAGGATCATCTTGGCCAAGAAAAACCCAGTTTGGGAAGTTTGTCTATTGTAGCAGCCTCCATGATCACTGTTCATTCGTAGTTTTAGGTTTTTGAATTCCCTCTCTTCTCTTCCCTTTTTTTTCTTTTTTCTTTAGTGGTGACCTAAGCTAAGGTTTATTGCACATTTTAAAGCCAAATTCAAAGCTGGAATATGAGTTCTAGACTGGTGTTTGAACCTACAGCAACTGAGCAAAAATTTATGCACCTTAAGAACTCCATTTGTAGACCCAATTTCCCACACTTTGTAACTCATCTATAATTCTTCCTTGTGATTCCAACAAATCACATGAATCAACTGAGGTATTCCAAGTCTATCAAGACCTAACATTAGAGACCTTGGGATAGTGTTCTGCAATTTTATTGTGGAAGATTGTCGTTTAAGAGAGGTGATGCACCTATGCACTACCTATGTTGAGAAGTACATAAAAACACATCAACAACTACGTGCCTCCACTGATCATGGAGGAGGAGCCAGAGTTGCTCAGAACTTTCGCGAGGATCTTTTAAGTATACAAGAGGATGAGGAGACAACTTTGTGAAGCTAAGAGTGTAGGACAGTCATCACAGACCTCAGTAGAGGTTGAGAGACTGCATGCAAAGCTAGCACAAGTACGAGCGAATAGAGATCAGATGGCAAAGGATTGGCTTGTGGCTCTTGGTCAAGTACAGGATCTTTAGTATGCACTTAGAGTCAATATTTTGTGATCACGATCACACACGACTGTCTCACAATGTCTAAGGACCAGATCATGAGTGCCAGAGCTTGAGGGGTCTAGTTCTCATAGACCTTTGTGACTTTGTATATGATATTGATATCTACATAAAACTTGTGATATATATATATATATATATATACATGTGCATTTGATGTTATTATGATTTTTCTTAATGTGTTTGAATGTTAATGTCAATGTGATTAATTAATTAACTTATGGTAAAAGTATTTAATTAATGTCTACATGATTTAACATTATTAATGTGATCTAATGGAAAATATATTTCAATTTCACTTTAGATACAACATTGTTGAATTGCAAGGAATGTGTTAAATTAAATACACCTATAACTCATAGAATGATCTAACTTAACATAATACGAGGGTGAATAGTACAAAATATAAAGTAATTATAAAATTAACTTAAATAGTTACCTTAGTGTTCAAGACAAACACATGATCATTTGTCAAGAACGAAGCAATGTGAAAATTATTTATAATGGCACCAAATAATTTTAGACAACACTACTTTTTAATCCATACTATTCAAAGGGATTAGAGGTAATATCGACGCAAATGTGTGGCATTAATAGGTTCCTTAAGGGGTGTTTTATCAAGATCCATTAAAACATAAGCACCGGACCCATAACTGGTATCAACTATGTAAGGTCCTAACCAATTAGGGCTGAATTTATCTTTATCTTCATGGTCAACATTAGTATTATGTTGATTCTCATAAAGAACAAAATCACCCTTATGAAATGTACAAGGAATGACATGAGTGATGTGTTTTTGTTGTAATTGTTTAATGTATGCTTGGAGGTGCTCAAGAGTGTTAATGCACTTTTCATCGAGCATCTCAACTTGATTCAATCATTGGTCTCCATAAGTGGCATCTTCAATAAGGTCTTGAAGAGAAATTTGCAACGTAGGAATTTATAACTCCAAGGGCATGATCGTGTCAGTGCCATAAACAAGGTTATAAGGTTTAGTTCCTGTAGATAATCTAACACTCGTTCAATAAGCCCAAAGAGCATAATGTAATTACGTATGACAAACCTTATGATGTTTGTTGATAGTTTTCTTATGATTTTTTCCAGAATCTTATTAGTAATTTTAGCTTGTCCATTAGATTGCAAGTAATATGGTGTGGAAAATTAGTGTTGAATGTTAAACATTTCAAGAAATTTATTTACTTCATTATTCTTAAAGGGGGTTCCATTATTTGAAACGATTGCAGAAGTCCAAAGAGAGAAATTATGTGTTCCAATATGAAACAACAAATTACTTCAACATTTTTGGATCTAAGAGGAATAACTTCCACCCATTTCGTGAAATAATTTGTTCTAGTTATGATAAATGTATGTTTGACAGAAGAGGGAGGTGAAATTGTGCCAATAAGATCCAATCCCCATACTGAAAATGGATAAATGGGAATTTGGGCATAGATTTTAGACATAGGAGCATGGATCAAATTGCTATGTTCTTGACATTTATGACATCATTTAACATAAGTGAAACGGTCTTTCTCCATGTGTCTCAAATAATATCCCATACGAAAATGAGTTTTTGCACTAACGACCGTCCTCTAAGATGACCTCCACAGGAACCAACATGAGCCTGTTCAAGGGCTATAGGGATTTTAGAATTGTTAAGAACCCTAGTAAGAGACCATTAAAGGATCTTCTATACAACACATCAACAAGGATCACATACTTGGCTGCTAGTTTGCATAAACAATTTTGAGTGTTTGTCATTTGGGCTCAAGAATGGTACCATATTTTAAATAATGGTATATTGTATCATACCATTCACATGAGGCATCTTAAGTTATTGTTAAAATGTCTTCTAAGAAAGTTTCAATAAAAGGTTTCATGATGGGATGAATAACAAAGGTGAAGTTTGTTGAAGGATCATGTGGGGATATGAGAGAGGCTGCACTTGCCATTGCATCTGCATGTCAATTTTCTTTTTGTGGGATGTTATCAATGGTGAATGATTCAAAATTATCTAACAGTTTCATTGTAATATCCTTGTATTTTGATAACTTTTCATGTTTAGTTTTATAAGTCCCATTGATTTGTTTGATTACTAATTGTGAATCACCAAATATTTTGATATCTTTAGCATTAATTGTTAAAGAAACTTGAAAACCTGTGATTAATGCCTCATACTTAGCTATGTTATGGGTGCATAGGAAATTTAACCAATAGGCCAAGGGAATGGGTTTTCCATCAGGTGGAATTAATACCACTCCAGCACCAGAACCTATTCTACACTTAGATCCATCGAAATACAAATCCCATGTTTTAATATCAGTGGTTAAGACATTATCATTAGGAAAGGAGTCAGGATTAGGTAAAGCGAGAGGAGAAGGAGCATCAACTAAGTGATTGGTTAAAGCTTTTCCTTTGATTTCTTTTTGTGAAACAAACTTAAGATCAAACTCAATTTAACAACATCACCCACTTAGCTAAGCATCCAGAAAAGTATGCTTTGTTGAAAAGATGTTTAAGACGATCAAATTTTGTCATGACTTGTATTTTAGTAGTTAGTAAATAATGTCGCAACTTACTAGTAGCAAATACAAGAGCCAAGCATTTTTTTTCAATTGGTGAATATTGAGTTTCATAATTAATTAAAGTTTGACTGATATAATAAACAAGATGTTATTTGCAATTATTGTCTTGTTGAGCCAACAATGCTGCAAGAGAAAGATAAATAGTTTGTTAGGAACAATAGGTTGTAAAACAGGTGGAGTTGCAAGGTAGTCCTTTAAACTCTCAAAGGCCTATTTACAATCCTCATCCCGATCAAAAGGTACACCTTTTTTAAGAATATGCATAAAAGGTAATGTGGGATCGACTAAAGATGCAACAAAACAACAGATAGCTTGAATTCGGCCTTGTAATGTTCATAATTAAGAAATGTTCGTAGGATGTGGCATGTTAATAATGGCATCTATTTTCTTTGTGTCCACCTCAATGCCTCTGTGAGATATGACAAACCCTAAAATTTTATCACTATCTACACCAAAGACACACTTTTTTGGATTTAAGTGCATATTATATTTATTTGTTTGAATATTTTTTGAAGAAAATTTACATTGTCTTTTCTTGTTAAGGATTTAGCAAATATGTCAGCAACATAATCTTCCAAATTTTTTTGGATGTAATCATGAAAGATCAATTTCATTGCACACTGATAGGTTGCACTTGCATTCTTTAAACCAAAGGGCATCACAACCCAACAAAATGTTCCCCAAACTATTGTAAAGGAAGTTTTGTATTGATCTTGGGGATTAATAAGGATTTGATTAGAACTAGAAAGTCCATCCATGAATGATAACAAAGAATGTCCAGCAGTTGAATCCACAATCATGTCAATATTAGGAAGTGGAAAGTCATCTTTTAAAGAAGCTTTATTCAAGTCACGAAAATCTATACATATCCTAATACGATTATCAGGTTTAGAAATTGTGACAATGTTTGAGATCCAAGGAGAATAGTCAATAGGTCGAATGAAGCCTACATCAAGGAGTTTTTCAAGCTTTGATTTAACATGCAAGGCTATGTTAGGGTGCATTTTTCATATCTTTTGGTGAATGGGTTTAGCATTTTCAGCAAGAATGATGTTATGTGTCATAATTTTTGGGTTAATTCCTATCATATCAAAATATTTCCAAGAATTTTTTTTGGGAAAATCATGAAGTAAAGTTGTTGTCTTCTTTTTCTTCATTGTCAAGGAATTTCCCAATTTTAATAACTTTTTCTTTGTCATTGAGGTCTATTGACACATCAATTGTATCTCCTAAAGGGAGTTTCATTACTATCAACATACTGCCATGATTGTGGTGAGTTTATGTCAAGTAAGTTAGGATGTTTGATTGTGAGTTTCTGTTTTGGTTCACATGTAATAGTGTTGACGTTCAAAGATGGTTGTTGAGTAGCTTTTGTTGTCTTAGAAAAAGAATAGCCTAATCCATTTTTTGTCTCTTTCGTATTAGGTTCGATAGGAACATGAATACCTTGTTCATGATTTCCACACCCTTTTCCAGTATATCCTAATTGTTTCACAAGTTCATAGCCATTTCCATAAGTTCTTTCCATTTATTTTAGATTAAGCGGAGATTGATAATCTATCTCATCAAAATTTGTTGTGTATGTTGTATTTTCTTCCAAAGTAGAGGAGATAGATATTTGAGATGATTTTGTGGAATTTTGAGTTGACATGATGGTTGGTTGTTCTTGCTTCTCATCTTCCTTTTGAGTGATTATGTATTCTCCCATAAATGAAGGTGTGAATTCAAAGGATCCCCAATCATCACCAAATATTTTAGATACTGATTCCTCATCGTTTTGTTCAATTTCCAAAGGGTCTATGTTGGATGTTGGAATTAATGTTTTCAGAGGACTTGTTGGTCTGTTTTCAAGGTGCAAGCAACTTTTAGGCTCGGGGTCTATTTCAACTTGATAAATGTGATTGTTATAGACATATTTCATTACAAGATGAAGGGTCGAAGGAACTACATTCATCTCATGAATCCATGGATTTCCTAAAATAGATTATATGAAACATCATAAAGAATGGCATGAATAGGAGTTTGCAAAGTAGCCACCCCAATTGTAATAGGAAAAGTGATTAAATCGTTCGTGGTTGCTTTGTTGTATTATCAAATCCTTGAATGGATATGGAATTGGGTATTATTTGTGACTTTTCAACACAAAATCTATCGAGGAGATTCATACTACACACATTAAGGGTAGAACCATTATCAATGAGGGTTCCTTTGATACCTATTCAATTAAATTGAGAAATTATCATAAAGGCTTCATGTTGTTTTCGCGACCCTAAAGGAGGGAGCTCATGTTGATGGAAAGTAATTTCTAGATTAACTTGATTCATTCCATGTATTAAAGTTGCCACATCATTCAAAGTTGTACCAGGAGGAACTGCAATTTGTTGTAAGGCTATTTGAAGAATAGTGTGGTAATTTGGTGAGTTTTGAAGTAAATCCCAAAGGGAAATATTTGCAGGAGTATTCTTTAATTTCTCAACAAGATCGTACTCCTTTGTGTGTGGGAGGAAGTGAGGAGCACTAGGTAGATTAGATAAAGGTAAAGAGGTTGGGGTTGGTTGTGGTGGTTGCATATTATTTTGGGTATTATATGTATGAGCAACAATAATATTACTGGATTGCTACAACACATTGGTTTTAGGTGGGTAAAGAGTGAACTCAAGTTTATTGGAAGGATGAAGTTTATGTGAGGGTGGGTAAAGAATGAGTTGAGGTTGAATGAAATTAACATCTTTAGTTTTAGATTGCTCACAACAAACCTTAGTGGATGACTTGAGTGAGATGAAATCCTGAAGGGACTCATCTAACAAGTCCAAGTCATCATAGCTAAAAGGTTTGAGGGATAATTTATCACCAATTGGTTTAAGCTATTTAGGATAAACATTAGAGATGTTAACATTTGTTATTGTGGGTTGGTAACGACTGTAGACACATAAAAATGACCTAGGCCTGCAAGCTCTATTTTTCCATCTTTTCTTCATAGCATAATTAAGACATTTTAATTATGTTCTTGGTCCACTTTTGAATATTAATTAAATAATTCATAATTATTTAATTAATTCATGTCATTTTTATTCCTCCTGATTATTAAATAAATAAATTTTATTTATTTATCTAATACGTCACTAATTGTTTAAAGTCTTCTTATAATTAAATAAATTTCTAAATTTATTTAATTATCCTTGTCCATTATGTCTTCCTAATTATTAAATAAATAAATTTTATTTATTTATTTAATATGTCACTCATTTTGAAAGTCTTCTCATAATTAAATAGATTTTTTAATTTATTTAATTATTGGTCACCTTCTCTAATAAAATAATTATTTTAATTATTTAATTATCTCATTTCACATTTCCCTCGTTTAGTAATAATTTAAAAATTAATTATTTACTGTCATGTGGTCCCACCTTTTGAACTAAAATTAATTTTTAATTCAAAGTAGTCTTTTTCCTCCAAAAATCAAATTAATGTCCATTATTATTTGATTTTCCTAGCCACCTCTTTTTTTGTCCCAGTCTTATCTCTTGTCATATGCATTGTCCACCCTTGATTTGATTTTCTAAAAATTAATCTTGTCCATTCATTTCAAAATTGACCTAATTTTTCCCTAACCCTAATTGTGGGTTTTCAAATTGAATCTTGTCCATTGATTCTAGGGAACTTGTCAACTTTTAATCTTGGCCATTCCCTCAAAATTGCATTTTCTATAAAATGGCAATTTTGGTCTCATTTGTCATCTCATGTCATCTTGCAATCTCATGCTATCTAGATCTCATGCAATCTTGTCTTTATCAACTCATGTAATTTTGCAATATTGGAGCTCTTGCATTATTGTCATTTTGTCATAGTCATATTAACATTTCATTTGGCATAATTTAGACATAGTTTCATGCTTACTAGTTGTATATGAACATAGTATTTGCATATTATCTTCTTAAATTCTTCAACATTTGCTTAGGGCTTGTCATTGTCATTAGTTTGCTCATCATAAATCTGAGGGAAACATCATATTTGCAGCAAGTTGAGAAGGTGTAATGGAGGTCAACCATGGAGATTGAAGACATTTGGTGAGATCTTTCATTTGTTTTCATGTTTCTCCTTTGCACTTCATTATTACTTTGGGTTTTTATGTTTATGCATTAGATTTGCTAACCCTAGGATAATTTCCCATAGTTACATTGGTGAAACCGACGCAAAAATCATGTATTTTCTATTTTTGTACAACATTTTTCTTGTTTTGCAGCTACAGGTATGACCAAAATGCATTTTCTCTGCAAAATGATACATTTTATTTTTTGCAATGTATTCGACATCAAGAAAGCTGCATTCACTCTGTTTCACCACATACGTGTAGCAGATCGACACATTTACTCAGATACGACACATTTTTTTTGCATGTTTCCACATTCATCTGATAGATTCTAGAATCCAGAACTATGATGCATTCGCTGCCTAGAACGATGCAATCGCTCTGCTGTGACGCATTTTCCTAGTGAATTTTTTCTCTCGGGTTTTCCAGATTTGGATTAATTTCTTTTGACATTTTGTTTTCTCTTTCTTTTGCAATCTATATATTAGAGGTTTTCTAGTTACTAATGGCTTGTTGCAGCATGTTGCTTTGAGTCTTTCGTGGGTGCAAGGCATATCTTTGGAAACTACTAACTTGTAGTTTTGTAGGTTCGATTGTCCAAGGATTTTATTTTGAAATATTGTGTTTGTTGATTTCTAGATTAGAAAACACTTCAATTGGTGCACTAAAAATAAATTTTCTTGTCCTTTTCTTGATTGTGCTTGGGGTGGTAGGTGATTATGCTCTCACCTTGTGCAAACTAGGTGATCAGAAAATTAGACCCATCCATTTTTGTGTTTACCTTGATTCAATAATTGAAGTATCCTCTCCCCTTGCACAGTTGTGTGATCCTGGGTGTAAGAGAAACGGTTATTGAATCTATAATTTGGGCCTTCCTTGGTGGAAAAAAGTACTCACCCCAAGGTGAATCAAACCGGAAATGGAGCTAAAGCCAAGCTACCCCCGACCGGTATATAAATGTGAATCCTAAGGGAAAGCCTAGGATTACGAGTGTGGATGTGTCATACAAACCAAGTAGTACTCCCAAAAACCCTGTTGAGCATAACCTCTTCAAGCTGGAGTGCCTCCTAAATGGAGCTTAATCTTGTGCCCCATGTATGGCCACTCGAACGGGGGTCCCAAACTAAACACCTTTGTGTAGTATTCAAAATCCTTCTATTTGCTAACGCAACAACAGTCGTTGTGAAGGTGTCCACATCTTTGCAGTTCTTAGTAGAGGTGATCAACCTACTATGGGAGTTTTATGGGGGTTGGAAGCTTGGTTAGCCTGAGAAGTAGTGCACTATAAGGGGGAGCCCGTGCAGCTAAGCTTATGGATTCGCACACTAAGAATATGCGGCTGGGGAAACCCATGTGGAATCTAGCAAATATTGTCTTGGCCTAACCTAGAATTGTGCTTGTCTTCATTGTGCTTGTTCCAAAAGATAAAATATTATGTTTAACAAGTGTTTTCAGAAATTCAAACAAGACAAACATCACTTTCAGATTAGAAAAAAAAGGTCAACATTAAACACTTCAGAATTTTGACCAAAATTGTAAACAAATCAGACTTTTTGCTTTCTATACTACATCTTCCATGACACATTCGCTTTGTTGCACCACATTTGCATTCTAGAACACCTTATTCAATCTATTGTACTGCATTTGCTTTGCAGAACACCACATTTTCTTTCCAGAAAGCCACATTTGATGTACTAAACCACATTTGCTTTCTGTAGAGCCGCATTTGCTAGATCTGAGGCACATACACCATCCTAAGATTCATTCATGACTTGAAATGATGCATTCACCTGACAAAAACAAAAACCTATATCAAACTAGAAATCGAGTTTAAATCTATCCAAACTGCCATTAGACATCCTTTTTCTAGAAGACCCTATCAAAAATCCAAACCAAAAATTGCTTAAACTCTTCATTATTTGTATCCTTAGGTTGCATTTTACCCATAGGTTCATCCTTGCAAAATATACCCTCATCCTAAGGCATCATTATCTTCATTTTCAGTCCTTGCATCCTCACTTTATTTTCAAATTTTGGACTAGGAAATCTTACCTCACTTTACAAAATATTGACTTTCAAAAGTAGGTTATCATTGGACTTAGTCATCATCATCTTCTTTAGTCACTTTCCTTTTGTGAGACCTTTCCAACTCAAAAGTCTAGTTAGGAAACCTCACTTGTCACTTTGTCCTTGTTATTATTCCTTCCAAACAAGTCCTTTGATATTCCAAAATTGAGACATAGATCAAGCATAGGGTGGTTAGGAAACCTTCTTCCAAATCATCTAGACCTTGGCATTTGCATACTTTAGACATTCAATTCATCCTAGTCATCACTTTGCATATCTTATCCTTAAAAATCCAAAAATATTGATCATAGTCATCATTTGGCATCTAGACTTGGCATTAGTCATATTCCTTAGTCAAAACATTTTCATAGTAGTCCTCATTGTCACCTTGGAATTTGACATCCCTTCTTGTCATAGTCTTGCATTGTCATCCTTTATCAAAAAGACCAAAAACATAGTCTAGCATCATCCTTACATTTAGTTGTCATTCTCATCATCCTCATTTGAGCAATTCCCTTTTATAGTTGAGACTAGGCTTCAAAGAAGGAGAAGAAAAATGGAAAAATTTCGACAAGATTCCAATCCCAACATCAAAAATAGCACTTATGACCCAAATTGGACTTTTAACGACCTGTTTAACAACATGAACACACAACTTCCCATGAACATGCCATCCTCGTCACATAATCCCTTTGAATCATTCATACATAGGGATGAACATGGAAATATACTTGAGGAAGACATAGAAGCCATAGCCCAAATCCAGACACAACCTCCTTTGTGGAAGAAATGGTATTACATGATAGCGATAGATATTTGGCCATACTTCTAAGTCAAGGAGCTAAATTACCACATGCTTTGACATTAACACTTTGAGACCAACATCACCTGACCATAATGCCAACAATACAAACAACATGTCCAACTCTAGTCAACCTCAAAAAAAAGCAAGCAATGCTTTTGTTGGTGCTACCTCACAAACTATCACAAGTATCATTAATGCCACCAACATTGACACAACCAATCAAAATAATCCCAACTCGATTAATGCAACATCCGTCAGGGACATACCAAACATGTCACAAGCCATGCCACAACCAATATTGTCACAAACCATGTCACAATCAATGATATTGTCAAAATCCATGTCACAATCAATGCCAATCAATTAGTGTTGGCCCATCTAGATCTATTAGTGGCATTGGACAATGAGTTTTCCACCATAAGTCATAATTGGTCATAGTCTTTGGATTTGCAGCTCCACCCCTCCATCTCCACTGTTGTGCTACAATCCCATCAATCTATTGCTCTGCAAATGGTACAATAATAGGAAGACCCTAGGATGACTCTCTAGATGATCTGGCATACTTGGTTGTCCCTACTGGTACACCCTGTTGCTCACCAAACTACCATAAAACTCTTTGTGGCAAGTACATCTCAATGATTAGATGACTCGGCACTGTCCTACCAATCAAATATCAGAACTGTCGGCACAAACTAAGATGATCATCCTCACCTTCCCACTATCCACAATCCTTGTATGGCCTCCAAATGAATGACATCATAGTATCGATCTGATGTTCCCACCAACCTGTCTCCCCAACTCTAGTCTACTATAAGGAACTTGCATAATAGTAAACATAAGGCATGCCATCAGCTAGTTGTGGTCTCTGGATTGGAGGTTGGAAGATAGCAATGTGTTGATGCTCCCATGCCCAAATCATTAGGAGCATTGTCCTACAGCCAATGCTCTATTCCCTCCTATAAGCTACCTCATGGAGCTGATGATATAGCATACCAAGCAAGCAAGCCCCCCAGGCATAAATGGTCTTGTCCTGTCTCATCCTGACTAGAACATCTCTTTAGCCAATGGGGAACCCATGTCCTCGATGGTCTAGAATCAATACCCTACCAATCAGAGTCATTAGCAATGCATCAAACTGACCATAATGCTCCGCCATAAAATCCCAGCGGATCTCATATCCCTTGATACCCAATCTTGCACCCTTGTCATGATAGTAAGCTATGAATGTCTGGTACCTATGTTGTGGGTTGTATATGATCCACTCTCCTTGGATCGATAGGCGTAGAATACTGTATATGTCCTCAAGAGTCATAGTAGCCTCTCCTGTCAACCATGATTGATTTTCCCCCGAGACACCCTAGGTAAGTCCTTAGTAGTCTGTCATAATAAACTGGCTTTTTCATCACTGTACATATCTTCATCTTGTAAATGGGTCAATTCAATCGAACTACGTGGTCTCTATGTATGTTGTTAGGAACCAGATGAAGAATAAAAATAGAAACACAAATCAAGCATGAAACAAGAACACAATCACAACACAATGATTTACCCTGGAAAATCCCAAACCTGGGGAAAAACCAACAATGAATATCTTCATATTAACCCTCAGCCCCAATTGGGCTGAGCTTGGAGGCTTCAACTAGCCACACATACAGTGGAGTCACCAAGCCATTATATAGACTTCTAGGTTTTGGACCAATAAAACTAGCACAAAACCATGTGCTAAAGACCACTAAAGGTTAATCTACTAACTCTAACTCAAGAACTAGTTTAACCCAACAATTCCCCTTTTAAACTTGGTCTTGGGGTTAGCACCAAGTGCAATGCCCTCTCTTTCATCGAGACCGACATCAAATCGGGAATCCACATGACTCTAAGCCCCCCTTACCACCTAGGAGAACTCCTCTCTTACCAGGATTTTCCTTTTAGGGATTGAACAAGCCATACCAAGTCTTACAACCAACGGCCCAAATACATGTATTAAATTTTACATACAACTCCATTACAAACTTGTTCTTGCTACAACTAGCCTTGGCTGTGGGCACTTGCAGTACATGCATACATCGACTTTAACTAGGAAACATGCCTACAACAACAACCACGACCATGCTATCACATATATAACATAGGCAAGGCTAATATTTGATCAGCCCCTGAGGCCCCTAGGATAGGTATTTAGATTAGGTTCTTGGTCGAAACTCCCTGAAAATCCTAAAAAACATCCAAATATTCTCTAAAATATCCAAAAAAATTAGAAAAATAAAAAAATACAAAAACATTGGAAAATGGGAAAGCACAAAAACAATAGACAACATTCAAAAAGACCTAAAAAGCCTCAAATATCTTAGAAAACCCTAAACAACCTCATAAAACTGAAAAGCCAAAAACATCCACAAAAAATTTGGAAAATACCAAAAACAACCTCAAAACATTTTCAAAATACCAAAAAAATTGAAATATTTTGGAAAATCCAAAACCCATCCATCCCATCTCACTTTCACTTGGAATAAAATTTCATCCATAATAAAGCAATCGTCACCTTCACCCTTTCACAAAACAAGTAGAAAGCAAGTACAACAAGTTGCAAAGTGTGAACCCAAAAGTCAAAATCTAAATTCTAAATTATAGGTAAATATGTTAGTGAAGTTTATATATACGACTCATCTTAGCATCATCACCCTAACATCAAACAACCTCTGATCAACATGACCTAGGATGTATCCTTTCTATGATGGACAACAATATTAGATATCACCTTAGCTAAATTAAACTAGGAAAGAGGTATAGATAACACTGATTGTTTGTCTTTGATCTTTTCTTATGATTTATCTTAATGACCCATTCTAAGGACCTCTCGATGATGTCTATAAAAAAATTTAGAGAGAAAGGAATGGGGCATTCATCATTATCTTTCATTTGTTGTGCTTGTGGGTACTCTTGTAAAAGAATATTGGCGCATACTTGCTTAGTTGTGTGTAGGAAGGTCATTTGGGGTATGTTGTTGACTATTGCTTATGCTTTGGTCCAATATATTTTGAGCTTCTAACTTTCAGTCCAATGAGATTTCTTGATGCAGATCAAGGTGGAGAAACTTACAACAAACTCAAACTAATCAGTTTTCAACAAATCATAAACTCTTGAACTCACAATCTCCCAATATGCTCTTAAGACATTATAGAGGCTACTAGCCTTGAAAACACAACAAATTGAGACATCTTGTAGAGAAGGCCGTTCTATGGCCAATCAAACATCAATTTAGTATCCTCATAGACTTAGACACAATATTCCAATAAAATTTTACAAGGTTCATTAGGCTCAACACCAAGTTTCAATAGACTGATTTGTCAAAAGGCTACTAGGATTAGCCCTGTTTTACAAACAAATTCCCCTCAAAACACCTTGTATCAATAAATATCTTTGGAAAATCACTTAATGTGACACAAGACATCAGATTTATAGATCAAAACATTCGTTTAGACCCTCTAAACCACAGATTTAGAAAACCCTCCACTTTCAATGCAAATGCCTAGGGTTTGTAGGAACTCACATTTCCAAGGCTACTCAGACTCACCCAATGCACCAAAAAAATTCAACATGGTCTACACAGATCCCTCAAACCTTCACAAGAACCTTTCCATCAACAACTAGACAAATTCTATATCAAAACCCTCATTTTCTCGAGGAAAGTTATTGTTTCCAACTATAGGGCTTCACCCACATTACACAACTCACTCCACTTCCACTAAAAAATGCAAGAAAACACATTCTACCCTCTTGACATGCCATTCCACTGAGTGACAGATCGAAACAGTAAGTGGAATGGCTTAATACATTATGGAAACTTCAAACTATGCCTTCACTGGCCTTACACAGGAAGTTTCAGGAAACTAACAATTACTCACTCAATTCTTGATGTAAATCCCTCAAATTGGATCCAAAAGAGAGTAATACTTTCTCCTATAATCTATAATGAAATTCAAAGCCTGGAAAGGTCTATATAGGTCTAACAAAGTGAATAAAATTTGGAAAATTAGACAAATTTGCAGAACAGTCATTGTATCTTATTGAATGATTTGAATACAAACTTTCTCCCACTCTTGTTCGAGCCTTTGAAAGGATTTAAATACATTTCCAAACCAACTTTGAAAGGATTTTAATACTTCCCTCCAAACATCCATAACCAAATTTTTAACTCTTATGACTTTCAAATTCCTAACAAGTTGCAAATTTACAATTTTGTCTTGATAACATTACACCTTGTCTGCAACTTTTGACTCCTAACTACAAATGACTCAAAACATGCCACCTTATTACAAAATAAATGGTCTTTTTAGACCTTATTTGATACCAACAATCATTGAATACTCCCTCAAATGACCTAGACACCTAAATTCATCCAAATTTCCTCATGAAAAATTGTCACCAAAGAAATTTTGGAACATGGTTGTACATGGTTGTAGGTGCCCCTACACCATTTATGTATGTCAAGATGTGAACAAGAATTATCCTATCTGCTTGTCAAGTCAAAGTCCATTACACTAGATACAATGGTGTCCTGATTATCAATACCTTGATGCATTGTGTCTATGTGTTATATCAAACAATAAGGAACGATGGAAAATCCCAATCCTAAAGTGTGAGTATCTCATCATCTTGCATTTCATCCTCAGTTTGCATTGTCTCATAACCATCTCTAATAAAGTATCGATGGATCATGGACTTGTTGGATATTTTGAAGTAATCATCATCAATGGTCATTCATTCTTTATTCTTCTATCTTCTTTCCTCACTAACCTGGTATCATTCCAATCAACAAAAACATCATCAATTCATCCACCTTGCATCCACAAACCATAAAAATACATTCATCTCATAATCATAGCATAATCATAAAACATTCATTGGTATCATCATTGCATATCACATCATACATTTTGCATTCTTATTTGAGTTGTGATGAATAATATAGATTTATTATTCTAAGCATCTTCAATCATTGCATATCATAAGTATTTGCATCCATACATCCACATGCATACATTGTCATCATAAATTTGCATAGAAAATAGACAAAACTAAATGCATCCACATCATTTGCATCAATAACATATCGTGAAAAGATAATGAAAAAGAACATAACATTGCATCCATCCATATCATGATCATCACATATCACATAGCCAAAAATAAAATGCATCCATACATGATCAACTATAAGCATTTTATATCATATCCATCCATACATGAAATAAAGTGAACACATCACAACATAAATCATCTATATCTATATGATATATATATCAAAAAATGAATGTCATGGTATAAAATCTAGATCAGTGTATGTATAACAACCATAAGTACAATATCCACGAGGCTATCAAAAAGGAGCCCATGAATGTATATCCGTGATAAATAATTGGGAAACAAAATAAAAAAGTGTCTATACATAATAGCTAGCCTTGATGGCTGCTACCCTCTTTGGCCTGCCTCTTAGACTGATCGTCTACTCATGGCCGCACATCACTCCATTGCGAATAATCAAGCTATCTAAGTGTCACTGGTACATCTCGGTGATAATGTTGTCTATAATATGCAGCATCTCCAACAACCTCTCTATACAACCTCGCTGGAACAATCCTACCATGAGTAGCCACCATCATAGCCTCAATTTTTTGGCATTAGGAAACCTCCTAGTCTCTCTCTCTGGTCACAACCTATACCCACTGTAACACCTAATCTCTCTTGGACATGAGGGAAACCACTTGATGTTGTGCCTGGTCTCTCTCAGCAGTAATAAGAAAAACCTTCTAGCAAGCCACATCTCATTCACCAGTCAATGTTTGCACCTACTGCTAAATGTATGCATCTCTAGTATTTGGTGGTGGTAGTGGTGGTGCTGAATAGATGGTCCCCATGTGGGAACCTCTTGTGTCGATCTCGAAAAAATGGACCTATAACCATCATCTGACATGTCTTGAATCTCTCCAAACTGCTAAGCCACCCTATTTGGTAAATATCTCTCAATAATGGCGTGCTCATGACCCTGCATATATTGGGTCTACCTTGCAAAATGTAGCTGCTAAATATCATCAAACCATGGTGGCATCTGTAACCATGGGCGCCAGTAGAAAACTGTCATATCATCAATGACCCATAACCAATACAAGAGCACAATCTATCTGGTGTGCCTCAAAGTGATCACACCCTATATCGGCAGATCACCAAATCATTTGGATCGATGTATGCCCTTTGAACAATAGGTCAGAGCATGAAAATGTGCTCCCATGCCCAAATATGAAGTAGAGTCACCCCTACACCAATGGGTCTCCCATCACAATAAACAAAATCATGCAAATCATGATATAAGGAGGCCAACATCACAGGCCCCCATGAAAAGAGTGTCCTCCTATAGAGCATGCGATTCCACACCAAGCCCCATCCTAGGCTGAATCCTGTGCTATGTTTATATGGGGCAACCAAACTAGAGATAATGGCTGCAATAATCAATCTAAAGGTAGGCACATGACCTCTATATGACTCCAGGTCAACTGTGATGTAGATAAAACAATGTTATCCATCTCCATGACCTCAAGGCAGGCATCAAATCTATCATCAACATCATAGGTCACATGATCATAATGTGTCGGTAAACGAAGAATATGTCATGCATCCTCCAAGGTCACCGTCGCCTTGCCTGTCAGAAGGTGGAATGATGACATCTCACTATGCCATCTCTCACATAGAGTAGTCATCATAGCAATATGTGTTTGAATCACGAACACATACATGACATACCAGAGGTCAATCTCTCCCAAATGCTCCTGGCGTAACTTTGACAAATCACCAAGTCTCCCCAACACGATGGGCCTATGCTCCTGCAACATCAGCGGTGGAATGACCTCCTACACCCACGAAGCACACAACGTCAAGAAATTAAGGAAATTTGACTCAATTTGAAATTTATAGCTGAAAAATCATAAAAGTGTTGTTTTCAATAGCATTGCTATATTCAAATTTCAAATTGTGACACTCGAAGGAATTTTAAATAAAAAATAAAAAATGCATCACCAGATACACTGGCATTGTGATTTAACCTTTGGCAAACCCTAACCCTAATTTCTAAATTAGCTACAGTGTCGCTATATAAGCATGCATCGCCATTTAAAATTAGAAACCCTAATTTTAAATTGCGACTAGCATCGCCAAACACATATGCGTCGCTATAATTTATTTCAGCATCGTCGATTGCAATTTGGGCATTGCTATATAGCGACGATGTCAAAGTTTAAATTTCAAAGCATGATAAATGCATCCAAATTTCAAATTTCAAATCAAGTTTGGAGTTACATACCGATGGTCTTGCGCCTGGAAGTCATTGGAACTCTCAAACTTGATTAGAGATGTACCTAGGAAGCTCACAGAGTGCCATTTTGTTGGAGGGTTAGAGCTCAAAATAGCAAGAATCTATCAAGTGTGAATGCACAAACGAATTGAAAGTGACCCTTCTTGGCTTATTTAAGCTAGAAAATTAGGGTTTTTTTCCCTAATTTCACCTTGAAGCTAGGGCTTATCATCATTTTCACCAATTTTGTCAATCAAAATCTAATTTTACATCATTTCTTGTGTTTTTGGCATAATTCTTGCATCCTGGAGCCTTTTTGGACCCTTGGGGTAGCTTTTAACCTTTATCGAGAAATCAACCCAAAATTTGAAATTTCTGCCTAATTTCTCGAGGGGGTAGGGAAACAACTTTATCCTTCTGCTGGGGCATCTAAAAAATTATATATATTTTATTTAAGTAGCAATTTTAATCTGAAAAGTGTTATTCTTTGAACTAAAGCAACAGGTAACTTGCTTCAAAGAGGGGAAAAATGTAGACACTAAAAAATGTCCTAAACATTATCATACACTCGAAATAGGTTTATTAACATCATTTCCTCTCAGTCCATCCTCTTTTCACTTGATTAATTTAATTAGTCTAGCTAATTAATTAATTGTGTCATTTTCATCCATTAACCCAGTTCATCAAATTGGGTTAAATTCACTCCCCCTTCACGCTAATATTTCATCTCATTAAATTAAATACATCAAAATATTTAATTTAATCTCTTAAGTCATCTTATTTAATTAAATAACCCTAAGTTATTTAATTAAATATCATTTCATCTCTCCCCCCATTAATTAAATTATTTAATTTAGTGAATATCACTTTAATTCTTCAAATCCCCTAATTGCTCGATTAAACCTTGTTTAATTAGCAATTAAACTAATTTTCCTCTAAAAGGGGAATATTCCCATGGAATATTCCTTATCTCATTTTTGCACAATTAAGAATTTCTTTTAATTTGAAAAATTCCTTTTATCCTCACCCTTGGGAACATTCTAAAAGAATATTCTTATTCCTCCATCATTTGAAAAAGGGATATTTTCACTTAGCTTCTGAAGCAAGTTTTAACCTTTAACCTTTTGAACAAGTCACCTTTGACTTGTGTGAGTAGGTCAAAAGTGTGTTTGTTTGGAGCAAATGTGAACCCTTGATTAAAATCCCATCATGCATTCTCATCTGTTGATGAGAATCCATGATTCATGCCTCTTCTCCCTTTCATCTTTGACCGTTGATTGATCTTTTCAATCTCGACCCTCTATTTCTCATTTGTTCTCCTATACATAGAACACTATTTGGAGACAAATGGATTCATCTTTCAATTGAAAACTTATGCGGTTGAACTTACTTGCATCCACATTCATCTTTTACTCACTTTTAGCTTGTTTTAGTTAATTTTAATTGTATAATATCTTAGAGCACCCATTAATGGATTCCATGCATCCATCTTAGTTTGTATATGAATTAGGGTTTCCATCTTTTAGCTTAGATTAGCTTAGAAATTATATAATTAGCTCATTTTTAGCATAAAATCATGGTAAGTTAGCTTGCATCATGTTTAATTTAGCATAAACTAGGTTTTTCATACATCAATCACAATGGTTTCATCGATTCTCTTCCATATAATCGACTGAAATAGGCTCACTAATCACGAGATTGGGAAAGGGTCGTTGTTTCACATCAACATGACACCAATTCCAAAATAGAATAAGTTTCAAATGAGTTAGAGTAGGAATTTAACTATTTTTGTGTAGTTTGTAACTTTCAACTTTAATTAGATGCTTAGTTTAATTTTCCAATTTGAATGATCTTGATTGGTAGATGTAGGTTTAATTGGGGAAGTTATGCTTTGTTTCATCATATATCAAGCATAATCGACCCACACTGACAATCCTCCTCTCACAATATGTATATATATACATGTGGACATGGAAAAAGTAACCCTTCTACTTTTTCTCATGTTCAAGCCCTCCTATTGGACTTTGGCTTGATTTTGCCTAGATTTAATGTTGTAATGTGGTCAACATAGTCACATTAGGTCTTGGACCCTTGTGAATCATTAAAACTTCTAGGATGTCTTGTAAAAGTGTTGTGAAGTGTTGTAACCCACTTTCACACTTTTCTAGGAGCCTTTCATCATAGTTCACCTAAAATAATCCCTTTTTATCACTTACCAAGTCTTATTTCAAAATGTTGTAAAGTGTTGTAACCCACTTTCACACTTTTCTAGACTTGTCATCACTAATTCAATCCTTTCTCATGTTTAAGTGACCCCTTAATACACTTTTCAGCCCCCCTTAAGTGTGTTTTTGAGGATATTCCTATTGGACAACATTTAATGCTCTGTAATTCCTGATGCCCACTTAATTTTCTTAAGTGGGACTAAGTCGCCAATAGGGGCGACTTAGTCCTTTTTGGCACAAAACTCAAAATTATTTCAAATTTCTAACGAGATTTCATTCTCTAACCCTTGAGGTCAACCTGTGATGTGTTATTTTTAGGAAATTTAGTAAAATCATGTATAAATAAAGGGTTTTCTCCTCATTTTTCATCTCCTATTCACCCATTCATTAAGGCATTCACTCAAGCAATTTACTTAATCATTCCCAAGCATTCAAGCAATCTAAGCACAATCAAGTCATCCATTGGAGCACTTCATTGCATATCTTCAAATTTCTACATCAAGAGTTTGGTGAGTTTATGACATTGCATGTTATCTATTTATCATTATCTTTCCATTTCATTTCATTTTATAGGGTTTGATTAACCAAAGTGGGGTTTGACCAAGGCAAACCCCTATACTCTAACCCTTAACCATTTTTCCCTCTTTCCATGTGTGTTTGCATAATTTGTAGGCAGATTTGTCAAATAAATAGGTGTTGAAAAGTGGTCAACAAGTCATCAAAGCTATTCAAGTCAACATAACCCTAATTCAAGCTTGAAGACTCTTTTTACCCTATTTTTTGTAGAATCAAGAGTGGACACCTATCAGAAAAGCAAGTGCAGACTCGAAGCTACAAAATCTTGTACCAAAATTCCTGAAATCTACAGGTGGACTAAGTCACCACCAGTGGCGAATTAGTCCCACTTCTTGGCTTGAAAAGTGGTTTCCATATTTTTGGATACCCATTTGGCAGATTCCTCTTCTTGCAAGTTTTCCCCGAAACTAGGACTAAGTCGCCCAACTTGGCGTAAGTGTCCCAGTCAACATTTTTAGTCAATTTTTTCAAGATTCCAGAATCTCTCCATGTCATATTTCATATTCTAGGTGCACCTCTCCAGTCCTGTTCAATTATTTCATTATTTACTTGCATTTTTAAGTGTTTTGCATATCACAGTGTGCTTTCTAGCACTTTCCATTTCTTAGGTTTTGCATCATTAGATCATTTTATTTTTAGATCAGTGCATTAGTACATCATAATTAGATACGTTACATCTCATTTACATTAATATTGAGTGTAGAAATTTGCATTTTGGACCCCATTCTTTCTCCTTTTAGGTGAAAACCCTAGAAGGAGCTTAAAGCAGTTGGGCAATCCAAAATCATTTTCCACAATACATATTTAATTAAATGATAAACACACACACACACACACATATATAGTTGACATATATAACAATATAATTATATGAATGTATATATATTGGTATATATACATATTATAATATAAAGTTATTATAATATAATATATATGTGTGTGTGTGTGAAATGTTATACTGAAAGGCTATACACATATTATAATGCAATGGAAATAGATATATATAGCATGTTATGAGCATGTAACTGCTATTATAAAATATGCAAGAGGTAGCCACGTAAGGTTGAGTAACCACACATAGAGTGGAAGGCAAAGTGCCATGCCAAAAGGAAAGATGGTGATGAAAAGTAATAATTGTTTGGAATCATTTAAAAGTAATAGTTTTAAAACCATAAGCCACGTACATAGGGAACATAAGTTGCAAGAGTTAAAAGGAATAAAAGGCATGATAGAGTAAGTATTCAAACAAGAGTATATAAAGCCCATTCTCAGCTTTTTAGAGAAAGATTTGACTTGGTAAAATCGCATGTGATGTGCTTGAAAAAGTCACAACTTAGGCAGAAGAATAAATTGACTATTTTTTGGACTCCATACATGCTATGCTATTGGGGATTTCTATTGAGTTATTGAACAAAAAATCACAGGTAGAAATAGTCAGCTAGGGTCATGGAATTTAAGAGTTTTTAAGAGATAAAATTATAACTATTTTGACTAGCAAAGCCCATGATTGGCAAAGGGAAGAGACGTGGCATGAAACTTAGCTTTATTTTAGTTGGAAAATAATTTCCAATTTTGTATAAATAGAGGTAGTAGCTTGGTGTTTGGTTGTTCATTTTCTATGTTCATTCTTGAGTGCATTCGTGTTGTTCATTTGTATTCTTTTTGGCAAGTTTGAGAGCAATTTATTTTGTGAGCTGAGAGTAGTTTATATTGTGAGTTTTGAGAGCATAGAATACTTGTTTAGAGTGGGGATAGGCTGAGTTTAGAGTTGGCAACAAGATGAGCCATTTGCATTGAGTAAAGAGTTACAACGGATTCATTTGGAGCTATTTATACCATGAATGCTTTATATATGTTGCTAACTCTTTCCCTTTCCAATTCCGAAACTATGTTTTTTTACTATTTGAAAGTGTTTGCATAATCGTTGGTTGTATATGGAATAATCCATGAAATGCTTATGCATATAGCTAGATATATACAAGCTGGTTTGAGGAATCATAATAGCATGATATGTAGTCATTCTTGATTGTAGTACTTGATTGACTTGGTAAAGTGAAGTTAAATATAAGGTATTGTGATAATATCTAAAATATTGTATGTATTGCTTGAGTAAGTTATATTGTTTTTGAAATGGAAAGGATTGATATCATGATAGAAGTATTATGTCATCTTTATCTAGGGTATGATGTTATGAATACCTATGCTAGTAGTTTAACTATGAGTGGATGACTTATGTTTTCAGTTGCTCATATTCCCTAAAAGTAGGAAAATTTGTTTCCTTCGATTAGGATAAACTAGAGGTTGGGTCAAACCTATTTGGCCAGTTAGATCAATTTAAGTTTTTTATCACTTTTTGGAAATGGAAACATTTTTATATTATTAAAATCTTGAATTCAAAACCAAGACAAGAGTTTTCACAGGTCAATAGAGTTTCCAAGTCGAGTAAGGGGGTGGGTGAACATTCAACATGACTTCTTAGAAAGTGGATTTTTGATATATGTATCAAAATTTGGCCAAATTAAGTGTAGAAGTCATTACATACACTTTGTCGGTTCACTGTGAGCTAGGATTGCATAGCTAGTCAGGAGTGTCATGCGTAGTTGGCGGGTATCCATAGTATGACAATATTCATAGTCATTGGGATTTTTTTCCTTGGGGAATGTGAACTATTCTATTTGTATTTGGAAATGATCTCTTCTTTATGTGACTCTACAATCACATTAGCATTCACAAACCATCTAAGTCCTAGTAGGGAATTAAATGAGTCAAATATTTATTTAATCAAAACTCCTTCAAAATCTACTATTTCTTTTACCCCTTTAACATTAATTTCCACCTACTTTCATGTCCCTAGTGTTTTCATCGCAGTTCCATCTGCTAAACTTATGTTATATGGTGTTTGTGCTAATTCCAACATTCTTAGATGCTCCCATACCCGTTTTAGGATCATATTGATGTCTGCTCCTAAATCTACCATGACATTAGTTATATTTTTATGATTTATGCTTTACTATGATCACAATAGGACATGTTTTCTACTCTCGGTCTTCTTTATTCATAGTTTTTATTGGTGGGAATTAATATTATATTGTGGATATCTGTGGAAAAAGTTTTTTTTTGCAGAGCCTTTAATTCATTTGCAAGCCATATTATCCTAGTCACTTGTTTCTTTCGTTGCTTGTCACATCCTTGTTGGCCTGTGCATCCATTACCACTTGCTGGATTTTCTTTCTTGACTGCTACTAATTTCCAAAAGTTTCCCTTTGTTTACTTTACAACCACCACTTTACTTAGCCACCAACACTGGGTGCCTATTGTTCAGAACGCCAGCAAAGTGACGTTGCCACCTTACACTGCCTCATCATCGCCTGTGGTGACATTTTTATTTTCTACCAATGCAGCCCCAGGTCACATGAGTGGCCAAGTAATAAAGCTTGGGGGATTTTTTTTGCCCCAGGGTGCTTATTTTTTGTGCCTAGTTAGCTCCTAGGCCCTAATTGGACACTTTTTTTAATAGAGCATAACTTTTCACCAGGATGTCAAAATTTCACAAACAAGATATCAACGGAAAGCTGGTTCCATGTATTTCCTAGTGGTGTAGATCATTTTACAAGATTTTTCTGCAAGTACAAATTATTTCCAACTGAAGTCAGTTCTTCCTTTTGGAGTCTTGAGCTCATATATTTTTTCTAGATTATCATATTTTGGAGATTCTAGCAGAATTGCAAAGGTAATAAAGAGATTTCTCATTTTGTCAATGCACTTTTTTCAAATTCAGCTTTAAGTACAATCCATTAAGTTTTTGCAATTTGTGGCATTTACTTGATTACTTGGACATACTGCTATTTGGAGAAGGTCTGTTTGATTGGGAGGCTTCATTTTTAGTTGAGAATTATATTTTGGGAGTTTCACGTCAATTTCTATAAGATATTTTGTCTTTTGATCGATTTGTGTTTGTGGATCTAATGGCAATACTAGGTTTTGAGGTTCTTACTCATAATTATCATACATAGAAGGTGAGAATGCGAAGATTACTTTGGTCTAGGGGATTATGGTCTACCTTGGGAGAGGAACAACCTAATTTTCCTAGGGAATATGAGAGATTTACACATTAAAAAAAAATGTGATGAGGCAATGGGCTTGATTACACTACATGTTTTTGATTCCTTATTCTTCCACATTGAGGAGTGCACTACACCAAGATAGGTATAAAATAAATATGAGGATCTCTTTGGTTTTGTTAGTGATGTAAGAACTTTACAATTAGAAGAAAACTCAACATCTCTTTATACTGATTCATTTCCTACTATTGAGGACTATTTGGTGAAGTTCAAGTCTTTGTGAACTCAATTAGTGAGTTGTGGGAAAGAGAAAACTGATAAGGAATGTATATTTATAATTTTGTCTAAATTGAAAGGTGAATTTGAACAATTTTTCACTTCCTTTTATTCCACCATAGATGAGTTTGGTGCTTCATTTTTCATGCCTTCATTTGAGACCTTCTGTGAGAGATTGACTAGGGAACAATCAAAACTTAGCTAACATGATGTCACTTCTAACTCTCATTCGTTGATATCCACACCACCTAAGGGGAAAGGGAAGAAAAAGAACAAGCCTAAGATAGAATCTAGTGATACTTCCACCACCTCTTCTAAAGAGGATAAATCCAAGAAGGAGAAACCCAAATGCACTTTTTGTAAAGGGATTGGTCATAGTGAACAAGTTTGCTATAAGAAGGAAATTCATGAGTTGAAACAACTCCTTAAGGATCATCATATTGCCATTCCTTCTTCATCCTCTCGTTCACACTCTCCTACCACACATGAGGACACTTCTCACATTGGGATTGTAGGAAATTGCTATTGGAGATTTGAAAGAAAAGGGTCATGCATTGATTAACACTTATGTTGATGGACCTAATGGATGGATTATTGATTTGAGTACTTCAAAATATATTGCTAGTTCATTTGATCATATTATTCTAGGGTCACTTAAAGCATCATATTTTGATAGGATCTTGACTGCAAACAATGAGTTTGTTCATGTTGTCGGTATGTGTGATGTTGAATTGGGTATAAGGCCAATATATAATGCTCTTTATATTCTTGAGATGGCCCATAATCTTCTTTTAGTTTATTAGATTACACAGTCAAGAAACATAACTAAGTTCACATCTTACTCAGTTTTCATTTGTAAGGAGATAGGAGAACTCATTGCTATGGTTCGACTTGATCATTAGTCTAAGGTGTATACCTTCTCCCACTTCTACCACAATAATGATCCTAATGTTCCTCAAACTCCTTCTAGTCTGGGAAATAATTCAGCTAATGGATATGGTGTCTAGTTGAATTTGGCTCTTCTTAGTGTGGCTCCATCATCTCTTTCTTTATTAGAGTTGGCAATTGATTCCAGGGCTTTAGTAAAGTAGAATATATTCAGTTTTTCAAATTTGTGGATGCAGGATGACTTTATTTGGCTTGTCATTCTTCTTCTACAGGTTTGGAGGAAATACTTGAGGGCGTAACTCTCCTCTTTACAGATTCTTCTTTGGAGGACATTCTTGAGTCTCCTCATTACATTGTTTCTTCCTTGATTGAGGATCCTAATTTGGGTGAGACACCTTTAGAGGCACTTGATTCTTCTTCTGAAATTTCATTGGTGAGACTTCTTCCTTCTCATCTCATTGTGGAGTTGGACTATCTTCCACATCTACCATTGGATTTATGTCTTCCTAAGGGGAGACGTGGTTTTTCATCATTGGGTTCTCTTTTTGTTTTAGACTTTCTTCAGTGGTTTTGATGATACTTCATTATGGGGGGCAATATAGTCTCCATAGTTCCCTTCATTGGAGGGGTCATTATATTGTATTCTTGTGGCTGATGTAGTTCTTGGAGGGTATTGATGTTGAGACCTCCATACATCACTTCTATCACTTGTACATGATTTTCATTGCATCAAATTTTTGGAGAGGAGTTTTCTACCATGAGGTTTTCTCCTTTTCTCCATTTGTCAGAGATAGTTGCATGATTATTTGTGCATGGGTACCTAACATGGCCTCATTTATAGGACCCATATTACATTTCCATAATAACTACACTCCCTAGTTGCACTTATGGGGGGTGTTGGTGTGAATGGGGTTATTTCCTAACTAATCATTAGTGAGGACCTATTCACATTAATAAGTTTACTTAAGAGTTACGTTATCCTAGTTGTCATTTCTAGAAGTTAGTTATGATGGGGCCATGTCTCATTTAATTTTAGTCATCTAGTTATTTAATTTTTTTCCTATGCATTTATTATTTGCATTAGGAATTTAATGTTTGTATCAAGGGTAGTTATCCTACCTCATCTCACCTTCCCTATATATACAAGGTGCTTGTACATTTTTAACATATTCTAGATCAATTCAATATCATCAGAGATCATCATTTGATCAATTATCTATCTTCATGCTCATGTTAAAATACTTTCTTGCGGATGGTGTCTTTCATAGTTGCTCCTTTGAAGATTGTATAGCTTCGATTGGGTTCATTGTTCTTCAATATTTCCAACATTCTCTATAGCTTCCTTTGTCTATCTCATCATCTTGTTTTGGAACTCTTCGTAGTAATATTGCCTGTTTGTTTTGATTTAATTTTGTAATTCATCACTTTTTGATTGGGAGTCCATATTTTTGTAGTAGGTCTAGGCTCCGTCATAGTTGAACACATCATATTCTATGCTACCCTAGAATCCACATGGTTTATTTATGTCTCCCAAACATTTTGTTGAAAAATATCTCAGTTTACCACATTTAAAGCATGTAGCATCATTTTGTCTTCTCCTACCTCTACCTCAACCTCTATCCCCACAAAATTATCCTCTATCACTATAATTTTCCTAATTTGGCTAGTTCTATAGAGAATTGACATTTTTTTTATTTTTCCATGGTGGGATTTTATATCCATGACCACGTTTGTATAATGGTCCTTTTGCTAAAAATTTAACATATTCCATTGTCTGTTGGTCTTTATTACTTATTGTGGTAGAATATTCTCTTAACTAGAACAACTATGATGGGCAATATTTGGTATCATGATCATCCCACTCTCCACGAACATTGTAGTAGATTGCATTCACCTTTTTTGGTATTGTTTGTAGGTCTACTCATAATGCATTTTCTTTCTTTTCCCCTACTTCCTTGGGGCACTCATTTCTAGTATGGCCCTCCCTTCCATAATAGGTACACCATATACTAGGTCTTGACACATATACTTCTCTCTTTGCCATAATATATTGTTGCAACCTCAACTATTCTACTCCTAGTTTAAGTTAATCAAATTCCCTATTTTCTTTCTCCCTATCTTGTTTACGCTAGGATATTAGTTTTCAATCTGGTATGCAAATGTAACTAATTTTGAATATATATTGAAACCTCATCCATCTAGTGCTATTCTAATATCTGGTAAGACTTCAAGATGGACCATTCAATATTATTATTTTCACTTATGTTGAATGTTGTGGTTGTGTTGTTGATATGTGGTTTTCATTGATTTCAACACTATTACCATTAATTCATTTGAAGTTGTATATGACGAGGATATTGAGAAAATTGTAATAAATGAGTTGCAGGTTTTCAGTGGTGAAATTAAGTTCAGTATGTTGGTATGTTCTATACGTTGATGATTAGAGGTTGTGGACTAAAGGGTTCGTTGCTGAGTATATCTAGTTTATCCACGTCGAGTTTCAAAGATCCGCATGAAGATTTGATCGAGTTATGAAGATTCTCATTTAGAAAATTTTACTATTTCTTCAGTTGGTGTTTTTGATTGAAGATGATGCTATTTCAGTTAGTTCAGTTGTTGCAGATGCTTCTCTAATGATTCATGATGCTTGTGGATGCTTCTAGATCATGCTCTATCTTTGTTGCATGTCTGCATTGATCGTTGTGCTCGCGATTCAAGATTTTCTCTTCCGTGTGAACATGTCTTTGTTGTTTTTGGCCGACATAGTGTTTGTAGCGTGTTGTGGATCTCCAAGGAGTAATTAATTGAATTTTTTTCATATTGGAGATGTTTATTTTGGGTCCTCACTAAGTTGTGACAAACCTTGGTTGATTCACATTGAAAATTATCTATTGTTTTAGGGCCGACAGTTTCTATTCATTTTATTATTTCTTTGTGGTTGACTTGTAGCGATGTAATTTCATGTTGCAGATATATAAGAGTGATTGTTTATTCAAATTGAAGGGTGGAAGAGTGTGCAAAAGTGTACCAGAGTATGCCAGAGTGTGCTTCTATGTGTGTATGTGTGAATATAATTTGAAGGTAGAGCAAAGTATGAAGAAGTGTGTAGAAAAGTGAAGAATTGTTTTTGTGCTTAGCTGGAACTATAATTAGGCATTAGTAGATGCTATTTTCTTAGTTTAAAATCCAAATGGTTGTAATATGAATCCCTTCCTTTGTAATTGAGCAGTGAGCTCTAGGCTATGTGCCTAAATGCATGTGCATTCCCCATATTTCATTTTCATTATACTTTTAACAGGGTATAATCTTGTGGACTGACCTCCACCGTGGTTTTTCCCCTAATAGGGTTTCCACATAAAAAATCATGGTGTTATGTGTGTTTCTAATGTGTTGATGATTTATGTTTTCATGGTTAATAATTAGATCTAAGAATTAAGTTGATAAGTTGAATAAGTTTTGAAATTTTGTGACAACTGATTCACCCCCTCTCTCAGTTGTCCACCCTTGCATTGCCAACAATTGATATCAGAGTAGGTTCCTTGGAAGAAGTTTAACAACTTAAGGTGATCTGAGATGGCAAGTTACAGGAAGGATAGTCCAAGATTTGATGGAACAAATTAATCTTTGTGGAAGACTCGAATGGAGTGTCGTCTGAGATGCATTGGTGAACCCTACTGGACCATTACAAGTAATAGGTATATTATTCCACTGAATAGTACTTATGTTGAGTGCTTTGACTGATTCTGAGATGAAAAATGTAATGGATTTGAATACTACTCATGAGATCTGGAAAAAATTGGAAACCTTGTATGAAGGTGATGCTAATGTGAAGATTGCTAAATTACAGAGTTTCAAAGGGAAATATGAAAGGTTGACGATGGGTGATGATGAGAAAATTAATACTTTCATACAATGAGTGAATGAACTTGTGTGTGGTATTAGATGTGTTGGTGGATAGATAGAAGAATCTGAGATTGTTGCTAAAGTGCTTAGATCCCTGCCTGATTCTTACAAAGTCAAAGCTAGTGCTATTGAAGAGCTTTAGACTATAACAAACATAACTAGAGATACATTGGTTGGTAAGCTGACTGCTTTTGAGTTGAGAAAATTTGTTGATGCACTTCCTAAGGTTGAATATGCATTTAAGGCTACTACTTCAGGAAGTGATAGATAGAGATATGATTCGGGTGAGAGTTCATCTAGAAAGACATTCAAGTATGAGGATGAAATTAGACAGATTGAAGAAGAAGAAAGAGAGATGGAAGAGCTGGAAGCACTTATTGTTAAAAGAGTACCAAGAGGAAAAGGTAAGTATGAAAGAAAATTTCCTCTTAAATGTTTTTCTTGCAATAAGATAGGTCATTTTGCATCAAGGTGTCTAGAAAGAGCTCCTAAACCAAGAAATAACAAGCCTAGATTTCAGAAGAAGTGTTACTATGTTGTTGATGATGGTGTGCTAGATGATGAATCTGATAAAGGTGAAGATGAATGGGTATTTATTGCTATCAAGGAAAATAATCCTGTATCTACTAAATCTGTTGCTTGTATAAATGTGGAGAAAGCCCTAGCTACTCGAGTTGAAGAGAAAGATGAATGGGTGATTGACAATGGATGTTCACATCATATGACGAGAGACAAAAGTAGTTTGTAAGCTTGGAAAAGTATGATGGTGGCATTATGAGATTTGGTAATAATACAACTAGTGTGATCCGTGGAAGAGGATGCATTTCTCTTTATGGTAAGCATAATACTGATGATGTTCTGTATGTGGAAGGCTTGAAGCATAATATTTTGAGTGTTGGTCAAATGGTTGATAAAGGATACAATCTTCAGTTCAAGGATGGAAAGTGCATAATATTGAGTTCTAGAAATGAAATTGCATCAGATACAAAAACAAAAGGTAATATCTTTCACTTGAGTGCTGCTAGTAAAAGTTGTTTGATTGCTCAAGTTGATGAAAGTTGGTTGTGGCATAGGATAATGTGTCATGTTAACTTTGATAATATTATCAAGATAAGTTCCACTAAGGCTATGAGAGATCTACCTAAGTTGGTGAAACCTACTAATGCAATATGCAAGGCATGCCAGTTGGGAAAGCAAACCAGAATTTTATTTTGAAGTAAAAAACATTGTTCAAATGAATAGTTAGAGCTTGTGCATACTGATCTGTGTGGACCCTCTAAGGTTAGAAGTTTACAAGGTTATGGGTATTTCATGTTACTCATTGATGATTATTCTAGAATGGTATGGATTACTTTCTTAAGGGAGAAATCTGAAGCACTGGAGAAGTTCAATATCTTTAAAGCTATGGTTGAGATAGTGACAGGTTTGAAGATTAAATGTATGAGATTAGATAGAGGTGGAAAATTCACTTATGATGAATTCAATTCTTTTTGTGAAGAACATGGAATAAAGAGACAATTATCTACACCACGGACCCCTCAGAAAAATGGAGTTGTGGAAAGGAAGAACAAAACAATTGAAGATGTTGCTAGAACAATGATGTTGGAAGGAAATGTCCCTCATATCTATTGGAGAGAATCTATGAGTATTGTTGTGTACACACTCAACTAGGTACAAATCAAAGGTGATACTGGTAAGACCCCTTTTGAGCTATGGAATAGTCACAAGCCTACTATTAAATACTTCAAGATATTTGGAAGAAAATTTTATATTAAGAGAGATGAAGACATAGGAAAATTTGATGCTAGGAGTGATGAAGGTATCTTTCTAGGTTATTCTACTAAAATCAAGGCCTACTAGTATTAGAATAAAAGATTGAATAAAATGGTTGAAAGTGAAAATGTCAAGGTTGATGAAGGCTTAGGTACACCATATAGAACCTGTGGATATGACTCTGATGATCAGGATGCTAGTACAAACCAAGGAAAGCAAGATCAGACTACAAATCAAGTCCAAATCAATCAGACAAATCAAGAGAATGAAGAAGAAGGAGAAACTAGTGGAAGCACAGAAGAGAGAACACAAGACCTTGAAGTTGAAGAACATCCTAAGAAGACTCTGGGGTATGTAAGATTGAATCATTCAGAAGATCAGATTATAGGTGATAAGAACAAAGGTGTCCAGACTAGGAGAAAAATAGCAGAAGAGTATTGCTTGATTTTAGAAACTGAGCCTACTGGTGTGAATGAAACATGCAAAGATGAGCATTGGGTTGATGCAATGAAAGAAGAGTTAGAATAGATTGAAAAGAATGATACATGGATTCTTGTTCCCAAACCTAAGGATAAGAATGTCATTGGAACTAAATGGGTCTTTAGAAATAAACTAAATGAGCAAGGTGAAGTGATTTGAAACAAAGTATGTAAAGGATATTCAAAAATGGAAGGAATTTATTTTGAAGAGACTTTTTCCCCTATTGCTAGAATTGAAGCTGTAAGATTATTTCTTTCCTATGTTGCTCACAATAACTGTTTATCAGATGGACATCAAATAAAATTTTCTAAATGGCGAGTTGGAAGAAGAAGTGTATGTTGAGCAACCTGATGGATTTCAGTTGACTAATAAGGAAGATATGGTGTGTCAGTTGAATAAAGCACTGTATGGACTCAAGCAAGCCCCTAGAGCATGCTATGCTAGATTGGACAAGTATTTTTTGAAGCTTGGATTTAACAAAGGTACTAGTGATAGTAATTTGTATTTCAAGAATGATGATAAAGATATCATTGCTGAAGTATTTGTTGATGATATCATTTTTGGAGGAGATGATTGTTTGTGCATGAAGTTTGCTAATGAGATGCAAAATGAATTTGAGATGTCAATGATTGGTGAGATGAAATTGTTTTTGGGATTACAAATTACTCAATTAGATAAATGGATTTTTATATCTCAGTCCAAGTATGTGAAGGAATTGTTGAAGAAGTTCAGTATGGAAGATTCAAAGCCAATTGGTACACCCATGGTGACCGGATGCAAGTTGACAACAAAAGATGATTCTCCAAAAGAAAAATCAAACAAGATACATATCAGTGATTGGTGGATTTTTGTACTTAACTCAAACTAGTCCTAATATCATGAATGTTGTATGTATTGTTGCAAGATTTCAAGCTGATCCGAAGGAATCTCATGTGACTACTTTGAAGAGAATTTTTAGATACTTGAAGGGAACAATTGATCTTGGCCTATGGTATCCTAAAGATGATGATCTTACCTTGAGTTCCTTTACTGATGTTGAGTGGGCAAGAGATGTGAATGAAAGAAAAGTACTAGTGGTAGAGCATTTTTCTTGGGTAAGAAGCTAATTTCATGGTTAAGCAAGAAGCAAAATGCCATTTCCTTGTCTACTACAGAGGCTAAATACATTGCTGCTGCTAACAATTGTACTCAAGTCCTATGGATGAAGTAGATGTTGAAGGATATCAGAGTTGTATATGATGAGCCTATTGCTATATTCTGTGATAATTCAAGCGCTATTAACATTTCCAAGAATCTAGTGCTACATTCAAAGACAAAGCATATATCTATCATGTTTCACTTTTTGAAGAAGGTAAGTGAAAAAGAAGTCAGATTGGAGTATGTGCCTATTAAGGAGCAGATTGCAGACATCTTTACCAAGCCATTTCCTAAGGATACTTTTGAGTATCTCAAATGTAAGTTAGGGGTGATTAACCCTCCTAATAAGAACTAAGGATGCATTTCTTTGCATCAATCCATGCATTTCATAGTCATATCTTGTTTCAGATTGATGTTGTGGTGGCTGCTACTCAGGGGGAGTAGTCTGATGGTTCAGAAGTTTAGATATGTGGTTTAGAGCTTAGAGATCTTTGTCATTGATTTCAAACAAGGAGAAGAGTCATGTGAAAAACTAGTGATCATCTGGGGAGAAGCTCATGTGAAAGTGTTGAGGAGTAAATGAGCCAAATCCTAAGGAGGAGTAAGTGTCAAGAGTTAGTTACATTGACGGTGTTTTTCACATCATGTGTTGCCATCAATGTCAAAGTGGGAGATTGTTGGATTTTGTGGTTGTGTTTATAATATGTGGTTGTCATTGATGTCAACACTATTAGCATTAATTCATTTGAAGTTGTATATGTCGAGGATATTGAGAAAATTGTAATAAATGAGTTGCAGATTGTCAGTGGTGAAGTGAATTTTAGTATGTTGGTATGTTCTATATGTTGATGATCAGAGGTTGTGGACTAAAGGGTTTGTTTCTGAGTATATCTAGTTTATCTACGTCAGGTTTCAAAGATCTGCGTGAAGATTTGATCGAGTTATGAAGATTCTCATTCTGATAGTTTTATTGTTTCTTTAGTTGGTGTTTCTTATTGAAGATGATGCTATTTCAGTTAGTTCAGTTGTTACAGATGCTTCTCTAATGATTCATGATGCTCTTGGATGCTTCTAGATCACGCTCTATTTTTGTTGCATGTCCGCATTGATCGTTGTGCTCGCGATTCGATATTTTCTCTTGCGTGTTCATGTCTTTCTTATTCTTAGTCAACATAGTGTTTGTAGCGTGTTGTGGATTTTTGCGGAGTTATTAATTGATTTTTTTTCATATTGGAGATGTTTATTTTGGGTCCCCACTAAGTTGTGGTGAACCTTGGTTGGTTCACTTTGAAAATTATCTATTGTTTTGGGGCCGACAGTTTGTATTCATTTTATTATTTCCTTTTGGCCGACTTGTAGCAATGTAATTTCATGTTGTAGATATATAAGAGTGATTGCTTATTTGAATTGAAGGGTGGAAGAGTGTGTGAAAGTGTGCCAGAGTATTCCAGAGTGTGCTTCTATGTGTGTTTGTGTGAATATCATTCGAAGGCATCTAGCAAAGTGTGAAGAAGTGTGTAGAAGAATGAAGAATTGTTTTTGTGCTTAACTGGAACTGTAATCAAGCATTAGCAGATGCTATTGTTTCAGTTCAAAATTTAGATGGTTGTAATTAGAATCTCTTTGTAAGACAATGTGTCTTCCTTTGTAATTGAGCAGTGAGCTCTAGGTAGTGTGCCTGAATGCATGTGCATTCCCCATATTTCATTTTCATTATACTTTTAACAGGGTATAATCTTGTGGACTGACCTCCACCATGGTTTTTCCCCTAACAAGGTTTCCATGTAAAAAATCTTGGTGTTATGTGTGTTTCTGATGTGTTGATGATTTATGTTTTCATGGCTAATAATCAGATCTGAGAATTAAGTTGATAAGTTGAATGAGTTTTGAAATTATGTGACAACTGATTCACCCCCCCTCTCAATTGTCTTCCCTTGCATTGCCAACAACTTAATGGTTCTTCTAGTCATCTAGTAACTTATTTAAATCTTTTATCAAACTCTTTGATTGTTTCTTCTTCATTCTGTGTTAATTCCTAAATTTTACTAATGCCTTCCATAAGTAAATGTGGGGTGGATTTTTTTTTTAAGAAGTTAGGACTATTTTACCGATTCCCAGTCTTCGTTATGGTTAGGGTATTTTTTCTACCATCTTAAATTTTCTCTATGAAGTGATCCAACAAAGTCAAATAGCTTTGTGTCATCTCTAGTTATGTGTTGTATTTTCCATAAAGACTCTAGGATAAATACATGTTTGACTACTTGAGTTGTGTCTTGTCCAAACATGGGTAATTTTGTAGTGGTGTTCATGGTTTCTTATTCTTCTGACTCACTATCTATATATCATATATCAAAGTTGTATCCACCCAATGTTTCCATGTTGTTTCCTTCTCCTTTTTGTTCACCTGTGCTCTATTCTCCTAGGTCTTCTACTTCCTCTATAGAAAACCTTCTTGCTTTTAATGACATTAAGGGTGACTCCTAGTCGGGGGTTGCATCTATTCAAAGTGTCTTTTTCTTCTAGGAGATATTCATTTATGCATAAGTATCATTTGGTTAATTGATTGTGATGTTTTGTTATAGGGTGTTAACCTCATATAATTTTCCTTATTTTCTATCACATATTTGCCTCTTATTTTCAATACACTTCTAGTTACCAATTCATCCAAGTAATCACCATCAAATGTTATGTTTCAGAGGTGTTGTATTGCTGTTTCTAGTGGTAACCAATATTAATTTATATTTAATTGGATGTTTTTCCATTTTGGATGAACAATTGGTGTCCTGTTTAGAGGAGGTATCATAATTCTTGCTACTGCTTGTTCAATTTCTTTCTTGGAATTGTCATGCTCTTCAATTTCACCTTCTATGTTTTGAATGATTTGCTTTAATTGGTTTATGATATACCCTAATTGTGGAACCTTCTCTCTATCCTCTCCAACAACACCCATAATGGTATACTCTTCTCTTTCTTCTCCAAAAACAACTGCAATGACGCACTCAACAACACCCTCAATGGCATGCTCAACTTCTTTGTTGTTTTTTCTTTTCTTTTGGAAATTCTAATTCTTGTTCTTTTTCCCTCTTTTCTACTTCTTCCATTCTTATACAGTATCTTTCTTGTCTTTCCTAGATCTTTTTTAACCTCCTTTATTCTACATTTATCTCCATTCCCAACTTAATTATTTCAATTATTGCTCTTCTCCTTTTGTTATCTCTTGTTCCCATGGGTCTTTCTAGTCCAAACTTCCATTAATCTTTGTATATATCTCATGGATGATTTAGTTTTGAATAGTTACATATTTTCAAGGATATTGTCAGATCCCTCCTCCATTTCCATTTGTCATCCCTTAAGTGCCTACCCCCTCTAACAAAGGTAGTATCTAAGAGAAGTGTCTATAATTTTTTTCTATCTTTATTGGTTATTATTTTCTATCACCAATGTTATTTTACTCAAATTTTTTGCAATGTCCTCTCTAGGGTCCCAACAATTAAACCAATGTAGTTAGTTTATTGGTTATTCTTTTCTATTGCTAATCTTCTTTTACTCATTTTTTCTGCATTTCCCTCTCTAGGGTCTTGAAATAGGGAACTACAATCCAAAGATATGTACCTTAGTATCCTTGATGTAGTTAGTTTATACCCCAGAGGGTACATTGGTAGAAGTGAGTAAGTATAGTAAGGAACTCTTATCTAACACTAGCTTATATATTAACCAAAAAAACATAAAATTCATCCATAACACATATATCCATTGAATCCTTATAACTCCACCCACCCCCCCACCCCCCCACACACACACACATATTCATATATCCATTACATAACTAGTTCTTAGTCTAGTCTACTTTGTATTACAATATTTCTTTATCCTATCTCTACGATCTCTATCTATGATATATCCTACTCTGTCATATATTACATACATATATTAATCACCTATTCTCCTATAGAGACATGACCCTTATAGGGCACCCCTTGACCTATCTTCATTTCCAATCAGATGCTCTGCACTTGATTTTTGGTAAGTTGTGGTAGGTTCTGCTATATGTCATGTACCTCTCCAACACACAACAATCTTTGGTTTCTCAGGTTCCCTTCCAAAAACACAAATAATGTTGATTAATCTTTAATAAAGGGATGTTTTGGGATTCGTAGTGGATGATTCCATTAAGATGAAGTTTTCAAGGGCCTCATCTAACATATCAAAATCATCACTACTAACGACTCATAGAATACATCAAAATTTTGCAAAAAGAGATCCAACATGATCGAATAATCTATCTTTTTACAAAATGATGGAGAAGAAAAATAGAAAGGAATAGAAAAATGATGTTGACAAGATGACAAATGCTAATTAAACAATAAAATAAATTTATTTAATGTTTATTTTTCTAATCTAAAAGAAAATAAGTGTTTTGGTTTTTTAAACTAAAACACACAATGTTTTACAAATAATCTATATTAAGCAACAATCTAACTAATTAACTAGCTAATCAATTTTTTAAGAACAAATGCAAGAAAATCATAAATATATAGCAAGTGTAAGAAAATTCGGGCTCACTAAAATGTTTAGGGGAAAAAGGGTGATTAAGGTCTAGAATAACTAGTACGTTAACCCAAGCCAACCCCTCTTCCTTGATAAACATTAGAACACAAACCAACAAGGGTATGATAAGCTTGGATAACAACCTAAAAGGAGAGTCGAGCTACCCTAGGTTTTTTATTTTGTTGCAAAGATGATGGTTTGAATACAATGTGATCTAATTAGACTAAGTGAACATAAAACCCCACAAATATCACAAATAGGAAATGTGCAAGAAAAAAAATGAACATAGAGCAAGGAAAGATACACAAAGGAGAACATATCACCAAAAATGGGGTGTGTAGAGGTGAGTGGGACACTAGTGTGCCACATTAGTGTCCTAAGAGAAAAAATCAAAATTTGAAGGTTTGATCAGGTTGAATAGGCATTTAGCATTTGACTTTTGTTAGTTACAGTCTAGATTCATTTCACAATCTTTTGAATATGCCAAACTCTAGTATTCACATGTAATGATGCAAGTAAGGCACAAAGTTAGGGTTATGGTTCCAAGTAGCTTCAATATTTAGATCTCCCTTTCATAGCAACCACTTGATAACCTACAAACAAGAGGGGGGAAATAGTTTTCTTGTATAGGGGGTTTCATTAGTCAAACCCCATGCAAGTATTTCCACATCCACAAAAACAAATGGTGATACATGAGTGCATGATCTCGAGGAAGCAAAGGCTAAGAAAAATAAAAGAATGTGTGCTCTCAAGGGAGCAAGGGCTAACATGTAAATAAGAATATGAATCTTACCTTAGAGGTCTGAAAATCCCTGTGTGATTTATGAAGTCTTCAAAAATCATTCGCAAGTGTGAAGAAGAAGGATCCTTTGAATTCCTGTAAAAGGTTAGTGCATAGAATAACATAAATAATAAAGAAACAAGATTCCTTTACTTGAACATAATCTTGTTGTAGCTAAGAATGTAGATTTAAAACTCTTGATAGATGAATGCTTGAATTATTTTTGTCACTTTCCAAAGGATTCAAATCTCCTAAGAGATTATCCTTTTTCAAATGGTGAAATGAGTTAAAATATATATGCATACATTCACAAAAATAAGTGATTATTTGAGAAAGACCGAAAAGGTCGCGTTTTAAGTCACACATGGACCAACCTAAATTCAAATTATGAAGAGAAAATGGGCCTAGACACTAGCGCAAGGCATTAGTGTCCTACCTCACATTTTCTCCCAAGGCAAGTCCTGGGATCGAGGATAAGACCTATCCTATCAAGACATCTCAAAACAAGCACTTAGCACATACAATAAAGCACAATGCTAATCAAGGGCTATACTCAGTGTGAAATTGAAGGTGGCTACGATTTTTTATGCTACATATACATACAAATAAAAACCCATAAATTAGTATGTATAACTCTCATAGCTACAATGAATTTGTGAGTATATGTCAAAGCCTCTGTGTGCACAAGAAAAATAAAATGACTATGTATTCTTCTTGGTGAAATTGTGCTTTTTTCTTATGATGTATGACTGTTAGTACAATGTGGACTATATGGATGTATGGATTCTATATGGTTGTACAAAATTCTATACAAGTACACATTCAAATGACCTTGCAAAATATCTTTTTTTTTAAGAAAAAAATTATAATTACAATAATTTAAAAATAAAAATTCTTAAGAATTAAACAATTGAGATGAACCTATAAAATAAATAATTTTAAATGCTTTGCAAGAAATGTAAGAGTATGTAGAATTTTTTTTTTAAAATTGAACAAAAAAAGAATGTTATAAAATAGATATTTTAAAATGATTTGGAATGAGAGTAAGCTATGATTTATACAACAAGGTGTATGTAAATGTCCTTTGTTTAATTATAAAAAATATATAACAAAATATGCATACATACATACATACATACATACATACATATGTATATGTATATATGTATATATATATACATGTATATATATATATGCATGTATATGTATATATATATATATACATGTATATGTATATATATATATATATACATGTATATATATATCAGATATATATATATATATATATATATATATATATATATATATATATATATATATATATATATGTATGTATGTATATATGTATGTATATATGTATATACATACATACATATATACATATATATGTATGTATGTATGTATGTATGTATGTGGTTTTTATTTTTATTTTTAAATAGTGATATTATTATTTTTTTCATTAGAAAGAAAAAGGAATGAGCATATAGAGATTTTATTTAAAGAAAACAACTTTTTAAAGTAGTGATATTATTTAAATTATCAATATTCAATTTTTTTTTCTAAATTAACACATATGCATTAACAATAAAAAGAATGAACAATACTATCAAGTTAAATAGTTTATAATTAATATAAATAGAAATTAAATATAATGATCTAAATATATTTTTTAATAATTTTAAAATATATAATAATTACATTAATTTTAGAAAGAATTTGCTTTCATAAAATTTAAAATTAAAACAATATTATAAAATAAAGAAATTTAAATGATTTACAATGAAAATCAAGCTATTATTTATAGAATATGTTAGATGTTTATCCTTAAGAAAAATAATTTCAAATCATATAAAGATTTGATTTAAAAAATATATATAGCTTTTCCAAGTAATGATTTTATCTCCTAGTCACCAAAAATCATCATGTCTATCAGAATTTTCTCTACATGTTCTCCCAAGAAGTTATGTGGATCTTTTTCTATTGAAATTTATGCATTAGTAATAAAAATAAAAAAATCAACAATAATATCATGTTATATGGGTAAACCCACAAAATTGGTTTACAATTTCAATGAGGAAGGAAAATTGCAAAAAATGCCTCCCTGAGAAAATTTTGGTTTTTTGGGGTTCAAATGAACTTTTGGTTCGAGCAAACCAAAAGGGGGTTCACTTGAACCCTCCTTCGAGCGAACCTATTAAATGTTGGGTCCCACCATATCTCACATTTTCCGGAATTAAAAAAAAAGGGAAACTTTGTGGAAAGGGGTTCGCTCGAACCTAGGCTCAAATGAACCCAAGTTTGAGTGCACCTCCAAGGCGGGTTCGCTTGAACCTAGGTTCATTTGAACCCTCCTTTCCCCCCCTTCTCCCCCTTTGGCACCAAATTTCTCCATAATTTCACCCTTCAAAGCTCGAGTTGAGGATGAAAATGGAGGAGACTTCACAGACCCAATTGGATGATGGTAGCCCTTGGAACGATCTATCCAAAAAATATAATTTTAATATGTTTTGGTTTTATTATGTATTTGTTTTTTTAGTTTGATTAAACATAGGTTTTCACCGAAAATCAAGCTCTTTGTTCTACACATGTGGAAAGATAGCAAATTATAAAAGTAAAATTATAAAAAATATGTGTGTGCTAGGTATTGATGTGCTTGATCCAATAAAAAAAAATTGAATTTTGATACATACAAAATAAGTTATGTTGTATACGATTCATCTATGTCTAAATCGTAATTGGTTTGACTTTGAAACTTGATTAAGGAAAAACAATCAATAAAACACTATGAAACCAAATTAAAGTGCTAGATATCTTAGTTACAAATCTAAATTTTAAAATTTTAAAATTTTATGCTTCATGGAAAAAAAAGTTATATTGTATACGGTGAGTGTCACTCCTTAAAAATTGTGTTTACTGAAAAAACTAGTTTTTGAAGGAGATGGAAAAAGAAGTGCAATCTGATTCCAAATTTTTTGAAAAAAATGTATTTAGAATCTTTAGATAAAATGTCACAAATCACTAGTTTGCATCATCTCTAAATTCCTCACAGTTTAGTTGCTATAGGTGCCCGAAAGTGGAGATTTAGATAAAAAAAATTAGTTCAGTGTCCAGTTTGGCCAAAAATTCTAAACTAGTATTGTGGGATCACCCATATAGTTTAAAATTAATTTGAATATAAAGTAGATATAATAACCATAATAAATTTATTAATATAAGAAAAAAAAATAGATTTTTATTTTTAAGTAATTGAAATAATATTAAAGAATAAAGAAATTCAAATGTTTTGCAATTAAAATAAAATTATGATTTATATAATAAATTAGATGTTAAACAAGTTTGTTTCTTTTTGATAAAAGGACAAAAGCATAAACAATTTATATTAACCTTAAAGTTGTAGTACATTCTTTAAACATTCGGTACATTCTTTAATCATACATATTAATCTATAACAGGGGAGAATATCTATCCCACTCGGTAGAGATTTTAACTTTGTTTAAAAATTGCTATAATTTAAAAAAGAATGTAGAAAAATTAACATGACAAGATTTAATCTTGAAAAAAATTAATTTAACTTTCAAAGTAGTGATTCTATCGCTTGATGATGCGAATGAAATCATCATGTCTATATCCATTTTATGGATAATCTTACATAAAATTCCTTGAATTTTCTTCTCTCTATCAAAACTTACATGTCATATCATCACAAAGGGCCCAAACCTTATACAGTATTTAGACTGAATTGTTTGATGGACAAAAAAATAAAATAAAATAAACCCCAGGAATTCAAATGTACAACTTTCACCTCCAAGAACAATTTAATAGCATTCATAATAATACTAGTAGCTATTATAGTCATATCCATAATAGTTTAAATAAACATATTGAATCCTTAATAAAAGATCAACTAGTGAATATTTTTCTATTGATAAAACAATAAGATTCACACTAGTGCTCAGGAAGGAACAAGAAAGAAGTACAACCTTTTATAGTGGACTATTCATAACAGTGTTCTAAGTCTCAATCTCATTATCTAAAGCCTTGGATCTGCCAAAGGAAGAAAGCATATCCACAACTGACGTCTCATAGCTGAGCTCCTCTATAGTTCTTGGAAATTGAAAACAAAGAAAACAATAATTAAAATAGGTCACAGATAAATGAGGTATAAAAAACAAGAACATACATATATATACTCACAGAAGAAAAATCCTTTTCGTAGGCTTGGTGGAGTCTAAGAGAGCAATTAGATTATGGGCTTTCCATAAATCGATCCTTCTCATGGGTAAAACGTTTTCCATTTCTATTTCAGCATTAGATCATCAACTTACAATTTCTTGAAATAAAGTTGTAAACAATAGATTTTGAATAACAAGATTGTGGAAACAAAACTAGAGCTTTGGTGAAGTACATGCATGGATAACATTCTTCCATGCAATGCATTGCAGATTTATGAATACGTAAATCATGGTCTAGAGCTCCCATTTTGGCACAGGTGTAAATTGATTGGGTTTGAGGGTTGTTTGTTGGATATGGTAAAACAATGTGACTACCTTCTGAGGACACCCATGTCTTTTGTATATTATAATAACCATTTTCCATCTGAGACTGTTTTATTTTTTAAGTGATCAAATATTTTAGGGTATCTACCAAACTTCCGCAACTATGTGGGTATAGTGTGTTTGAATTTGAACATGGTTTTCTTTATGCGTGGGGGAACTACTAACCTTTGACTGTGACAATAATTATTTAGGAAAATGGATTTTGGAAGAGGAACTGAATAGGTTAAGTGGGCCCACATCCACACACTAAGTATTCAAAGCTTAGTGTGTGACGTTTAAGCCCAACCTACATTCTCCTTTTCCAAACTTGAAGTGTTCTAAGTATGATATTAATTTCCTAGAATCAATTACATTATTTTCTAGATTTTTTCAATCCAAGTATTGGATAGTCTCTAGCTTGATTGGTAGATCTACGGATCTGTGCTAAGTTTAATATCATTAATCCTTAATAGTTTTATTTTACTTCTTTTCTTAATAAAGATTATAATCGACCCTATGGTATAAGGATTATGCAGTTTAATAAATTAATAATGAGTTTAATGGCACAAATGACATAGTAGATGTTACCCTGAGTTATAAGTAGGGGTGATCCCACAAAGTTGGTTTACAATTTTTGGGAGATTCTGATTTTTGCTTAAATCACATATTTTTAGAAAATATAATGATTTAATCCTTTAAAAGTTTTATTTGAAGCATTCCAATTGAAGAGGGTTTGATCAAACTACCTTAGATCAAACCCCCTTGGATAGAACCCCGCTAGTTTTAAACCATACCTATAACAGAGTCTCCTTTACACCTATCAAAATGTTGATAAAAAACAACTTTTGATTTACCTTTTGGGGGATCAAATGAATTCATTTAAAAAAAAATTCGTAAGTATGTAGTCTTTATTATAAGCTTCCCAAAAAGTATAATTTTAAATAAATTTAATTTAATTATTAAATTTATTTTTTATTTCTTGTGAATGTAGATTTTTCACCAAAAACCAAACTCTTTGTTCTACACATGTGGAAAAATAGAAGATTGTCAATTTTTTTTTTGAAAAATATGAGTGCATCAGATACTGAATTCCTTGATCCAACAATTTTTTTTTTTTGAAATTTGATACATACAAAAAAAGTTACGTGTTATATGGTGGCGCTATGTCTGAATTGTAATTGGTTTGAATTTGAAACTTGATTAAAGAAAAAATATTCCATAAAAAACTATCTAACCAAGTGGAAGCACTAGATACCAAAGTTACAAATCTAAATTCAAAAGAATTAGAATTTTATCCTTCATGGAAAAAATTTTATGCGTTATACAGTGAGCGACACTTTTTAAAAATGTTGTTTTCTAAAAAAAACTAATTTTTGAGGGAGATGGAAAAAGAAGTGCAATTTGATTCCAAAAATTTTGAAAATTTTATATTTAGAATATACAGAAAAAATTTCACGAAACTCTAGTTTTCATCATCTTCAAATTCCTCACGGTTTAGACACTATAGGTGCCTGAAAGTGAAATTTTATTTTAAAAAATTATTTCAGTGTCAAGTTTGGCAAAACATTGTAAACCACTATTGTGGGATCACTCATAAATGTGTGTGCAATCACATATATCCTTTGGTAATGAATGGCTCTTGAGAGTCATGAGGAACTTGATATTAGTTTTCATTTTCAAATAAATAATCACTTATGTTTAGACTAGTCTTTACTTACAAGGAATATTATGAATATTATTGTGGATTCTATTGAACATTGATAAAATTATAGTAAATTTGGTATTAATAAATGATAATTTATAACTTTCTTAACTTGTCAAGTTTTATGATATATTATCTCAAAAGATAAGATTATAATATATGCTATAATGAGTAATTACATCGAGAGGCGTTATACAATGGAAGCAAAGAACCCATGTCAAGAAAAAACTCTACAAAATAAAATTGACGTCTTCCTTGAAGGTTGTTGTCTTCACCATACTGTTGTGGACACAAAAAATTTAACCCTTCTACTTTTTCTTGTTTTGTCCCTCCTTGTGCTTAATTGGATTGATTTTACCTTTATTTAATGTGGCAATGTGGCCCACACATTCACATTAGGTCTTGAATCTTTATGAATCATTAAGAATTTATGATATCTTGTAAAAGTGTTGTGAAGTGTTGTAACACATTTTCACACATTTCTAGACTCTTCTTATTATAATTCACCTACATACCCTCTTTTTATCACTTACCAAGTCTTATTTTAAAGTGTTGTAAAGTCTTGTAACAAATTTTCACGCTTTTATAGGCTTGTCATCAATAAATACACCTTTCTTATGCTTTATTTGGCCACTTTATGCACTTACATGCCTTAATTAAGTGTATTTTTGAATATAAACCCAACAAACATCATTTAAGACAACTTAATTTATGACACCCATTCACATGCCTTGAGTGGGATCCATTCACCATTAGGGGTGAATGATTCCCTCTTGGCACAAAAATCAAAATAAATTCAAATTATTGGTGGTTTTTTTATTTCTTAAGACCTAAGGTCGGCCTGTGATGTATTTTTGGGAAATTAGGGCATAATTATGAATAAATATATGATTTTCTATTCATTTTAACCCCCATTCACCCATTCAATTCATCATAGTATTTAGGCATTATAGCATTCTCATCATTCAATCAAGCATTCAAGCATCTTGGAGCAACATATCTTCAAACTTCAACATCAATGGTTTGGTCTTGTATGCAGATTTGTCAAAGAGATAGGTCTTAAAAGTGTCATCAAATTGTCAAAGATCATTCAAAGTCAACAAAACCCTATTTGAAGCTTGGAGAACACTTTCCCATTAGATTTTCTAGATTCGAATTTGACAACCTATCAAGCAGAAAAGTGTAGATCAGGACCCACAGAGTTGACCCTTAACTTTTCAGAAATATGTAGGTGGACTAATTCACCATCTGTGGTGAATGAGTCCCAGTGCCAAGCTAGAAAAAATATTTTCAAAAGTTTTTTTTTCCCGGCATCTCAAAACCTGTTTCGACAATTTTCACCAGAAATAGGACTAATTCACCATCTGTGGTAAATGAGTCCTAGTGGGTTTCAACACTGATCTTTGTAGCATTCCAGAACCTCTCAAAATTATATTTCAACCTCCAAGTGCACCTCATTTAGTTTCATTAAGTTCTATTATTTGTTTGTTCATTATTTTAGTTCTTCTTGCATATCACATCATGTTTTCAAATACTTTGCATTTCTTATTTTTGCATAAAAAAACAATCTATTTTATCAATCCTTTACATTTATTTCATCGCATCTATGCATACTTCATCCATATTACATTAATCTTGAGTGTGAACATAGCTAATTTTTTTCGTAATCCTTTCCTTTTAGGTGAAAGATCCTAGAAGTGAAAGAGAACATTAGGGTACCAAAACTCGTGTTTACATTTTGGTGAACCTGACTTTAGAACATTATCACTTTTGATTTCAAGTGCATTTACATACTAGGGCTAGTTTGCATCAACATTGAATTGGGTTTTTCCTTGTTTTGCATCCTAGGGTTTTCAAAATTGCATTAGTGAAAAGATCATATAGATTTCATGTTTGCATTTCCAATCATTTAAAAACACTGAAATTTTACATCTGCATCATAATTTTGCACGATACAATTTGAAAAGCATAAAATTAATTTTAAATTTTTTGAAAAATTTCAAAAAAAATCATCCCTAGACTCATTTGCCACCTTGGGAAAATTAGTCCAATTGCATATTTTGCACTGTAATTTCTATCATTTTTAGAGAATTTTCTACATTTCTATTTTTTGTTATTGCATCTCTGTCACTGTTTCCAAATTTACTGTTTCTTGCATTTAGTTTTCTTTCATTCATTTGAAGCATGACTTTTTGCTTTAATAAGTTTTGGATGTCATCAAAATCTTTAGTGGACATGTCAAAGTGTGCCTTTGGAACTGATCCTAATGATCTTGAGCTTCCTCATGCTCCTTCAACTCCTCATGAATTTCCTCCTCATGATGTTGACATCATTGGAGAAGATGATGACAACATGAATAAGTTCTTTAATGAATTCCTTGACAACCTTTAAGCCAATGCATCCTTTTATGCGTCCATGAAACAATTAGACCTTCCTACTATATCACCCCTTGATATGTTTGGGTACTACATCCTAAAACAAATGAAGCACCTAGGTTCCCTCCCTCAGGTGGACCTAGTTCTTCTACATGACCAATTCCTCAACCATTCTATTATAACGAAGTCACTAGTACTCCAATCAACCTTGAAACTTATGGAAAAGGTTTTACCATCTTAAGCAAGCAAGGATGTGACACAACAATTGAACATAACATTCATCAACTTTTAGAACAAAGTCCAAAAGATGAAAACACAATAGGGCTAGGATATCAAGTTCCTCCTCATGACAACAAGTCCCCTTTAGAATATTGGAGAATTTGTAACGATGACATGATGATCTTTGACTCTCCCCCTGACTTGAACATCCTTCTTCCTCCTAAACAACCCATGAATAATAATAATCATAAGGATACAAGGATATCAATGGGTCATCTTCCTCCTTCAATTCATGAAAATGGAAAATCAAGTAAATGCAAATGACCTTACAAGTTGAAAAAACTAAAGTTTCCTCTCCATCCACCACCTGAATGTGAAAGGAAATTGCAAATGCTTTTAAACAGAGGTCTCATCATATTACCACCTATGAATAGGCTGGTAATATGTCCTAAATATTCCAATGTACATTATTGTAAATACCATCGTGTTCTTGGCCACTGCAGCAATGAGTGTCGAACATTGAGGGAAATACTAAGTACCACTTAGATGACACTGATTGCTATCCCATAGTACACTTTCCCACTCCTTAACATGCAATAGTTGTAGAATCTTCCATTCTCACTATTGCATAACCTCTCCCATCACCTATCTTGGCTCATTTTTTCCTTGCACTTAGTGGGGGCAAGAATTTGTTAGCCTTGTCCTAGTAATGCATTTTTCCTTGTCCCCTAGCTATATTTTTCACCTTCCACTTATCCTGACTGAGATTGGGACGTGGATGACTTGTTTGATGGTTGACTTGCCTTTACATTACTAGTAATTTTCTTTTCTTTGGTGTGATTGATTTTGTGTAATATGATCCCTTGTGATGTATTTTTTGATGTTCTCTCTCTCTTTGTGCAATTCATATATTTGTCCATTCATTCTTCTATATGTCATACATTGCTTTCACTTTTGTTTTTCACTTTTTTTTTTGTGTTTTCCTTTTGGGGATGATGCAAAGTGTTGAGATGCCCTATGTCTCTTCCATGTTGACCCAAAAGGAGCTCCTTTCCTTTTACTTTTTACTTTTTACTTTTATTTTCCTTTTGGGGATAACACAAGGAATTGAGACCAAAGTTTCTCCTTCATGTTGACCCACAAGGATTTCCTTTTCATTATGTCTTTTTCTTTTATCTTTTCGCCTTTTGTTTTGCGTTTTCCTTTTAGGGATGATGCAAAGTGTTGATACATCCAATGTCCTTTCCATGTTGACCCAAAAATGGATTCTCTTTTCTTTCTTTTTTCACTCCCTTTGTGTCATTCTTCCAATTCTATGTGTATTTGGGGAATGATGATAGTTCTGAGCTCTTTAATCAAAACATTGCAGCAACGAACATACTAACCCCTAATCCATAGATCCCTTATTTGTTTGGTGTGTTCCTTTTTGGGGGAAACTCCTCTTTCTTTTTCCCCTTTTTCATTTTCATGATGCATCCTTACTTGAAAACATATGACGACATAGGAATTTCAAAGCTGGCTCTCATTTATTATTTCTTTTTTGCATTTTTCATTCACCACTTTAAAGCAATTGCTCACAAAACAGTGTGTAGCAATTCCTTTAAAGTGGGGGCACACAATGGAATTATTCATTTTGCATTTTTATTTTCCTTGATTCTTAGTGCAAGCTTCTTGTTTCATACGATGTGTTTGTCACTTTGTGGATGAAATTGGGTGTGATGTCCTTCATAAGTGTGATTTATCTTAGCATATTACATTCCTCATAGTGGCATAATGTGACACACTGCATCCCTTAAGTTGAGAATATTCTATTGTTTGATTGGTCCTCTCTTGGAGACATTAGACGCAATGTTCCCTAAGTTATAGACCTCGCATGAACTAAGCAAGAATCCTTTGAAAATTATTTTGTATGTTGAATTTTTCATTTATATGGCCACCAAGTTGCATAACACAACTTGCATGCCTACGGTGCCATCACATTTGCTCATGATTTTTAAGAATACAAAGGTTTTATTGTCTCATGAAGCACGAAACAAAATTTTCCTTTGTGACACCTTATTAAATTTATCAGGAGGTATAAATTTAGTATGGTTAAGCAGGAAGCCCATTCTAAGGCATGAATTTTCCCCATAGCCACCTATGTGTTTGTGAGTGCATACCAATCGTGAGTGTATGTTTCTCACGTTTTGGAATTTCTCACTTGACAGACATCCATGAGTTCCATCATCCTAGAGTGACTATGCATTGTCTTTATAGACAAAACAATCTAGATCTAATCCACAATGGGTTGGAAAAATGATTGAAGCTTGATCTGATTCTTTCTTTCATCCTTTTGTTTCTTTTTCTTCTCTTTTTCTTTCATGTGTGTTCTTTGTGCTTATGTTTAGTTTGCCATGGGATCTTCATCTTGGTGGCTTGATCATCCCTCTTGGTCATTTTTGTCTCATCTTTCTAAGCATTAGTTCAATGCAACCCCTCTTGAGATGCATTGATCTACTTTAGCGTGAGTTTGAAGCAAGTTCATCCTCTCACTAAAGTGGGGGCTAAATGTGGACACGGAAAAAGTAACCCTTCTAATTTTTCTTGTTTTCTCCCTCCTTGTACTTAATTGGCTTGATTTTACCTTGATTTAATGTTGCAATGTGGCCCACATATTCACATTAGGTCTTGAATCTTTATGAATCATTAAGACTTTATGATGTCTTGTAAAAGTATTGTGAAGTGTTGTAACACATTTTCACACTTTTCTAGACTCTTCTTATTATAATTCACCTAAATACCCTCTTTTTATCACTTACCAAGTCTTATTTTAAAGTGTTGTAAAGTCTTGTAACAAACTTTCACGCTTTTCTAGGCTTTTCATAAATAAATACACCTTTCTTATGCTTTATTTGGCCCCTTTATGCACTTATAGGCCTTAATTAAGTGTATTTTTTAATATAAACTCAACAAATATCATTTAAGATAACTTAATTTATAACCATTCGCATGCCTTGAGTGTGAACCATTCACCATTAGCGGCGAATGAGTCACTCTTGGCACAAAAATCAAAATAAATTTAAATTACTGGTGGGTTTTTATTTCTTAAGACCTGAGGTCAACCTGTCATGTATTTTTGGGAAACTAGGGTGTAATTGTGTATAAATATATGATTTTCTATTCATTTAACCCCCATTCACCCATTCATTCAAGTATTCATTCATACATTCAATTCATCATAGCATTTAGGCAATCTAGCATTCTCGTCATTCAATCAAGCATTCTCATCATTCAATCAAGCATTCAAGCACCTTGGAGGAGCATATCTTCAAACTTCAACATCAAGGGTTTGGTCTTGCATCCATATTTGTCAAAGAGTTAGGTCTTAAAAGTGCCATAAAATTGTCAAAGATCATTTAAAGTCAACAAAACCCTATTTGAAGCTTGGAGAACACTTTCCCGTCAGATTTTTGAGATTCAGATCTGATAACCTGTCAAGTAGAAAAGTGTAGATCACGACCCATAGAGTTGACCCTTAACTTTTCAGAAATTTGTAGATGAACTAATTTGCCATCTATGGTAAATGAGTCCCAATGGGCTTCAACACTGATCTCTACAACATTCTAGAACCTCTCAACATCAACTCTCAGCCTTGAGGTGCACCTCATTCAGTTTTATTATGTTTTGTTATTTGTTTGTTCATGACTTTAGTTCTTCTTGCATATCACATGTTTTCAAGCACTTTTCATTTCTTAGTTTTGCATACAAAATCAATCTATTTTATCAGTCCTTTGCATTTAGTTCATCTCATCTAGGCATACTTCGTATATTACATTAATCTTGAGTATGAACATAGCCAATTTTTACCCTATTCCTTTCCTTTTAGGTGAAAGATCCTAGAAGTGAAAGAGAACATTAGGGTATCAAAACCTATGTTTACAACCGTTACAATGAAATTAA
>VDFB02105785.1:285645296-285676276 GCA_007258455.2 Sequoia sempervirens | reverse complement strand
AAGACCCAAAAAAAATGCAATGAAGAAATCCTTAAGTTGTTATTCATAGTGCCTCAAACAGATGAGATAAGAGAGGGTTAAAATATTGACTGAGAGATCACAAAATTTGCAAGTAAGCTGTCATGAGGTCTTTAATTATAACATAAGTTCATTCATGGTTTTATATTTTATACTATTTTATGTCATGAACTAAAATATGTGTTGTTTTTACAGGATTTTTTGCATCCTCATGATGCTCCTGGCCATGATCAAGGTACTACAAGTGTTACCCGAGGAGTAGGGGTTGGTACAAGTGTCCATCCCGATCTTCCTGCGCATACATCACATCATCTGACCCCATCATTCATGCCTATATTGTTGTCTAAAATGTCAGAAACACATACCATGCATGCATTTTTTAGTACACCCTCTGACAGCGAACACATGCCAGAACATGTGTCAGGACATGTACCTGGGGATGCAAAGGCCACTAGTACTGGTGATATTTTAGTAGCATTTCTTGTATCTTCCTGCATTACTAGTACATGAACATTGCTGGTCACATTTACGGTGACCGAGGATTTCATTCCCATAAAGATAGAGAAGGTCCCAGGTACTTTAAAATGTTTTAATTATTATTATATATAATCCAATTAAAATTTACTTATTGATCTCACTTTTTAGACTATTGATCCCATGATCATTTTGTAGGAAATGATGTTTTTTATAAACATCTAAGTGATATTACATTGGATCTCTTCAAGCCCACCATACGTACACAGTGGAATGCCCAAAATCAAGATTTAAAAGGTGAGCTCATTAACTATTTAGTTGTGTTGTTCGGTGATAAAACATTCAACCAAACCAAGGTCCTTAAGAAAGTTGGTACCTATCTAAATTATGTGAGGGACCAATATAGGTCACATTTAGAGAAGAACATAAAGTACGAGCGTCCCCCCATGATTTCAAAGACGGAGTGGAAGGACCTAGTGTCAGATGGAAAGGAGAAGGCTGAAAAGAAAAAAGGAAAGACACCACCAGGCCAAGGAAGGTATGTGATACTATCAACAATGTAATTATATACTGATTACTCTTTCTTTTTACATAATCTAACATATTTCAAAAATTTCATAGGCTACTCGACACATTGAAGGAAACAAAGGCAAGACTAGAAAAACACAAGCAACACAAACTTGGCTCTAGTGGTTATATGAAATTAGCCGCACGAATTGTAAGTATTAATGATTGAAATATTGTATCCAAATAATAAATTGAAAACAATTTTGGTTTTATCACACCATAGAAGAAAAATTCATGATCTTATGCAAAAATGTAGGGCTTTGAATTCAATAGAGTTCCCACAGAAGAGGACCTGAAACTTTCCTTCCAGCAAGGCTATGGAGCCATGGCTAAACACCTAAGAGTCTTGACTGGGAAAACACAATCTTCCATTGCATTCAACATGTAGGTAAATAAACTCAATCAAGTTTATTTAAAATTGAATACCTGTGCAATATATTCAATATTAATTTCCACCATAAAGTAATTACATGCCTACTTGTTTTAAACATTCAAGCAATGATAATACTGCACATGACATTGGAATGCAGCTTGGTGAGGGTGGAGCACAACCTGCAGATGAAGGTCATGGTGTGCATCCCAGTACTTTAGAGCATGTAGAGCGTGATCAACATGTTGAGCATGATCAGGCTAGAGAAGATCAGGAACATGATGTGGCCCCATCAGGTAAAGATGACCACTCTAAAGTTCTTATAAACCTATTTAATTGCAATTGGTGTATTAATTAATGTAACCTTTCGTGTTTCAACTTTAGAGCATGTAGAGTGTGATCAACATGTTGAGCATAATCAGGCTAGAGAAGATCAGGAACATGATGTGGCTCCATCAGGTAAAGAGGACCACTCTAATGTTCTTTTAAACATATTTAATTTCAATTAGTGTATTAATTAATGTAACCTTTCATGTTTCAACTGCAGATCAGGATTTAGAGGGTGTTCAACATGTTGAGCATGAGTCTATAACAGAAGTTCAAGAACATGATGTGGACCCATCAGGTAAAGAGAACCACTCTAATTTTCTCTTAATTAATGAAATACTTGTAACAATAATAATACAACATATCAATTTAACATTTCTTTGTTATTGCAGCAGACCCCCCTTGCAGCGACGTCCACGTCGTGAGAAGACGACTAGGCGTACATTAAGATCATGAGCAGAGGGTAGAACAACTAAAGGGGGGACAAATTATTTAGAAAATGATACTCCACTTCATATTTTTTTATCTTTAAAAAAGAAACAAAAAAAAAAGTGATTGTAATCATATCATGACAACCATATTTTTGATAATATGTAAAAACTGAAAGAATGAATATTATATGTTAATGAATGAATGTGAATATGTTAATTAATGAATGTTATATGTTAATGAATGAATGTTATATGTTATTAATGGATGAATGAATGATTAATGTTATATGATTGGGTATGGGGAATGGAGAGTGATGTGAGGGGGGGAGGGGCCAAATGAGCTTCCACCATCACGTGGTTGGCCCTGTTAAGTAGAGAATATTAAACTATTCTCGAAACAAAGAGAAGCTCAATAAGGTAATGCACTTTTCAATATAATAAATGCATCGTTTGAAGTATCAAACCAATATGCAAAGATGAAAGAAAGTGCTAATCCTTTTCACTATGGTGGTAGAAAATGATTCTTTATACCTCGAATCCATGCTCTGCATCATAATTTGAAGTTGTTTCCATTCCAATGTTCTGAGTTTAGTTTTTTTTTATGGATTTGTATGAATACCACATTGTATTGTGTGTGGATTTGGTTTCAAAGCTTTGGTTCTTCTACTTTTAGTGGTGACATAACTCTAAAATTTGACTTTTGTGCATAATAGGTTAGTGGAAAAATTGAAAGCTCTAAAGGGTTTAGAGGCTCGATAGAGATAGGATACATGGATATTTGGATCTTGTTGTTGATGGGGAGTTTCCATCTAACCATGAAATTTTGTACCATCTATAGGTATGCAAAAATTTCTATTTCTTACATTCATTCTTGATCATAAATGTTCTAAATGATATTAATGCTTCAAACTTAAGATGTTTCATTGTTATAATTAAATGTTATACTTTTCTATACATTCAAGCATTCTCTTGTCCCCTATCCTTTGCTCTCTTCCTCCTTTTAAGAATTTTCTTTGTCATAAAAGATTCACATTTATGTCTCATTTACACAAATTTATTTGAAGCGCTAGGAGTGAATAAAGATATGTAAAAGATGATGGATTATGTCTAAACAACAACTTTCCATCTTATAGCTAATTAAATCCTTGATATTTGAATAGTTTAGAGCTCGTAATAATGCTTGTATATGCATGTGTAGCAATAAGGGAGCCTATGTGAAGATTGAAATTTAAAACATCACTTTGGTGTTTTTCCTTAGGCAGTGAAATGATATTTTGAGTAATACAAACCTACACACACATTGATATTTTTCGACATTGCATTGAGGATTTTTTTTTCTCTTATACCTAACCTTGGCTAGACATGGAGGTATATAATATTGGTTTATGGGTTTTTTCTATAAGTAGTTAATTTCACAGAGGAAAACTAAAATCTTCTTAATCTTTTTTATGTTTCTTGCATGTGTTTTTTTTGGCTCTAGAGATGTAGCTCGGCTCTTTCCTTTGCACTTTTCATCTATTTTGATGATTACAGTAGATTGTCCTCATAATTTTTCATGTAGATCTGTTTGTAACCTTATTTTCTACCAATCAATTTGTAAACCAATCACATATTAAGGACCATTTCACTAACTTGTAGTCATCCATTACTTCATATGTTGCAGGTTGTGTCTGTGTGCCAATAAATCCTGATGATTGCGAGAACTTTAATCCTACAAGTGTACCCACTCTTTCTCAAGTAAAAGTCTTACCTTATTTTATAGTACTTTAAATGGTTAATTGAAGGTGCTTCTTTAGATCTGAGATAGTTGAACCTTGGATTAAAATATGGTATTAGATGGGTAGTATAATGATAAAACTGAGGTCCATTGAACACAAATTACAAACATAATTTACTGGACTATGAATAGTGTTATAATTATAATTATTTCTCCTTTACCTACCTTTGCATTAATGAAAAAGATAGTAGATATTCAAAGTTCATTACATATCTCATGTATGTATTAGTATTTTAATTTTGTTTAAGTTGTTCAAGAGCTTGATTAGGTCAAGAATATGTTCTACAAGCTCTGTTCTCTTGACACTGCTTAGCATTTTCCCTACACATTTTCTCTTCAATCCAGACGTTTCTTAACTCCTTCCCTTGTTAGCCCTTGGTTGTTCTCAAGTGTAATGTTTTTTCTATGCATCTTGCAGTCTATATGTATGATCAATCATCTCTTCTGAAGCATGGATAACCTTTCATGGAATTGTTGTTGTGATTAGACAATTTCAATTGTGAGAATAATCATTTAATTTGTATGGAAGTAAGTATTTTTCATATTATTTGACTTGGTATTGTAAACTTGTCTTTGTAGGATTCTCTAGGGGGGAACAAAAAAACTGTGATGATAGGTAGAGTTGTACAACACCATAAATCATTTGGAATTATCAATATGTTGCTTATAGAATACTCCATGCAAGTAAAATGGAATGTGCAATGACAATTGGTCTCAAATTCAAATATGAATATAAGTACATTATACACAAGAAGATGGTTTCTATTCTATGATTTAAAGAACCCCAAAATAAGAAAATTAAAAGGTTCCATCTGTTTACTTGCTCTTAGACACTTGTTTAATTGGTGAGACCCTCAGAATGTCTTGTTGATAACCAGCAGTGTTCAAAACTCCTGAAGAGGTCAGATCCGTGTGACATTGGATCTATCTTGCCAACAGAAGTCATCGACAAGACATGGATTATCGGAGTGAGTTTTCTATCATGTGTTGATGATTGATCTCTCACCAATGGGTTGGATTCGGTGGTCATCACCAAGAGTCTTCGCGATGATATGGTGTAGGTCTATTTAAAACTCTTGAAGAGGTCAAATCAATGTGACATTCGATTTGTCTTGCTGATGGAAGTCATCAACAAGACATGGACTATCGAAGTGAGTTTTCTATCCTATTCTAATGATTGATCTCTCATCGATGGGTTGGATTTGGTGGTCATCGCCAAGAGTCTCCACGATGGTACATTTCAACAAATATTTTTTTTAAAAAAATTGCATTGTTTCATCACAATTTCGATGAAGTCCACCGACGAATCATCGAAAAGGTCCGACGAAGTTGCTATAGCTACGATGAAGGCTTCATCATAACTCCTTGCCCATTTCATCAAAATGGCGATGAACTTCTGGTGTTGTTTCGACACTTCAGAAGAGCCATTGCAATTGCATTTTGGTTATAATTCGTTGGTGGATACACGAAGTTGTCATCGATATTCCGATGAACATCTAAGTCATTTTATGATTAATGATAATAAGTTTCCACAATCCATATCATAAGTCTGTATAGCTTCTGGATTTGATTGTGTGCAAAAAATTTTTTAGCATCAATGTTTCAGATCACACTATATGATCCATCATCAGGATGAAAGAGAGCAAGAGAAATGAAAGGATAATTGCAGACTTAGATAAGATAAAAAGAAGAGAGGAGGGGGAAGGTAAGGATGCACGTAGACAAAGGACAAGACTAAACATGAGGAATCTTTAATTCCTCATCTTAGAAAAAATTTTATGATGTTGATGACTGACGAATCTGCACTGTTATTTCGACATTTAATTCATCATCAGAATTTTGACGAAAAGATGGCGATGAAAATTCTTTCGTCAATTCGTCGATTTTCTGACAAATTTTGTCGAACGACCGACGAACGTTTGTCAGAAAATAGAGTCAAATTCAGTAGTGCATGTATGGTGAATGAGTCCCTCATGAGGTGAATTTTTGAGTTAGATGCAAACTCAAACACCCAATTGGTAGAAACTAGTTTCTAGGCAGAAAGCCCTGTCCTAGGACCGATTCACCCAAGGTGGCGAATGAGTCCTAGTCAACTCAAAAATAAGATTTTCCAAAATTTCAGATTGCTTTCCAATCCTCTTCATCTTCTCAAGTGCACACATTATGAAATATAGCCTTTTGTTCAGTTTCAATTGCATTCTTGTTCACTCTTTTAAGCTTTTTGCAAACACCACTGTGTTTTCAAACATTACACATTTCTTTGGTTTTGCATTCGTAATAAGTCAATTACATTGCTTAGTTGCATTTAGAGAATCTCATTTTACCTTAATCACATCATACATCTCTTAATTTGAGTGACCCACATTGATTTTGAGGGTTTATCTCTCTCCTTTTAGGTGAAAACCCCTAAGAGTGCAAGAGTAGTCTGTAAACCTGCTTCAAAATCTATGGTTCAGTTTTATTTTCTCACCTCATTATTTGATGAATTTTTTGTGTTAAATTTATAGTTAAAATAAATTCCAATAATTGAAATGATTTAATATTTGTTTGAGCTACTCTTCACTTTTTCCATCTTCAGAAAATTGGTAAATGGAAATAATAGAGCATAATTACCCTCTTGTTTCTACTGAATACACTATCTCACTAATGATATTCAACCAAGCATTGCTCAATTAATTTCAAAGATGTGCTACACTACATCTAAAAGACAAAAATTAAAGTAATAGTGGATCTAAGAACTTGAAATCCATAACAATTATTTTCAAAGTACCATCATAAAAATCAAGATTTTCAAAAGAATCTTAGTATATAAAACATTAGACCAAAACAGTTATGCATGATGTTTCTGGACCACAAAAAGATCCATTTATTTTTTATAGTGCTAAATGATGTAATCCATGTGTTTGGTGCCTCAGTTTAAAAGGTATGTCATAAAAGCAATGAAGGATCCCACTAGAACAACAGCTACAAACAAAATTTTCACCATGAAAGTCGCACCTACAACTTTTCATCCAATTTGTTTTCACATTTAAAATAGTTTCTTCCTTGGAATTCAATTTAGTAGTCAACACATTTTTCCTAAAGGATCTAATCAACAACCAACCTACTACTTGTGTTGGAGAAATTAATTTCCCCTGAGCCTCCTTCCATTGCCACCTACCTGTCAGGGGCATTTGTTGCCAACACAATTGGAAGATTATTTTTTGGGGATTGCTTTCCCAACTTGCTCCTGAAGTGCAACTCAGTCTGCAATAGAATTAAATGTGGTAGGTAGATTCACATTTTGAGAGGAAATTTTGTGAAGACAAAAGGAATGCATGAATGAATGTAGTTAGTAAGTTTTTACAATAGCAAGAAGTGAGCAACAAGTAAGTTGCAAAAAAGAGAAGTTGCAGCAACAACAAAGAATGTTTTGAGAATATTTTACAAAGTGTTTCTAGTGAGCAGCTGAAAGCTCCTAATCACTCAATGTTTTCTAGAAGCATCAGATAGCTCCAATCGAATAGAAGGAAAGAGAGGTCTGAGAATCACCTGATAGTTTCTTGAGTTTGTGGGTGCAACTCTAGATTGTTGCAGGTTTAGTTTGTAATCAATAGATTGTAGTTTCAATTTTGAAAGCATTTTGTAATTGTTATTTTTATGGTTAATACAAGAAGCAAGTTTGCATTCCCAGTTTTGTGTCTCCAAGTCTATTTTTTTATTCTGCATTTTTTTTATGTATTCCCTTGTTGTTTGGGGAAATAGGCTGTACCATAGAAAATTGAATCTTGGACATTTTCATGGTCTTTTAGGTCTTTCTCCTATGATTCTTTACCTATTTTTCTTTGATTTAATGTTGTAATGTAACTTATGCATTCATATTAGGTCCTTAATATTTAAATTATGATGTCTGAGAAGGTGTTGTGAAGTGTTGTAACACATTTCTACACTTTTCTAGACTTTTCTCATTATAATTCAACTAAAAATCACCTTTTTATCACTTATCAAGTCCTATTTTAAAGTGTTGTAAAGTCTTGTAACAAGCTTTCACACTTTTCTAGGCTTGTTATCACTATTTACACATTTCTTATGCTTTATTTGGCCCCTTTATGCACTTACAAGTCATAATTAAGTGTATTTTGAATGTAAACCCAAAAAACAACATTAAATGCAACTTAATTTCTGACACCCACTTACAAGCCTAGAGTGGGATCCATTCACCATGGGAGGAAAATGAGTCCCTCTTGGATCCAAATTCAAAATAATTCAAAATTTCTTTTGAGTTTTTATTCATTAAGACCTTATTTCAGAATGTGGTGTATTATTGGGTAATTAGAGCATAAGTGTATATAAATAAGTGTTTTTCCATTCATTTGAACCTCCATTCACCCCCTCATTCACCTATTCATTCAAGCATTCAATTGTGTTCAATCCATCAAAGCATCATTCAATCAAGCAATCATCAAGTATCTTGGAGCAACCATTGACATATCTACAGACTTATTCAACAAGTTTTTGGTCTTGTACACATATTTGGAAAAGAAATAGGTGTTGGAAAGTGGTCAACAAGTCATCAAAGTGTTTCAAGTCAACGAAACCCTAATTCAAGATCGGAGACAACATACAACCTATTTTCTACAAATTTGACTCTATCAACCCAACAAGAAGACAAGTGCAAATTTAGAACTATAGGCTTGAATTTTGAATTTGTAGAATTTTGGAGAAGGATTTATTCACCATCAATGGTGAATGAGTCTCACGTATAGGCTAGCAAATTTGATTTTTCTAGAATCCAGTTCTCGACAGTCAAAAAGCAGTTTCAGGTCATTTTACCAGTAGGAGGACTAATTCACCATCAATGGAAAATGAGTCCCACAGGTCATAAATGGTGATTTTTTCCAGTTTCCAGAACCTTCCAAATTCAAAATTTAGCTTCTAGGTGCACTATGTTCAGCCTCTTTCAATTTTGTTTGCATTTGTTTATGTTTTTAGTTCATTTTTGCATATCACATTATGTTTTCAAACATTGCATATCTCATTAGCTTTGCATTAATAATCAGTTAATTTCATCATCTAGTTGCATTTAGATCCTTGTATTTAGTCATAATTCCATCTTTCATACCTTAGTTTGAGTGAACCACCTCAATTTTAGGGTTCTATCTCTCTCCTTTTAGGTGAAAAACCCTAAGCATGTAAGAGAGGTACATAGACACCCTAAAAATTATTGGTTCATTTTGGTGAACTTGCATATTGAACACATTATCTTTCTGATTAGAATCCACATTTACATCTTAGGACTCATAACATTAGCTCTTGCATTAGCCTTTGCATTGTTTTTGTATCCTAGGAATCATAAACTTGCATTAGTGAATAACTCATATAGATTTCATTTTTGCATCCCAAAATATTACAAAAAATTGAAATTATGCATCAACATCTTCATTTTGCGTCTAAAACACATCAAAATCACTTTAAATTTTCTAAAAAGCACAAAAAAATATCATCCCTAGACTCATTCGCCACTCTAGGAAAATCAATCCACCTACACATTTTGAACCGCATTTTCTAGGCATTTCCTGAATTTCAGTTTTCTGTTGTTTCTTTTCTATTCTAGTTTATAGATTTTTTTTAATTTATTTTTTGCTCTTAGATTGCATTGAATTTACATCCACCCTACCTCTTGTGGTACTTGTATGAGTGTTTGGTGTCCTATTGATAATACTTTAGTGAGAAGAAGTTCCCGACTCATGGCCTCCTGCGATAACACTATTGTTGTGGACCTTGGGTTATCTCAAGCTCCTACTCCTGGTATGGAAAATGTGGCATTATAAATTAATACTACCACTAGTACACCTTTACCTTCACAAATGATGCATGTTGACACACAAAAGGATTAAATTCTGCAAGACAAGTCATTAGTATTCATGAGGATTTTGCAGATTTGCAACAAGACTTATGTCTTGAAAACATTTCCACCATTGCAATACTTGCTATAGACAACCTTCATCACTTGATTGAAAGTGATGATGGCTTAGAAGTTATAAAACAAATTGTTGAGATATACAAAAAACATGTTCCTTCCACTTACCAACCAACAAACACTGTGGTTAGCCAAGGAGGATCTCATATTCCTCCTCCTTCAACCATAGCATCCATACCCACCTATACCACTCCTCAAGTTACAAAAATTATGCTATAGGTTAGTCATGTGACTCCTTTCGTTATTCCAACTAGCATTCCTAGTTATTTTGTGGCATCAAATTTTCCATCCTCCACCACATTCACCCCTCTTAGTGTTCCCTTTATTTCTCCTAACATTACATACACTCCATCACCATTTTCCCTTCCCCCTCATACCACTTACACTGACCCTCTCATTACACAACTCTTTCACACTGTTTCCTCTATGCAACAACAAATATCCACCATAAGTCAAAGTCAAAATTCTCCACCCACATATCAAGGCCGTAGTAGCCCCTTATCTTTAGAGATCTTAAGAACACCAATGCCACAAGGAATTGAGATGCCTATGTTTGAGAAGTACGGAGGTAAAGGAGAACCTACTAATCATGTTAATGTGTATATAGCCTTGTGTAGTGACTTTGTCCTTGATGATAAACTGTTAGCTAAACTGTTTCCTAGGAACTTAAGGGACACTGCCTTAGAGAAGTTTTCAAACTTACCCAATCATTCAATCCAATGATTCAATGAACTTTTTGATGCATTTATAAGTCATATCCAAGTACATATGACTCCCAAAAAGACAATGGCTAATTTAATGAGGTGCAAAAAAAATGCAAATAAAAAAGTAACTGATTTCATTTCACGTTATCAATCATTGTATGCTCAAGTAGATGTCAAGATTCCTGATTCACATCTCGAAAAGATGTTTATCAAAAACTTACACACTCACCTTCATGATAAGTTGACCATGATGAAATTTCCTTCATTCATGCATTTATGTACAACCCTTTTTGAATGTCACAACTTGATTACTAGTCGTGATTCAAAGTCCACTTCTAGCCGAGCTGAGAAGTCTAGAAAAAACAACCAAAAAAATGTGCAAAATTTTTGAAAACCAAAGGATTTTTATAGTTCAATCCTCCTCCCCCACAACCAACTCAACCAGTGCATAATCAAGTGGCTTCTATTAAAGCAATAGTGCCCTTTGCCTATGGGGACCTGAAGAGATAATTTACTCCCTTACCTGATACTCTCCTTAACACAATGAATCAACTACTACAACAACAGATGATTACTTTGTCTACAGTTAAACCACTTGATACTACCAATCCTTTCCACCCCACCTTTAAACCAAATGCTTATTGTCATTTTCATCACCAAAATGGACATGACAAAGAACAATGTAAGCATCTCAAGCACTTATCTCAAGAGCTCATTGATTTTGGTCGTTTGTCTATTGTGGGTGTCAATGATCAAGGAAATAAGTCCATTACACCCCCAATCAGAATTTACAAATTTTTACCAACTTCATTACTAAACACAATGTTTCATTCATCAAAGCTAGTGAGCCTTAAAACACTCATGTACTGAATATTTATACAAATACTGAAAAGCATGCTCTTACTCCAAATATCCTATGTCTGAACTAGTGGGTACGATTGAAATTATCCCTCATAAGGGACCAACCAATAAATCTCTTAATGTTACTTTTTCTTCTCATGATATACTTAAAAAGCTTCCTGATGGTGCATATTGTGTTCCCCCTTAATGTGCATTTGATGTTCTCCTCTCTTTGTGGACTTCTTCAATTTGTACCTCTATTCTTCTATATGTCGTACATTTTTACCTTTTCTTTTTTGCTTTTGTTTTGTGTTTTCCTTTTGGGGATGATGCAGAGTGTAGAGATGCCCTATGTCTCTTCCATGTTGACCCAAAAGGTCCTTTTCCTTTCTTTTTCACCTTTGTTTTGTGTTTTCCTTTTGATGGTGTAAGCCATTGAGACTAAAATCTCTCCTTCATGTTGACCTAAAAGTTTTCCTTTCTTTTTCCTTTTCGCTTTTTCTTTTCAATTTGTGTTTTCCATTTGAGATGATGCAAGGTATTGAGATCCACAATGTCTCTTCCATGTTGGACCTGAAATGGACTTTATTTTTATTCTTTTTCTCTCTCTTTGTGTCATTCTTCCAGTTCTATGTATTTGGTGTGTGCCTTTCTGGGGGGAAGCCCCCCTTTTCTTTTGTTTTCTTGTTCGTTTACATGACACTGGCTTACTCGGAAATGTATGACTTGGCATATAGGCATTCCAAGTTGGCTCTCATGTCTTGTTGTCATGTTGTATTTTTTTTTTCCTTCACTACTTTGAAGTAATTTATCATAGCTCGGTGTGTAGCAATTCCTTAAAGTGGGGGCATACATTGGAATTATTCATTTTCATTCTTGGTTCTTAGTGTAGGCTTGTTACTTCATACGATGCATTTGTTACTTTGTGAATGACATTGGGTGTGATGTCCTTCATAAGTATGATCTATCTTAGCATATTACATTACACTTAGTGGCCTGATGCGACACATTGCATCCCCTAAGTTGTGAGTATTGTATTCTTTGATTAGTTCTCTCTTGGAGATGTTAGAAATGATGTTCTCTAAGTGATAGACCTAGCATGAACTTGACAAGACTCATTTGAAAAATTTCTTTTGCATTTTATATTTTTGCATTCACATGGCCACCTTGCATAACCCAACTTGCATGCCTATGGTTCCATTCTTTTTTTTCATGAGTTCTAAGCATACGCAACTTTGCTTGTCTCATGAAGCATGAACTAACATTTTCTTTTGTAGCGCTTTATTAAAGTTATCAAGAGGTATAACTTTGGTATGGTTGAGCGGGAAGCCCATTCAACGACATGACTTTCCCCATAGCCACCTATGTGTTTATGAGTACATACCACTTGAGTGTATTTTTCTCACCTTTGGGACCTTCTCACCCAATGAACTGCCATGAGTTCCATTGCCCCAAAGTGAGTATGCATTTTCTTTTTTAGACAAATATCATAGATCTGATCCACAAAATATGGACAAACGATCAAAGCTTGATCCAACTTTTCCTTTTCCTCTTCCTTCTCTCTCTCTTTCACACTCATGTGTTCCTTTGTTCTTATGTTTAGTTTACCATGGGTTCTTCATCCTGGGGGCTTGATCATCCCTCTTGATCATTATTACTCCATCTTGCTAGCATAAGTGCATTCAAAAACCTCTCGATAGGAATGGCTACTTTAGTGTGATTTTGAAGCAAGTTCATCCTCTCACTAAAGTGGGGGCTAAATGTACCATAGAAAAATGGATCTTGGACATTTTCATGGTCGTTTAGATCTTTCTCTTGTGAGGCTTGACCTATTTTTCTTTGATTTAATGTTGCAATGTATCTTATGCATTCACATTAGGTCCTTAACATTCAAATTATGATGTCTTGTGAAGGTGTTGTGAAGTGTTGTAACACATTTCTACACTTTTCTAGACTCTTCTCATTATAATTCATCTAAAAATAATTTTTTATCACTTATCAAGTCCCATTTTAAAGTGTTGTAAAGTCTTATACAAGCTTTCACTCTTTTCTAGGCTTGTTATCACTATTTACACCTTTCTTATGCTTTATTTGGCCCCTTTATGCACTTACAGGCCATAATTAAGTGTATTTTTGAATGTCAAGCCGTCAAACAACATTAAATGCAACTTAACTTCTGACACCCACTTACAAGCCTAGAGTGGGACCCATTCACCATGGGTGGAAAATGAGTCCCTCTTGGCTCCAAATTCAAAATAATTCAAACTTTCTTTTAGTTTTTTATTCATTAAGATCTTACATCGGTCTGTGATGTATTATTGGGTAATTAGGGCATAAGTGTGTATAAATAAGTTTTTTTCCATCCATTTCAACCCTCATTCACCTATTCATTCAATCATTCAATTGCATTCAATCCATCAAAGCCTCATTCAATCAAGCAATCATCAAGAATCTTGGAGTAGCCATTGACATATCTCCAAAGTTCTTCAACAAGGTTTTGGTCTTGTAGGCATATTTGGCAAAGAAATAGGTGTTGGAAAGTGGTCAAAAAGTCATCAAAGTGTTTCAAGTCAACCAAACCATAATTCAAGCTTGGAGACAACATACAACCCATTTTTTGCAGATTTGACTCTGTCAGCTGGACAAGAAGACAAGTGCAAATCTGGACCTATAGGCTTGACTTCTGAATTTGTAGAATTTTAGAGGAGGACTGATTCACCATAAGTGGAAAATGAGTCCCACCTATAGGCTAGAAAATTTTATTTTTCTAGAATCCAGTTTCCGACAGTCGAAAAGTAGTTTCAAGTCATTTTACCAGTAGGAGGACAGATTTGCCACCAGTGGTGAGTGAGTCTCACTAGTCATAAACATTGATTTTTTCTAGTTTCTAGAACCTTCTAGATTTAGCATTTAACTTTTAGGTGCACTATGTTCAACCTCTTTCAATTTTGTCTGCATTTTTTTATGTTTTAGTTCATTTTTGCATATCACATTATGTTTTCAAACATTGCATATTTCATTATTTTTACATTAATAATCAGTCAATTTCATCATCTAGTTTCATTGAGATGATTGTATTTAGTCATAATTTCATCTTGCATACCTTAGTTTGAGTGAACCACCTCAATTTTAGGGTTCTATCTCTCTCCTTTTAGGTGAAAAACATTAAAAGTGTAAGAGAAGTACATAGACACCCTAAAAATTGTTGCTTCACAGGGCAGTAATCCTGTAGGTTTTATTCTATTAGGGAGAGGCTATAACAACAACTATTTACTTGATTAATAGAAGTCCCAAAAAGAAATTTTTTGGCAAGATTCCACAAGAGGCATGGTCAAAATGCAAGTGAATAGTTGAGCACTTGAGGGTGTTTGGTTGTGTGGCATATGCACTTGTGCCAAAAGAGAAGAGGAAAATGTTGGATGATAAGGGTGAAAAGTGTATTTTCATAGGCTACAGTGAAGAGTCCAAAGTCTACAGGCCGTATAATCCATTCACCAAGAAAATCATCATTAGCAGAGACTTGGAGTTCCTAGAGGATGAGTCATGGGACAAATTGATAGTTTTTGATAGCTCAGAACCACTCCCGATAACTCTTGAAGAAGAAGAAAAAGAACATGAAGTGTAGCAAGACCAGCCTGTAGTCGCTTGAGATAGATATGGACCGCTCTTGACCAGCTCTAGATCACTCTGGACCATTGCACAGTTATAGGCAGAGAGCTCCCAACAGGTCATGACAACTCCTGACATGAGTAGACAAAAAGGAAAGAAACCATAGAAAACCAAAGGATTGTCTCCCAAGAGCTCCCGACAACTCCAGACAGGGTCTGCTCAGCAAAGCAACAGTAGTAGTGAAAGTTCAAACCCCACTCTCTCCTCCATAATGCCAAAGAAGACCAAGAGTCTAAGGGAGATCTACCAAAATGAAAGGTATGATGAAGAATTTGATGAGAGTGAATCTTGCACTATTTTCTCATAGTGATCCAATTTATTTTGAGGATGTTGTGAAAGAGGAGAAATGGTGTGAGGCCATGGATGAGGAGATAGATGCAATAGAGAGGAAAAAAATATGGGAGTTAGCTAATTTTCCTCCAAAAAAGCAAGTAATTGGAGTGAAATGGGTCTACAAGACCAGAAACAATGCCAATGGAAGAATAGAAAGGCATAAGGCAAGATTAGTTGTCAAGGGATAGAAACAAAAATTTGGGAGATATTATGATGAGACATTTTCTCTAGTAGAAAGGATGGAGATTGTGGGAGAAGTCATAACAATTGCAGCCCATCACAAGTGGAAGGTATTTCAAATGGATGTGAAGTTTGCCTTCTTAAATAGAGTATTGAAAGAATAGGTATATGTGGAGAAGCCACCTAGTTATGAAGTTTTGGGTCAAGAAAACAAAGTATACAGGTTGAAGCAAGCTCTTTATGCGATGAAGCAAGCTCCATGGGCATGGTACAACAAGATTGACTCATATTTGATGAAAAATGACTTTAGCAAAAGTGATGGTGAGCCCTCTCTTTACATCAAGGATGTTGATGGTATGGTTTTAATTGTTGTCTTGTATGTTGATGATTTAGTTTTTACTGGGGATGATGATTTCCTCATTGTTGATTTTAAAGAGGCCATGAAAAGAGAGTTTGAAATGACAAATTTAGGTCTCTTGAGGTATTTTCTAGGCATAGAAGTAAAAAAAATGCATGATGGTATTTTTATCTCTCAAGAAAAGTATGTAGTGTAGAGATTTTGAAAAGGTTTAGGAAGCAAGATAGCAAGCCTTCCCCCACACCAACATCCATAGGTCTAAAGTTGAGCAAGGAAGATTTCAGGAGCAATGTGAATCTGACCATGTATAAGAGTTTGGTTGGAATCTTTATGTATTTAACTTGACAAATAGGCCTGATATAATGCATAATGTAAGTTTGGTTTCCATATTTATGGAGACTCCAAAAGAGTCACATTAACAAGCAGGTAAAAGAATTCTGAGGTATGTGAGTGGAACCAAAGGATATGGTATTTTGTATGGTGTAGCAAATGATTTTGGGTTGGTTGGTTACATAGATAGTGATTGGGAAGGGAGTGTGGATGATAGGAAAAGCACATTGGGCTATGTGTTTCATTTGGGTTTGAGAGATATCTCATGGGATTCCAAGAAACAACCCATAGTTTCCTTATCTACAACTAAGGTTGAGTATATAGCAACAAATGCATCAAAATGTCAAGCTATTTAGCTGAGAAGAATCTTGGCAGATTTGAGAGAGGAACAAGAGGATAGAACAACAATCTTTTGTGACAATATTTCATCAATAGCTTTGATGAAAAAATCATGTGTTTCATGGAAGAAGCAAGAACATTGAAATTTAGGTATCACTTTATTAGAGAATTGGTTGAAAATGGTGAAATTAGAATGGAATTTTGTAGGTATGAGCAACAACTATTAGACATATTCAGCAAGCCTTTGAGCAGGGACAATTTTGAGCACCTAAGGAATAGTTTGGTTATTGTTGATTTGGATCAAGAATTATATTTTTTCATCAGCTCGAGACAAAGGGGGAGTGTTGGAGAAATTAATTGCCTCGGAGCCTCCTCCCATTGCTACCTACCTGTCTAGGGCATTTGTTGCCAACACAACTGGAAGATTGCTTTTTGGGGATTGTTTTCCCAACTTTCTCCTGATGTGCAACTCAGTTTGTAGAAGAATTAAATGTGGTAGGTAGATTCAAATCTTGAGAGGTAATTTTTTGAATACAAAAGGAAGGAATGAATGAATGTAGTTAGTGAGTTTTTGCAGTAGCAAGAAGTGAGTAGCAAGTAAGTTGCAAAAAAGAGAAGTTGTAGCAGCAATAGAGAATGTTCTAAGAACATTTTACAGAGTGTTTACTGTGAGCAGCTGAAAGCTCCTAATCACCCAGTGTTTTCCAAGAGCAACATATAGCTCCAATTGAATAGAAGGAAAGAGAACTCCGAGAAGCTCCTAATAGTTTCTTGAGTTTGTGGGTGTAGCTCCAGAAAGCTGCAAGTTTAGTTAGTAATCAATAGAATGTAGTTTCAAGTTTCAAAGCATTTTGTAATTGTTATTTTTCTGGTTAATACAAGAAGCAAGTTTGCATGCCTGGTTTTGTGTCTCCAAGTCTATCTTTTTATTCTACATTTTTTTTCTATATTCCCTTGTTGTTTGGGGAAACAAGGTAGCAACCCTATAGGTTTTATTCTATTTGAACTCCTGACAACTTGTGCCCTACAAAGAAATAAAAAACATTGAGATGGACCATTTCATTATTTCCATGCCAAATCTAATGATTTCATTAATGAACTTAAAACCTATGTCATCTCAAAAACCACTGCATCAATATGAGAGATTACCGAAAACACTACAAAAAGTGAGAGCAAAGAAAGAAGCATACTTATCCTATCATTAGATCTTTGGAAAAGCAAAAAAAACTAACGATTTTGCATATTCAACACCTCTGCTATATATCTACTTTGCTTAAATGCACTATTTGTTGTCCTCCACCATTTCCAACAACATGGCCCATGAAACGTTGCAAATATAGTCCTCAGATGATCTAGATTTGAATTAGATCTGGTTAGAACTCTATGTTTATTGTTCTAGTGCTCAAATATATAAATTCATTTATATAAAATGTGTTTCAACATGATTTGAAATGGTTTGCATGCCAACTCCACTCTCCACTACCCTTCCATACCAATGCCACTTTTGACTACCCTACCATAACTACTAGCATTAATTTCATTGTAACGGTTGTAAACATAGGTTTTGATACCCTAATGTTCTCTTTCACTTCTAGGATCTTTCACCTAAAAGGAAAGGAATAGGGTAAAAATTGGCTATGTTCATACTCAAGATTAATGTAATATACGAAGTATGCCTAGATGAGATGAACTAAATGCAAAGGACTGATAAAATAGATTGATTTTGTATGCAAAACTAAGAAATGAAAAGTGCTTGAAAACATGTGATATGCAAGAAGAACTAAAGTCATGAACAAACAAATAACAAAACATAATAAAACTGAATGAGGTGCACCTCAAGGCTGAGAGTTGATGTTGAGAGGTTCTAGAATGTTGTAGAGATCAGTGTTGAAGCCCATTGGGACTCATTTACCATAGATGGCAAATTAGTTCATCTACAAATTTCTGAAAAGTTAAGGGTCAACTCTATGGGTCGTGATCTACACTTTTCTACTTGACAGGTTATCAGATCTGAATCTCAAAAATCTGACGGGAAAGTGTTCTCCAAGCTTCAAATAGGGTTTTGTTGACTTTAAATGATCTTTGACAATTTTATGGCACTTTTAAGACCTAACTCTTTGACAAATATGGATGCAAGACCAAACCCTTGATGTTGAAGTTTGAAGATATGCTCCTCCAAGGTGCTTGAATGCTTGATTGAATGATGAGAATGCTTGATTGAATGACGAGAATGCTAGATTGCCTAAATGCTATGATGAATTGAATGTATGAATGAATACTTGAATGAATGGGTGAATGGGGGTTAAATGAATAGAAAATCATATATTTATACACAATTACACCCTAGTTTCCCAAAAATACATGACAGGTTGACCTCAGGTCTTAAGAAATAAAAACCCACCAGTAATTTAAATTTATTTTGATTTTTGTGCCAAGAGTGACTCATTCGCCGCTAATGGTGAATGGTTCACACTCAAGGCATGCGAATGGTTATAAATTAAGTTATCTTAAATGATATTTGTTGAGTTTATATTAAAAAATACACTTAATTAAGGCCTATAAGTGCATAAAGGGGCCAAATAAAGCATAAGAAAGGTGTATTTATTTATGAAAAGCCTAGAAAAGCGTGAAAGTTTGTTACAAGACTTTACAACACTTTAAAATAAGACTTGGTAAGTGATAAAAAGAGGGTATTTAGGTGAATTATAATAAGAAGAGTCTAGAAAAGTGTGAAAATGTGTTACAACACTTCACAATACTTTTACAAGACATCATAAAGTCTTAATGATTCATAAAGATTCAAGACCTAATGTGAATATGTGGGCCACATTGCAACATTAAATCAAGGTAAAATCAAGCCAATTAAGTACAAGGAGGGAGAAAACAAGAAAAATTAGAAGGGTTACTTTTTCCGTGTCCACATTTAGCCCCCACTTTAGTGAGAGGATGAACTTGCTTCAAACTCACGCTAAAGTAGATCAATGCATCTCAAGAGGGGTTGCATTGAACTAATGCTTAGAAAGATGAGACAAAAATGACCAAGAGGGATGATCAAGCCACCAAGATGAAGATCCCATGGCAAACTAAACATAAGCACAAAGAACACACATGAAAGAAAAAGAGAAGAAAAAGAAACAAAAGGATGAAAGAAAGAATCAGATCAAGCTTCAATCATTTTTCCAACCCATTGTGGATTAGATCTAGATTGTTTTGTCTATAAAGACAATGCATAGTCACTCTAGGATGATGGAACTCATGGATGTCTGTCAAGTGAGAAATTCCAAAACGTGAGAAACATACACTCACGATTGGTATGCACTCACAAACACATAGGTGGCTATGGGGAAAATTCATGCCTTAGAATGGGCTTCCTGCTTAACCATACTAAATTTATACCTCCTGATAAATTTAATAAGGTGTCACAAAGGAAAATTTTGTTTCGTGCTTCATGAGACAATAAAACCTTTGTATTCTTAAAAATCATGAGCAAATGTGATGGCACCGTAGGCATGCAAGTTGTGTTATGCAACTTGGTGGCCATATAAATGAAAAATTCAACATACAAAATAATTTTCAAAGGATTCTTGCTTAGTTCATGCGAGGTCTATAACTTAGGGAACATTGCGTCTAATGTCTCCAAGAGAGGACCAATCAAACAATAGAATATTCTCAACTTAAGGGATGCAGTGTGTCACATTATGCCACTATGAGGAATGTAATATGCTAAGATAAATCACACTTATGAAGGACATCACACCCAATTTCATCCACAAAGTGACAAACACATCGTATGAAACAAGAAGCTTGCACTAAGAATCAAGGAAAATAAAAATGCAAAATGAATAATTCCATTGTGTGCCCCCACTTTAAAGGAATTGCTACACACTGTTTTGTGAGCAATTGCTTTAAAGTGGTGAATGAAAAATGCAAAAAAGAAATAATAAATGAGAGCCAGCTTTGAAATTCCTATGTCGTCATATGTTTTCAAGTAAGGATGCATCATGAAAATGAAAAAGGGGAAAAAGAAAGAGGAGTTTCCCCCAAAAAGGAACACACCAAACAAATAAGGGATCTATGGATTAGGGGTTAGTATGTTCGTTGCTGCAATGTTTTGATTAAAGAGCTCAGAACTATCATCATTCCCCAAATACACATAGAATTGGAAGAATGACACAAAGGGAGTGAAAAAAGAAAGAAAAGAGAATCCATTTTTGGGTCAACATGGAAAGGACATTGGATGTATCAACACTTTGCATCATCCCTAAAAGGAAAACGCAAAACAAAAGGCGAAAAGATAAAAGAAAAAGACATAATGAAAAGGAAATCCTTGTGGGTCAACATGAAGGAGAAACTTTGGTCTCAATTCCTTGTGTTATCCCCAAAAGGAAAATAAAAGTAAAAAGTAAAAAGTAAAAGGAAAGGAGCTCCTTTTGGGTCAACATGGAAGAGACATAGGGCATCTCAACACTTTGCATCATCCCCAAAAGGAAAACACAAAAAAAAAAGTGAAAAACAAAAGTGAAAGCAATGTATGACATCATAGAAGAAAACATGGACAAATATATGAATTGCACAAAGAGAGAGAGAACATCAAAAAATACATCACAAGGGATCATATTACACAAAATCAATCACACCAAAGAAAAGAAAATTACTAGTAATGTAAAGGCAAGTCAACCATCAAACAAGTCATCCACGTCCCAATCTCAGTCAGGATAAGTGGAAGGTGAAAAATATAGCTAGGGGACAAGGAAAAATGCATTACTAGGACAAGGCTAACAAATTCTTGCCCCCACTAAGTGCAAGGAAAAAATGAGCCAAGATAGGTGATGGGAGAGGTTATGCAATAGTGAGAATGGAAGATTCTACAACTATTGCATGTTAAGGAGTGGGAAAGTGTACTATGGGATAGCAATCAGTGTCATCTAAGTGGTACTTAGTATTTCCCTCAATGTTCGACACTCATTGCTGCAGTGGCCAAGAACACGATGGTATTTACAATAATGTACATTGGAATATTTAGGACATATTACCAGCCTATTCATAGGTGGTAATATGATGAGACCTCTGTTTAAAAGCATTTGCAATTTCCTTTCACATTCAGGTGGTGGATGGAGAGGAAACTTTAGTTTTTTCAACTTGTAAGGTCATTTGCATTTACTTGATTTTCCATTTTCATGAATTGAAGGAGGAAGATGACCCATTGATATCCTTGTATCCTTATGATTATTATTATTCATGGGTTGTTTAGGAGGAAGAAGGATGTTCAAGTCAGGGGGAGAGTCAAAGATCATCATGTCATCGTTACAAATTCTCCAATATTCTAAAGGGGACTTGTTGTCATGAGGAGGAACTTGATATCCTAGCCCTATTGTGTTTTCATCTTTTGGACTTTGTTCTAAAAGTTGATGAATGTTATGTTCAATTGTTGTGTCACATCCTTGCTTGCTTAAGATGGTAAAACCTTTTCCATAAGTTTCAAGGTTGATTGGAGTACTAGTGACTTCGTTATAATAGAATGGTTGAGGAATTGGTCATGTAGAAGAACTAGGTCCACCTGAGGGAGGGAACCTAGGTGCTTCATTTGTTTTAGGATGTAGTACCCAAACATATCAAGGGGTGATATAGTAGGAAGGTCTAATTGTTTCATGGACGCATAAAAGGATGCATTGGCTTAAAGGTTGTCAAGGAATTCATTAAAGAACTTATTCATGTTGTCATCATCTTCTCCAATGATGTCAACATCATGAGGAGGAAATTCATGAGGAGTTGAAGGAGCATGAGGAAGCTCAAGATCATTAGGATCAGTTCCAAAGGCACACTTTGACATGTCCACTAAAGATTTTGATGACATCCAAAACTTATTAAAGCAAAAAGTCATGCTTCAAATGAATGAAAGAAAACTAAATGCAAGAAACAGTAAATTTGGAAACAGTGACAGAGATGCAATAACAAAAAATAGAAATGTAGAAAATTCTCTAAAAATGATAGAAATTACAGTGCAAAATATGCAATTGGACTAATTTTCCCAAGGTGGCAAATGAGTCTAGGGATGATTTTTTTTGAAATTTTTCAAAAAATTTAAAATTAATTTTATGCTTTTCAAATTGTATCGTGCAAAATTATGATGCAGATGTAAAATTTCAGTGTTTTTAAATGATTGGAAATGCAAACATGAAATCTATATGATCTTTTCACTAATGCAATTTTGAAAACCCTAGGATGCAAAACAAGGAAAAACCCAATTCAATGTTGATGCAAACTAGCCCTAGTATGTAAATGCACTTGAAATCAAAAGTGATAATGTTCTAAAGTCAGGTTCACCAAAATGTAAACACGAGTTTTGGTACCCTAATGTTCTCTTTCACTTCTAGGATCTTTCACCTAAAAGGAAAGGATTACGAAAAAAATTAGCTATGTTCACACTCAAGATTAATGTAATATGGATGAAGTATGCATAGATGCGATGAAATAAATGTAAAGGATTGATAAAATAGATTGTTTTTTTATGCAAAAATAAGAAATGCAAAGTATTTGAAAACATGATGTGATATGCAAGAAGAACTAAAATAATGAACAAACAAATAATAGAACTTAATGAAACTAAATGAGGTGCACTTGGAGGTTGAAATATAATTTTGAGAGGTTCTGGAATGCTACAAAGATCAGTGTTGAAACCCACTAGGACTCATTTACCACAGATGGTGAATTAGTCCTATTTCTGGTGAAAATTGTCGAAACAGGTTTTGAGATGCCGGGAAAAAAAAACTTTTGAAAATATTTTTTCTAGCTTGGCACTGGGACTCATTCACCACAGATGGTGAATTAGTCCACCTACATATTTCTGAAAAGTTAAGGGTCAACTCTGTGGGTCCTGATCTACACTTTTCTGCTTGATAGGTTGTCAAATTCGAATCTAGAAAATCTAATGGGAAAGTGTTCTCCAAGCTTCAAATAGGGTTTTGTTGACTTTGAATGATCTTTGACAATTTGATGACACTTTTAAGACCTATCTCTTTGACAAATCTGCATACAAGACCAAACCATTGATGTTGAAGTTTGAAGATATGTTGCTCCAAGATGCTTGAATGCTTGATTGAATGATGAGAATGCTATAATGCCTAAATACTATGATGAATTGAATGGGTGAATGGGGGTTAAAATGAATAGAAAATCATATATTTATTCATAATTATGCCCTAATTTCCCAAAAATACATCACAGGCCGACCTTAGGTCTTAAGAAATAAAAAAACCACCAATAATTTGAATTTATTTTGATTTTTGTGCCAAGAGGGAATCATTCACCCCTAATGGTGAATGGATCCCACTCAAGGCATGTGAATGGGTGTCATAAATTAAGTTGTCTTAAATGATGTTTGTTGGGTTTATATTCAAAAATACACTTAATTAAGGCATGTAAGTGCATAAAGTGGCCAAATAAAGCATAAGAAAGGTGTATTTATTGATGACAAGCCTATAAAAGCGTGAAAATTTGTTACAAGACTTTACAACACTTTAAAATAAGACTTGGTAAGTGATAAAAAGAGGGTATGTAGGTGAATTATAATAAGAAGAGTCTAGAAATGTGTGAAAATGTGTTACAACACTTCACAACACTTTTACAAGATATCATAAATTCTTAATGATTCATAAAGATTCAAGACCTAATGTGAATGTGTGGGCCACATTGCCACATTAAATAAAGGTAAAATCAATCCAATTAAGCACAAGGAGGGACAAAACAAGAAAAAGTAGAAGGGTTAAATTTTTTGTGTCCACAACAGTATGGTGAAGACAACAACCTTCAAGGAAGACGTCAATTTTATTTTGTAGAGTTTTTTCTTGACATGGGTTCTTTGCTTCCATTGTATAACGCCTCTCGATGTAATTACTCATTATAGCATATATTATAATCTTATCTTTTGAGATAATATATCATAAAACTTGACAAGTTAAGAAAGTTATAAATTATCATTTATTAATACCAAATTTACTATAATTTTATCAATGTTCAATAGAATCCACAATAATATTCATAATATTCCTTGTAAGTAAAGACTAGTCTAAACATAAGTGATTATTTATTTGAAAATGAAAACTAATATCAAGTTCCTCATGACTCTCAAGAGCCATTCATTACCAAAGGATATATGTGATTGCACACACATTTATGAGTGATCCCACAATAGTGGTTTACAATGTTTTGCCAAACTTGACACTGAAATAATTTTTTAAAATAAAATTTCACTTTCAGGCACCTATAGTGTCTAAACCGTGAGGAATTTGAAGATGATGAAAACTAGAGTTTCGTGAAATTTTTTCTGTATATTCTAAATATAAAATTTTCAAAATTTTTGGAATCAAATTGCACTTCTTTTTCCATCTCCCTCAAAAATTAGTTTTTTTTAGAAAACAACATTTTTAAAAAGTGTCGCTCACTGTATAACGCATAAAATTTTTTCCATGAAGGATAAAATTCTAATTCTTTTGAATTTAGATTTGTAACTTTGGTATCTAGTGCTTCCACTTGGTTAGATAGTTTTTTATGGAATATTTTTTCTTTAATCAAGTTTCAAATTCAAACCAATTACAATTCAGACATAGCGCCACCATATAACACGTAACTTTTTTTGTATGTATCAAATTTCAAAAAAAAAAAATTGTTGGATCAAGGAATTCAGTATCTGATGCACTCATATTTTTCAAAAAAAAAATTGACAATCTTCTATTTTTCCACATGTGTAGAACAAAGAGTTTGGTTTTTGGTGAAAAATCTACATTCACAAGAAATAAAAAATAAATTTAATAATTAAATTAAATTTATTTAAAATTATACTTTTTGGGAAGCTTATAATAAAGACTACATACTTACGAATTTTTTTTTAAATGAATTCATTTGATCCCCCAAAAGGTAAATCAAAAGTTGTTTTTTATCAACATTTTGATAGGTGTAAAGGAGACTCTGTTATAGGTATGGTTTAAAACTAGCGGGGTTCTATCCAAGGGGGTTTGATCTAAGGTAGTTTGATCAAACCCTCTTCAATTGGAATGCTTCAAATAAAACTTTTAAAGGATTAAATCATTATATTTTCTAAAAATATGTGATTTAAGCAAAAATCAGAATCTCCCAAAAATTGTAAACCAACTTTGTGGGATCACCCCTACTTATAACTCAGGGTAACATCTACTATGTCATTTGTGCCATTAAACTCATTATTAATTTATTAAACTGCATAATCCTTATACCATAGGGTCGATTATAATCTTTATTAAGAAAAGAAGTAAAATAAAACTATTAAGGATTAATGATATTAAACTTAGCACAGATCCGTAGATCTACCAATCAAGCTAGAGACTATCCAATACTTGGATTGAAAAAATCTAGAAAATAATGTAATTGATTCTAGGAAATTAATATCATACTTAGAACACTTCAAGTTTGGAAAAGGAGAATGTAGGTTGGGCTTAAACGTCACACACTAAGCTTTGAATACTTAGTGTGTGGATGTGGGCCCACTTAACCTATTCAGTTCCTCTTCCAAAATCCATTTTCCTAAATAATTATTGTCACAGTCAAAGGTTAGTAGTTCCCCCACGCATAAAGAAAACCATGTTCAAATTCAAACACACTATACCCACATAGTTGCGGAAGTTTGGTAGATACCCTAAAATATTTGATCACTTAAAAAATAAAACAGTCTCAGATGGAAAATGGTTATTATAATATACAAAAGACATGGGTGTCCTCAGAAGGTAGTCACATTGTTTTACCATATCCAACAAACAACCCTCAAACCCAATCAATTTACACCTGTGCCAAAATGGGAGCTCTAGACCATGATTTACGTATTCATAAATCTGCAATGCATTGCATGGAAGAATGTTATCCATGCATGTACTTCACCAAAGCTCTAGTTTTGTTTCCACAATCTTGTTATTCAAAATCTATTGTTTACAACTTTATTTCAAGAAATTGTAAGTTGATGATCTAATGCTGAAATAGAAATGGAAAACGTTTTACCCATGAGAAGGATCGATTTATGGAAAGCCCATAATCTAATTGCTCTCTTAGACTCCACCAAGCCTACGAAAAGGATTTTTCTTCTGTGAGTATATATATGTATGTTCTTGTTTTTTATACCTCATTTATCTGTGACCTATTTTAATTATTGTTTTCTTTGTTTTCAATTTCCAAGAACTATAGAGGAGCTCAGCTATGAGACGTCAGTTGTGGATATGCTTTCTTCCTTTGGCAGATCCAAGGCTTTAGATAATGAGATTGAGACTTAGAACACTGTTATGAATAGTCCACTATAAAAGGTTGTACTTCTTTCTTGTTCCTTCCTGAGCACTAGTGTGAATCTTATTGTTTTATCAATAGAAAAATATTCACTAGTTGATCTTTTATTAAGGATTCAATATGTTTATTTAAACTATTATGGATATGACTATAATAGCTACTAGTATTATTATGAATGCTATTAAATTGTTCTTGGAGGTGAAAGTTGTACATTTGAATTCCTGGGGTTTATTTTATTTTATTTTTTTGTCCATCAAACAATTCAGTCTAAATACTGTATAAGGTTTGGGCCCTTTGTGATGATATGACATGTAAGTTTTGATAGAGAGAAGAAAATTCAAGGAATTTTATGTAAGATTATCCATAAAATGGATATAGACATGATGATTTCATTCGCATCATCAAGCGATAGAATCACTACTTTGAAAGTTAAATTAATTTTTTTCAAGATTAAATCTTGTCATGTTAATTTTTCTACATTCTTTTTTAAATTATAGCAATTTTTAAACAAAGTTAAAATCTCTACCGAGTGGGATAGATATTCTCCCCTGTTATAGATTAATATGTATGATTAAAGAATGTACCGAATGTTTAAAGAATGTACTACAACTTTAAGGTTAATATAAATTGTTTATGCTTTTGTCCTTTTATCAAAAAGAAACAAACTTGTTTAACATCTAATTTATTATATAAATCATAATTTTATTTTAATTGCAAAACATTTGAATTTCTTTATTCTTTAATATTATTTCAATTACTTAAAAATAAAAATCTATTTTTTTTTCTTATATTAATAAATTTATTATGGTTATTATATCTACTTTATATTCAAATTAATTTTAAACTATATGGGTGATCCCACAATACTAGTTTAGAATTTTTGGCCAAACTGGACACTGAACTAATTTTTTTTATCTAAATCTCCACTTTCGGGCACCTATAGCAACTAAACTGTGAGGAATTTAGAGATGATGCAAACTAGTGATTTGTGACATTTTATCTAAAGATTCTAAATACATTTTTTTCAAAAAATTTGGAATCAGATTGCACTTCTTTTTCCATCTCCTTCAAAAACTAGTTTTTTCAGTAAACACAATTTTTAAGGAGTGACACTCACCGTATACAATATAACTTTTTTTTCCATGAAGCATAAAATTTTAAAATTTTAAAATTTAGATTTGTAACTAAGATATCTAGCACTTTAATTTGGTTTCATAGTGTTTTATTGATTGTTTTTCCTTAATCAAGTTTCAAAGTCAAACCAATTACGATTTAGACATAGATGAATCGTATACAACATAACTTATTTTGTATGTATCAAAATTCAATTTTTTTTTATTGGATCAAGCACATCAATACCTAGCACACACATATTTTTTATAATTTTACTTTTATAATTTGCTATCTTTCCACATGTGTAGAACAAAGAGCTTGATTTTCGGTGAAAACCTATGTTTAATCAAACTAAAAAAACAAATACATAATAAAACCAAAACATATTAAAATTATATTTTTTGGATAGATCGTTCCAAGGGCTACCATCATCCAATTGGGTCTGTGAAGTCTCCTCCATTTTCATCCTCAACTCGAGCTTTGAAGGGTGAAATTATGGAGAAATTTGGTGCCAAAGGGGGAGAAGGGGGGGAAAGGAGGGTTCAAATGAACCTAGGTTCAAGCGAACCCGCCTTGGAGGTGCACTCAAACTTGGGTTCATTTGAGCCTAGGTTCGAGCGAACCCCTTTCCACAAAGTTTCCCTTTTTTTTTAATTCCGGAAAATGTGAGATATGGTGGGACCCAACATTTAATAGGTTCGCTCGAAGGAGGGTTCAAGTGAACCCCCTTTTGGTTTGCTCGAACCAAAAGTTCATTTGAACCCCAAAAAACCAAAATTTTCTCAGGGAGGCATTTTTTGCAATTTTCCTTCCTCATTGAAATTGTAAACCAATTTTGTGGGTTTACCCATATAACATGATATTATTGTTGATTTTTTTATTTTTATTACTAATGCATAAATTTCAATAGAAAAAGATCCACATAACTTCTTGGGAGAACATGTAGAGAAAATTCTGATAGACATGATGATTTTTGGTGACTAGGAGATAAAATCATTACTTGGAAAAGCTATATATATTTTTTAAATCAAATCTTTATATGATTTGAAATTATTTTTCTTAAGGATAAACATCTAACATATTCTATAAATAATAGCTTGATTTTCATTGTAAATCATTTAAATTTCTTTATTTTATAATATTGTTTTAATTTTAAATTTTATGAAAGCAAATTCTTTCTAAAATTAATGTAATTATTATATATTTTAAAATTATTAAAAAATATATTTAGATCATTATATTTAATTTCTATTTATATTAATTATAAACTATTTAACTTGATAGTATTGTTCATTTTTTTTATTGTTAATGCATATGTGTTAATTTAGAAAAAAATATTGAATATTGATAATTTAAATAATATCACTACTTTAAAAAGTTGTTTTCTTTAAATAAAATCTCTATATGCTCATTCCTTTTTCTTTCTAATGAAAAAAATAATAATATCACTATTTAAAAATAAAAATAAAAACCACATACATACATACATACATATATATACATTTATATATATGTATATATACATACATACATATATACATACATATATACATACATACATATATACATACATACATATATATGTATATATATATATGTATATAACATATGTAATATGTAACATAAAATATGTATATATCTTGCCACTCCTCCCTCTTCTCTATATATATATATCCTCACTCTCTCATATACCTTAATAAATGTATGTATGCATATTTTGTTATATATTTTTTATAATTAAACAAAGGACATTTACATACACCTTGTTGTATAAATCATAGCTTACTCTCATTCCAAATCATTTTAAAATATCTATTTTATAACATTCTTTTTTTGTTCAATTTTAAAAAAAAAATTCTACATACTCTTACATTTCTTGCAAAGCATTTAAAATTATTTATTTTATAGGTTCATCTCAATTGTTTAATTCTTAAGAATTTTTATTTTTAAATTATTGTAATTATAATTTTTTTCTTAAAAAAAAAGATATTTTGCAAGGTCATTTGAATGTGTACTTGTATAGAATTTTGTACAACCATATAGAATCCATACATCCATATAGTCCACATTGTACTAACAGTCATACATCATAAGAAAAAAGCACAATTTCACCAAGAAGAATACATAGTCATTTTATTTTTCTTGTGCACACAGAGGCTTTGACATATACTCACAAATTCATTGTAGCTATGAGAGTTATACATACTAATTTATGGGTTTTTATTTGTATGTATATGTAGCATAAAAAATCGTAGCCACCTTCAATTTCACACTGAGTATAGCCCTTGATTAGCATTGTGCTTTATTGTATGTGCTAAGTGCTTGTTTTGAGATGTCTTGATAGGATAGGTCTTATCCTCGATCCCAGGACTTGCCTTGGGAGAAAATGTGAGGTAGGACACTAATGCCTTGCGCTAGTGTCTAGGCCCATTTTCTCTTCATAATTTGAATTTAGGTTGGTCCATGTGTGACTTAAAACGCGACCTTTTCGGTCTTTCTCAAATAATCACTTATTTTTGTGAATGTATGCATATATATTTTAACTCATTTCACCATTTGAAAAAGGATAATCTCTTAGGAGATTTGAATCCTTTGGAAAGTGACAAAAATAATTCAAGCATTCATCTATCAAGAGTTTTAAATCTACATTCTTAGCTACAACAAGATTATGTTCAAGTAAAGGAATCTTGTTTCTTTATTATTTATGTTATTCTATGCACTAACCTTTTACAGGAATTCAAAGGATCCTTCTTCTTCACACTTGCGAATGATTTTTGAAGACTTCATAAATCACACAGGGATTTTCAGACCTCTAAGGTAAGATTCATATTCTTATTTACATGTTAGCCCTTGCTCCCTTGAGAGCACACATTCTTTTATTTTTCTTAG
>VDFB02105785.1:285554597-285645196 GCA_007258455.2 Sequoia sempervirens | reverse complement strand
TGAACAAGTGAGGCCAATAATAGCCTGCTCTTAAAATCTTATAGGCTATTGTCCTTGTAGCATAGTGACCTCTAGAAGGTCCGTCATGGAACTCATGTAATATCTGGTCCACTCGATCATTATCAACACACCTGAGCAGTACTCCACTGTGATCTTTCCTATACAACACATCATCAATCAAGATGAAAGGAATAGACTGAAGTCGGTAGTACCTCCTCTTTGCTCTATTCAGATTAGGTGGACATGCCCTAATTCTCAAGAAATGTGACATTTCCTATAACCAGTTGGTAGCTTCATCATCTGTTGTCCCAATATTGACCAAAACTGAGTCTCGTGGATCCTCCACTGTTGAAAAGTCTTCATTAGCCAGTTGTTGGCATAAACCCTTACCCCTTACCAATTTAGTGACCTAGATATCCACATCATACTCCATAACTCTTGTGATCCATCTAGCCCATTTTTCACTTAAATATTTGCTGAGTAAGAATTCCTTCACACTGGAATGTGCCACTAGAAGATGAATTTTGTTATGAGACAATAGATGCCTAAATTTCTTCAAACTTTTCACAACATCCAGCACATGCTTTTCTACGAAGGTATACCATACGCTCATAGTCTTCCCGGACCTTTCTGAAAAAAACAATGGGCTTGTAACCCCTTCTACACCCTTTGCGCCAAGATTACGGAGATTGCATCAAAACTTAAAGAAAGCATACGGTGTCCCCTTCTACGAAATCTAAGGTTGATGACCTAATGTTGGGCTGAAGATAATACCTACGATCTTTTTAGAAAAGAAAGCATCGCCTTTATAAAAGGTCCATACGAATTTTGCATTCTTTTTTTAACATAGTATGCAAGGGGTCTTAGTAAAGTGCGCTATATTGGAAGAAATCTTCCTAACAAAATTAATCGACCAATGAAACTGCAGTCCTTTCTTATGTGGAGGCAAAGGAAACTCTAAGATTGTTGCCACTCTTTAGGGTTCTGTGATTCCTTCCTAGATACTACTTTTAAGAATATTTCCTCATGGATAGAAAAGCATTTCTTAGGGTTCATGATATACCAAACTCATTAACATTCAATTTACACCTCAAATGGTCGATGTGATCTGTTGTCTTCTTGGAATAAACAGTGATGTCATCAAGATATACTAAGACAAACTTATACATTAAGTTGCTAAATGCCATGTCCATAGCCTTCTGGAAGGTTGCTCTAGCGTTAGACAAACCAAATGTAATTTTCCTATACGCCATTGTGCCCCACTTTGTGGTGAAGGCAGTTTTAAATTGATCTCCTTCCCTTACCAAAATCTGGTTATAACCAGAATATCCATCCAGTAAAGAAAAACGTTTGGAACCTGACACACATTGAAGAATCTGCTCCATAGACGAAAGAGGGTGCCTGTCCTTTAACGAAGCTTTGTTCAAATCTCTGAAGTCTACACATAATCTAAGCTCTCCATCCTTCTTCCTGACGGGAACTAGATTGGCAACCTAGCTAGTATGCTTGATGGGAAAAATAATCCCACTTTCTATAAGTCTGAAGACCTCTTTCTGCATTAGTGGCTCCAATTTCGAATTAACTGGCCTCTATTTTTCCTTATGGGTTTGGCTGTTGGCTCCAATTCTATTGTATGTCATGCAAGACGTGGATCAAATCCCTTCAAATCTCTATATTCCTAAGTGAATATGTCAATGAGTTCTTAGAATAATTGCAGAAAAGACTGCTTTTCAACAGCAGTGTTTATTTTCCCTATCTTGAGGCTTCTCTTGGGTGCAATTTCTAAGTCCTCATAATGATCTTGTTGAACCAGTAAATTGGCTTTGTTACTTTTAGCCTGATCATCAGAGTTAAAAATACTTTCTAAGATAACCAAACCCTTAGGCAACATGTTGTTCTTTAATTGCAGTACCTGGTCTCCATACTGTTGTTTGATTTTATCCTGATTTGACGCTGCAAACACATCCTCTTCAAGTAGAAATTGCAGAATTTTCTCATCACTCTCAAAGACCTGCCAGTTAACATTGTTGTCAGGCACTGAAGGCCTAATAATAACCTTGATGTGCTGTTGATTACATTCCTTTCTTGCACTGTTTGGAATGTCAAACTGGGCTCTCACAGCTGCTAACCTGTCAGCATGCTGATTTTGTTTCCTTGGAATTGAAATGATATTGAAAGCTTGAAAATCCTCAATGAGGTCCCAAACCCTATGCTTATACAATTTAAGAACATCATTTTTAACAGCATTCAGGCCTCTAACCTGATTTACTATCAATTCACTGTCTCCATGCACCTTCAAACACTTAATTCCATGTTTCCTCGCCCATTCCATCCCTTGAATCAGACCTTCATATTCTATTGTGTTATTAGTGTATGAAAACGCAAACCTAAAGGCTGCATAATATCTTTCAGCTCTTGGGGAAACCAATAATACACCCCCACCAGCGCCATGTCTGCTCCTTGAGCCATCAAAATACATTTCCCAAACTTCATCTTGCTGATCACAATCATTCACTGGCCTCTTAACCAAGTTAGGCATCACTATATCAGCTTCTTGAAACATGTAGTTACCCATACCAGCATCCGACACCAAATCACTCTTAGCGCTAGAAGTTTGGCCTGCTGCCCACTCATCTAGAAGTATATCAGGAATATCATCGACAACAATGCGAGGATCAAAGACAGCAACATGCTCATCTTGTTCAAAAATTATGCAATTGGCATTTATTGCACTGGGTACATAAGGTTCTATATTGTCTTTTGCAAGTAGCTCAGACTTAATGGTTACTCTAGTTCCATATCTAGTATGAAATAACATGTGAGACCAGTTAGATGAAAGGTATCCCCCTATTTTAGCCGTAAACTCCCTTGACAAACATAACCCATAATATGGATGCACATCTGCCACATAAATGTCTTGGAAAATTGAAAAATTAGGGCAAGCATGCAGAATTAAGCTAGCATCTTTGATGAGCCCCACTGTATTAATAGATGAGCCATCCAATTGGACTACTCCCTTTTCTAAAGGTTCATACTTTAAACCTAATTGATCAGCTACTTGCTCGGGCATCACAGAACAGGTAGCACCACTATCTACCATACAATTGTGCACTAAATTTTTTCCAATAACCAATGAAACATAGAATGGAGGAGGTCTCACGTTCTTACCTTGAATCATAGATTCCCTTTTGCTACTGGGATTAACAGCTTTCTCTTGATCATCATTAGCCATCACGACTCTTTGAGAATCAACATCAACTTGTTTAGGATTTATATCTTCAAATAATGCCATTTTAAGTAGATCAGCATGTCTTGGAATGCTTAAGGAGTCCCACATGGTCATATTCACATTCATCTTCTTCATACTGTCCACAATGTTGTAAGGTACACCAAAAGGTACCTTCTGGTGTACTTTAGCAGCAACCGGTTCTTTATTCTTGTGAGGCTGCTCATTGATTGGTAAGACAGTAGTCCCTTTTGGTATATTTAGAATAGGTGTGGATGATGCTTCTACAGTTGCAGGCCCCTTGTTTTTATCAGCTGATTGCTCCACCTCTAGAGCTCTTTTCTTAGCTCGTGTATTGGCTACAATTTCTAAATCAACATTCACACCACAGAAGTCTTCACTTTGCCAATTTAAAAATGCAGTCTCATTAAAATGTATATCTGGTTGTTGTTCAGGTATATTAGCAGGTGTATCTGGCTGTGGACTGACAGCGTTTTGGACCATAAATGCCTGATTAACTACCCCATTTCAGCATGAGGCTGGGTTATGTGCTTGATTACATGAATGACACCATTCATTTTCTATCACAAAGTTATTCTGGGCTGGAACCATATCCTTCACTGGATTTGCAACGTTAAGAGGAGCTGGGTTATAAGATTGGAAGGGTCTCTGATTAACATTTTTCCTCTGTTAAGCACCTTGATAGGGTTGCCTATTTTGCTGATACTGATATCCTTGGTTTTGATAAGACTAATTTACATTCTGACCTTGTTGTTGGTTCTACTATTGGAAGTTTGGCCTTGCCCCTTGATACTGTTTCTTCTTGTTGATCAACTCATTTCCCATAGTTTGTAAAATGCTTTCTATGTTATGCTAACTAGACTTGATCTCTTGCAATTCACTTGATGGTCCTGCAGTTGACACTCCCTGGCTCACAACAATGGGTAATGCTATAAAAGTGGGTAAAGGGGCTAAAGATGGCATTTGCAATGGCATATTTGTTTGAATTTTAGGGAAATAGGGCATAGGTGGCCTGGGTGCTAACTTGCCTGCCTGAATGAGGTTATTTTTTGCCTTAATAGCTATGCTATAAGCCTGAGGTAAAGAAATACCCCTCATGGACTGTATCATGACTGAGATATCACTATTTAAACTTTTCAAATAATATAAGAATGCATAATCAGCAGAAGGCCTTACCGTAGCAGGTATTTTGTTCCAAGTTTTTTGAAATCGGATATTGAAGTCCGCCATTTGTTCTTGTGGGGCTCTTTTGATGGTTGTTAACTGCTCTACCAAAGATAGGTGATCAGATTTTTCCTCAAAAAACTGGTAAATTCATCACCAAGCTCATCCCATGTTCTTATAGAACCCACTGGCAAGCTTCTAAACCATTCCAATGCCTTCTTCTTGAAAGATGCAACCAACAATCTCACAGCCACATTTTCCTGTGTCACATGATGCACATTGCACAATGCTGCCACATCCCTGATATGCTCAAAAGGTGTCACTTGTCCTTCTCCAGTAAACTCTGATAACCCTTTTAACACTGCTAATGGAATATCATCATGTTGCGCTAGATTAAGGGGACTACCCTGATTGAATGGTACGAAAGTAAAGGCCCTTGGTGCTGCCATTGAGCTGGAATGCATTAGTATGCTTGCTGAAGCAGAACTTGAACTTGGTTGAAGTATTTGCTGTAAACAAAATACTATTTGTTGCACAATTGAAAACCTCGAATGAGGAGGCAGAAGGTTTTGTTCTAAGAGTAGGAGATGTTGAACGCCTAGCTAGAGGGTCTCTTCTTCTTCTCCTTTCATATGAAAATAGTGTCTTGTCACTAACACCAGGTGGTGTTGACTGAACTCTAAGAGAAGGGACAGTCCTTCTGAGAGTTCTCCCTCTTCTTCTTGGAGGAGATAAATGTAGAAACTCTACAGCTTTTGAACTTCTAGTTTCTATTTTTCTCATATAAATAAACACATGGATCCTTTCCTCCACACAGAGTCGCCAAATATGCTTAAAAATGACCTCTAAAAGGCTATTAGCTCACTGTCAGCACATCAAAATAGCAAGGTCTGGGAATTTTACTTCTAACTCTGTCCCATTGGGCGTGCCAAAACTGTTATCTCTAAAAATTGCACCCTATGCAAAGTTACAAGAACTGAGCTTTCTTAGAGAAACATGGGATCATTTCAAGGTTGTGGGTCACCTAAAGTTGAAATGAACCTCCGGATGAGGCCGGCTCCTAATTGGTAATATCACTTAATTACTAATCTTTATGAGGCAAAAGGGGGAAGGAACATAAAAATTGAAAATTACTCCTATGGCGATACACCAAATTTGTTCAATCATGAACAGCTGATTAAAACACAGTTCTCAATCAACTAGTAAAAGTTGATATGCACAACTCAATACTCATATGATATTGCATAAATGTTATATAAGAAAGCTATGATACATGCAGTCCAAAAAGGATGATAAATTCTCCTCACAACTAAAACTGTTTGCATCACTAACATAACCTATAACCTGCAATATACACATCTCCTCTGCTTAAAAGTGCTATTAATGAGGCAACTTACAAGGAATAAAAAAAACTCACATGTAAATTTATCAATCATTCAACACACTCAATGAAAACAAATAACTGAGAAGGCAGAAGTTGCTTTCTTTATTGATTTTCAAAGGTGAAACTGTACATACAATGCCTGTAAATGAGTTACAAAAATTAGTATTCTCCTCTAAGGACTATCAGAAGTCACAAAGCAGAAAATATGCAAGTAAGAACTAACTACAAAAAAGGAAAAAATGTCATATATACAAAGAGTGTCGGCCCCCTAGGGCTTTACAAAATAATCCGCGTTCAAAAAGATCTGCCCTTAGATCTTTAAATGAAATTAATTCTGCATCCAGTTGCATCCTCGTGTCCATCTTGGTGACAGATCGACCTCAAGGGAAGCCTTAAGATATTTTATAGCATTAACTTTTGGTCCTCGTGTCCCTCTTCGAATCTCCTTGTCGAGCTACTTTGAATGCTTCTAAGTGTTACCATAAATGTCGATCAACCCTTGCCAGTTGACATCCCAACTCTCCATGCGGTCTCCACCCTTCTGTTGCTAACGACACCTCCTGAATATCAAACTGATTCATCACTTTATTCTTAGAGCAAATCCACGTTGCTTATGTTCCGCTCATCTTCTTCACAGGAGTAGTCACAACAGTCAAATTGTCAATGATTCGTCTTTGGCTCCCTCTGATTGGTCGAATAGATGCCCCATAGATTTCCAGACGGTCAAAGGTTGCCTCACGAGAATCGCATGTCGGTGAGACACCTATCGTGTCTCCCCGATGCGATTATGCTCTCGTAGTAGCTATCGGCAAGACACGCGACAGTCGGCAAGAGCTCATAGCGAGCTCAAAAGTCATATCGATATCGCCATTTCATTGCCTAGTCATCCACATTCAGCAAGAGCTCCTTTAGTCGACAAGAGGTCATACCGATCTTCGTGAGTTATACCACTGCACAAGATGTCGCCGAGACCATCGCTTTCGGGAAAACATCATAGCGAACACAAATCACTTTCCCTGAGCTCAAGCATCTTTCCTTCGGCAAGACACTGGCAAGTCAGGAAGACCTCTTGCCGAAGTCATCTTGTTTCGATGAGAGCCTAACTTCCTATTCACAATGGTAAGCGAGACTATCGGGTCGGGGAAACTTCTCCCCAACTTCAAAATATTAAACCAAACTGTACCCCCTGTGTCAGCAAGACCCTCCTCATTCAGCCAAACCTCATGGTGAATGTAAAACTTTGACTCCGATGATGGCCTGGTGAACAACTGTCGGGGAGACTTTCCTCTATCGGCAAGACATCATGGTGATTATGCCTCCATTCGGTGAACTCATCTCGTTGTCGGGGAGATGTCACAGGGAGCTCCTACTTTCTCCCCGAGTTCACTTTACTTCGGCAAGACCCTATCGGGTCGGCAAGACTTCTCAGTGAGATGACAAACTTTTGGTGAGCTGAGACCATTTCGAGGAGACTCCCATGTGTCGGCAAGACATTAAGCCGAAGGTAAACTCTCTCGACGAGACTTCCTTCATTCGCTGAGACATCACACCGAATGTGAAACCTTCTCCCCGATGGCGGCCTTCTGAACAACCTTCGGCAAGACTTTCATTAGTCAGCCAGACATTATGGCAAATGCAAATCTTTCTCCCCGTCGACGACCGCTTTACTTCGGTGAGACATTCATTTGATCGAAGAGATACATAAAGAGTCATTGCGGCCCGAATGTCCTGACGACTAATGCATTTGAACAAATAGAGGGCATTGCTAGTCAGCAAGACAACAAGAGGGTCTTGCCAACTTTCTGCTTTGATAAGTTTTATGCCAAAATAGACTGAGGCGAGGCTTTCCAATAGACCTCCCTGTGAGGCAACACCAGTTAAGGACCCTCCCAATGAAATCCCAAGGTGATGTGATCCCAAGGTGACATTATGATTAATCTATCATTTCATCGCTAGAATTTCACAGGTTATAAGGTAATCAAGTCTTGATAGATTGCAAGCTATTGTTACTACCGTCCAAATGTGTCCATCACAAATCAATTCTACTTAACGTTTTAACTCCCAAAATTTGTAACAAGTGTTAAATGTGACTATGGTCCACCAGTTACACAACCAAGGCCTCAAATGTATTCTCTAATTGTAATCAAAGGACTTTTTCTCTTCATTCAAGTAAATAAACTTGAAGGGAAACACCACCAAGTGGTTTATTGGACACCTACATGACTAAAAATAGCAGCAAATTTACATTTAATTTCCATATGTCTGGGTGGTTAACGGGAGGGAGTGTGTACTAGGCACAGTTAAGTCATCATAAGTTTATGCTTTGGCAATAAAATTTTTTTAAGTCATCTTAAATCTTCCTATGTCTAATTGCTAGGAGACTTTTGGTATGTTTTAAGGTAGGATGATTGATGAAAGAGCCAAAGAGCCTTTCTCCATGGTATCCAGTACATAGCGATGGTGTTCTCTTATGCAGTTGGACATGATTTAAAGAACTTAGCTAGGAATTATTCATTTAACCTAAGGTTTTCTCATAATGCCATCATTGGAAAAGTATGATCAAAATTCTTCTATTATGAAGAATTGGTCTATGTGCCTCTAGTAATCACTATAAATGTTTGTAAGGATAAAATGACTAAAAGCATCAGGTAGGAGAGAATCAACTTTGAGTTCTTCAAAGATTATATTCCTCTATTCATAATTTTTAAGGGTTGTGTGTGGAGGAGGTTATCACTACCAAGAAGGGAGGAGACCTTTCCTTGTGGTGGAACTTCAAAATTTTGCTCTTTTTGTTCCATTTTTATCTTGCCTTATATCTGTGGTCATCTATGGTGTTTTGGAAAAGCCTAAGGTTGGGGTTTTACCTTTGTCTTCATGTAAAACATAGCGTTTATCTTACGCCTTGGGTGGGATCTTTTGGGCCATTAAATTTTGGGGAGGGTTTTAAAACAACTTAAGCCCCATCACTTCGTCTAGGTTGGGCCCCTTTTGATTTATTGTTTTATTTCCTTCGCCTAACTTTATTATTTCCTAAGTCTTGGATGGTCCCATTCTCCCTCATTTAAAAAACAACTTATGTCATTGTTTATTATCGGCCTAGTGATGTCCCCTCATTCTTTTAATAAATTTTTTATATTTTTTCGAGGGACAAGTTTGCGTGACCTTAGATCAATTATCATTTGATCTCAGCCATTCCCCGCCATCCCGTGATGACCCCACCACACTGTTTTGGTTGATTGCGATATCACGGGCGAGTGCCACATGTCTCATTTCATGAAATCGAAGAGATGATAGAAATACTTTGATACATTTATCTAGTTTTAATACATTATGTAACGGGTTACTAAAGCATTTATGAGATGCATGTGTTTCAAATCAACAAAGATGTTATAATCTCGGTAGGAAAGGTGCTTGATGGTTAATGACAAAGATGGCGACTATGTTGAATGAATAGGATTACCGATGGTTAAGATCCACAATTTCCCGCCATTGCATGATCAAAATTTGCGAGGTCTTTATCGATCATGATATCACGAGTGAGCACCACATGGATTTCCTTGGCAACGCATAGTATGGTGGGCCTTTATTGCCATGATGGAGATCATGTCAGTTTTTTTTTAAGGCAATCATTCGATCATCTGACCAAAGTGAAGGATCGATGGGTAGTATTTGAATCTGCATCAAATGCGATTACAAGGTTCTATTTTGTAATTTCATATTTTTGTTTAGCCCTCCTAGAGAACTAAAAACTCAAGATTACAAATCCCCTCCTAGAGAACTAAGTGTTGAAGAGAGCCAAGAGACAGACACCAGACAGATGGCATATAGATCATTTGTCGCAAACAATGAATTTTGATATACAAAGACTCATATGCATGTATTTTGATGGAGTAAATGAAGATATATAAGTTGCGGATTAAGATTTTGGTATTAGTTGTTTGTTAAATTTATGTAGTTATTTGATTTTCTCCATTCTGATGCTTCTCTATTGTTTCAATTGACATAACAAGTTTATACTCAGTTTATCATTGTACATTTTCTATATATGTGTGATATGGTTATTTAGTTCTCTAAAGTAGGGATTAAAATCTTTTAATCAATCACAGCAATTGGGAAGTGTTACTTGGATTAATAAGAAGAATCACATAACTAGAATTTTCATTCTATCTCAAGAAGAGTTTTTTAATTATTCACTTGCATGTTTACACAAGTTGTAAACAATTTCTGTGCCTGACAGTTTGAATTATTGCCATTATTGAAATCCACATTTGTAGATATTCATTAGACTCCATATACCCAATAAGGCACTGGTCTCCCCTTGTATTCTTTTATAATTTTCATTATTCTTATTTATTTTACACTTACATTTACAAATACACATACATATGCATTTCTTGTTTTCATTTATTCTCATGTAGTTTAATAGTTTGATCGATTTCATATTATATGTGTTGAAGACTTTAGAATTTCAATTACATTAATTTATGGATATGTTGTATCTATAACACTACAAAACCATATGCTCTTTGCATTTTACACTTGAATTTAGAAATACACATTTATATGCATAGATATAGATTTCTTTAATGATATGTTGCATTTATTGTTCTAGGAGAGCATCCGGTAATTGCATTTACATTTACATTTAAAAATACATATACATACATACATACATATATATATGTGTGTGTGTGTGTGTATCATTTATATTCAGTGTTCAAAAACAACCCATTAGGTTTGCACATGGATAAAAATTTATAAAATCAGATCTCCCATACATATTTTGTTGAAATCTAGGCTTGAACCTCTCATTTCACATGATTTTCTTCACAAAACTCTTAAGGACAACAACTATACCTTCTTCATTTCTCATCCTACACCCTATTCATGCATCCTACAATTAGAATAGTATCCATGGGGCCTCTTACACAAGCTACACTAATCACAAAAAGTGTAAGAGCCCCTTTATATCATGTTTGGACTACAAAACCCTCAAAAATAGGGTAACCGAGTTGTATGCAAAGAAATGAAGCTTTCTAACTCAAATCAACGCCTTAAGCCCTCAAATCAGATTCAAATCAAAGCTAACACATATCTCCATGACCTGGAATTGATTTCACATCAAAATATGGTTGTATCTGACCGTACAGTGTTGCATAACAGGAAAAATATAGAAATTTTGAAGAAAAACATAGATTTTTGAATGTCAAGAGCTTGTATTTTAAATCCTCAACCATCAACAACCATTACAATGATCACTTTATGCCTTTTAAAGGACTTTACACGTCAACCACTTAACAAACACCTCCACAACTGAATTTTTAATCTTTTATGATAACATGAAACATAAAACACACTAATTTCAAGGTTGTTAACATCACTATTGAAATGTTTTAATTTTTTGACCTTTCAAGCATTAAAAAGTACATCATTAAATTAATTATGTAATGGCATAAAAATTAAAAACATCATGAATTAATTATGTAACCACATAATTCAAATATAATTCTATCAAGAAATTAATATCAAATAGATAATATAATCACATAACTCATACATTTAAATGTTATTGATCTTCTTCTTCATCCAACTCTTTTTCTATATCATCCGATCCAGATTCAACATTGTAAGGATTGGTCATATCATCATCATCATCATCGATATCAGTTTCGATAATGTCATCATCTACACAAATATCATCTTCATGAACATTAACTCCTACATCATCATGATCTAGTTCCTCCTCTTCGACATCTTCGTCAAGGACATCATCAACTAACTGTTGATCTTGATCATCATCTACATCTTCTAGTTCTTCGGTATATTCTTCTTCCACCACATTATACCTTATCGGCCTTCCTCTTGGATCATGTCTACAACAAATGACCAACCCAGTTTACCTGGAACTTCTAAGTAAAATACCTGCTCACATTGGCTTGGAAGAACATAGGGCTCATTTCTAGCTCGCTCGATCAACCTTGTATTAACCATGGTAAATCCATTATCATGTTCAACAATAGTTATCTCGGGATCATTTTCATTCAATCGTAGCCTATACCATAGGACGACAAATAGAATTAATCTGAAGGACTTAAATTCACACTCAAGTATATCATCCAAAATCCCATAGTATCGATTTTCTGAGACTTCTAGATGTATGTCACTTCTTGATGAAACATTAGTCACCTGAAAGACTGCAGTTATACCAGAATCAAAGGTTTTCTTCATGTCATCCAACATTTTTATTCAAATTTTATGACCATTGCACCACATAGCCTTGTGGTGTTTCACCTGCAATATGTCAAGTATGTAAAAATTATTGCAATATCGTCAGTTGATAAACATATTTATTCTTGGCTGAATGTATGCAAAAAAAACAATCTCAACTTATATATACATCAATATAATTGAAAATAATTAAATAATATGGGTGATTAATATATTTATATGTACCTGTTTATCTCTTAAACCATATGCTAAATCAATTTCCCTTTGTGTAACATTGGAATCTCCATTACAATGAGCTTCTTTAACCAATGAAGCCACACCTTCCCATGTTAATGTATGAAAAAATTGTTGACATCATTCAATCCATACCATCATCCAATCAAGATTATTTGCAACATAAAAATGTAGTGCATCCCACTCTCGACCAACTGTATCAAAAAAATTTGAAATTCACAAACGACATATAATTAGTTAAATACCACAGTATACGACCTTAATTTATAATTGATGTATATTGAAGATTAAAAATTAAATAAGTACAATATACATAAAAACTATATATAAAATGTATTCCAATTAATCTCCATGACCATCTTATAATTACCTATGACTTTCCTCAATCTACCTTTCCCCATTAAGTACTCCCCTTTGAATTTGTTAATGGAGTTGGGATCCCAAATGCGATCTACATGGATCTTTGCTACAAATTTAGGAAGATATTCACTAATGTACACCATGGTCTGGTATACAATATATCCCTCTATCATATAACCCTCAGGATGTGCTCTTTGTCTAACCAAAGCCTTCAAAAATTTCAAGTGCCTCTCAACCATCCACATTGACCTTGTGTGTACAGGTCCACACAATTCAATCTCCTCAACTTGGTGTATGAGGTAGTGTTCTTGTGCATTGAAAAATGTTGAAGGTAGACACTTTTGCATTTCACACATTAGATGAGGAATTTTTCTCTTCCAATAATTTATATCTTCTTTATGGATTTCTTTAGATGTGCCATCTACAAGTGATTCAAGGGCACAAATATAATGCTTATTTAACAAAATATACAATATATTACATAAAAAGTAAAACAAATATTAATTATAAGATGTATACAATGAATTGAACAAATATAGCTACTTACCTCATGTATTTTCCAAGATCATATATAACTTGCTTGACATTGTTGTCGAAGTTGTCTAGGAGAGATAGAGGTAGAACGTACTGCAACAATTATAAAATGATCTTTTCATTATTTTTCCAAAAGTAGTAAAAATAATACACTGAAAAGTACATGCATTATAAAAGTGTATATAATATACCAGAATAATTACCTTAATGAAGGTATGCCAATCATGCGTTTTCATCCCTGACCCAAATTCACATTTCTTTGTTATTATATTGTTTATGTTCGCATCAAATCCTGTGGGAAATCGAATTTTTCGTATGAATTCTTTTATAGCATTGCTTTGTTGCTCCCGTTAATAACCAAGGAAAGGCACTTATATTAATTTGGTCTCTATCGCTATTTAATTGAATGACATTTTTTATTGCATGATTGGCTTCCTGAATGTCACTACAAATTTTGACAATTTTTTCTTTGTCATGCCTTCCATCCAATATTTTCCGTAATGTTTCTGTTATATTCTTTATGATATACATTGTATCAAACAAATGCACAATTTGTAGCTGCTCATAGTAGAGCAACCTATTAAATTGTCAGGGATAACTTTTTAGTCCATGTGGAAGCCGACCATTAATGCCTTAACGACCTTCATGAAGCATATAAGTTAAAAAAATTAACAACGACAATCATTGTCAATTACAACATGAGTAAACAAAATACAATATAAAAATATAAATTCAAAACATATCATATATGATAGATAAACAATTTGATCTGATGTCTAACCTTTATGATTAATTCTATTATATTCCAACTTCCATAGGCGAGGTTTCATTTTTTCGTGGTTTTGATTTAGTCTCTTCTTTCCCATTGAAAAGATTTTTTTCAGTAGTTCGATACTTATGATTTCTATGGAGGAAGTGCCTATACTCATCAAACGCCTGTTTTCTTGTTGAACGACGAGATTTCATCTTTGGACCACAAATTGGACATGCAAATTTTCCCTTTGTTTGAAGACCTATAAGATCATATATAATTGGATTAAATATGTCAATTTTTATAATTATATATAATGAATAGATTATTTTAAAAACATGCATGATATCTACTTCATAAAATTAAATATTGTTCAAGTGTAGTCGAGCGTTATAACATACCACAAAATGTGTTAGCCACGGGGGCATCATGAATTGTCCATACAAGCATTGCATGGAATTGAAATTTTCTTTGTCCTATTGGTCTAGAGGCGTCATACATAGTGATTCCATTCCATAACTTTAGTAACTCGTCGATAAGAGGCTTGATATATATATTCATATCTTTAACTTGGTACTTACTTAGTTGAATGAACATAAAATTACATAATTATTATAACCATTTTACTGCAATATATATAAATTAATGTACATGACTATTGAATGAAAAAAATATAAGTTATTATGCAACAAATAAGACAAATGAGATGCTACTACGTTAAAGAAAAATGATGTAAACAAATACCTGGAACAATCTTTAACATTATGTGCTCCCTCTTTATTGACATCCATGGAGGAATGTGCATAAAATGAGGCATAAGATTCATTGTTGCTTATCTCATTCCTACTCTGCTGATTTATTTATTGAGCTTTATTATATTGTCACTGCTCAGCCTCTTTTTGACTGTCACATCTCAAGTGACTGCCATTCTTCTTACCATAGATTGCATTTACAAATGTCACTAAGCTACATAGTGTGCTTGTTATTGGCTACAATCTTTAAATTTCAATATTTTATTATTAGCTACAATGTCTCAATCTTTCTGGTATTGCAACCTCACTAATCCGCTACAGTTATTGTTTATGTTTCTACAGAGGCCTAAGGTTTGTACCCTAATCATTCTCTTACCAATGCTTCTGTTGGTATTAAAAAATAGCCTTAAATCTTGGGTCAAAAAATTAGTTATCTTGACAAGGTTGTGGTATGATCTTGGATTGTATCCTAGAGTGTGTGGGAAGCTTGTGTTTGATCATTAAGGTATGTAAACCTAATCAGGGAAATGTATCCTATATAGCATGGGTCTTGCTTTAATACTTTCCATAATGGTTATTAGCATATCACATTATTATAGTTTGTGGTAACCCAAGATTGCATTCAAGTATGTAACAAACTTGGTTTGTAGTTTAAGCTATACACTTTTAAGTAACATTCATAAGGTTGAGAAAATCTTGATCAGTCTCTAGAATAGCCCATTAAACATGGGTTGTGTTTGAGTGCACTACATAATTGATATAACACAACCACTCTGCATATCAACCAAAGTTATAGACTCTTTATTGCAGCAAGAGGTAATCACTCTTGGATCATGTTATAATTACATCATAACCTATTAAACTTGAGACAACCTAAATGCACCCAATGATGATTGACACCTACATTATACAACCTAAATTAACTACATTATATGAGTGCCTCAATTTCTATCACAACATAGCCACATTAAACTTGGGTCACACATGAATGCATCTTGTATTTGTCATACCACAATTGTGCCACATGACCAATATTGTTATGGATCACATAATTACAATCACAAGAATTTGTTCCTTGGTTGTGATCTTATGGTGATTCCCCACAACAAAATCTGGACTTGAAATTCTCAAAACCCTGAACCTCTAAAAATGAACTCTGATGAGATGTTGCTTTAAAATATGATTTTCAAACCTGGAACTACAAATATGACTTCACTATTGAATTCTACAAAAAGACAATGACTACCGTCAACCTAGTGATATCTTCTTGAATTTTTTCTGATTTTTCCCAAGAAAATCATCCTTAGTTCTCCACAAACTGTCTCATGTAGAGCAAATTTGCAAGTATAGCAAAAAACTGTCGCAATAAATCAGCAAACTCACTTTTCTTTATGTCGGCCACAATTTGATTTTTTTCTTATTTTTCATGTTTGTCAAAATTTTGACAAAACTGTTAGTCAAAATTTTGACGAAACCCAGGTTCGTCAAAATTTCGACGAACGTCGGGGATAAACTTTTTAAAAATTGAAAATTACACATCAAATTTTACAAGCACCGGACAATACATCAAATTATACATATCTCATTAGAAATTTTTGTTGGATTTTGTAGTCAAATGAGTTAGTGATGGAAAATTAGTCCACTTTCAAATTTTTGTGATTTTTGATCTCTATTTTGCACCTTAACACCTGTCCAACACTTTCTGACAGAAACTTGAGTTAGGATCTCAAACAATTCTTGCAAAATAGCTTTAAATTGTTTGTCTAATGGGAGGTTTTCCTTGGTCAAACCCAAAATTAGGTAATCAAACCTTAAATGGATAAAAAAATGCATAAAACCCTAGCCTTAAGTGTGTTAAAGACTAGGAAAGTCTGAAGTATGTCAAAACCCTTTTCTATTGTGCTAGAATAAGATGTACAAATGTGATTTGAATGGTGCAAGACTTCAACCCTAGAAATCCTACAACACATAAAAAATGCAGATGAATGACATGCAAATGAGATGTAAATAAAATGCAAACCTTAATTTGAAGATAGAGAAGAAATGGAAGATGGAATCACTTTGAAAACAAGTCTTTAGGTGTGATTTGATGGCTAGTTGCATCTCCTCAACCTAGATTTCTCCATGATTCACCATAGGCATCCATCATCAACTCTTTTCAATGTTGAATCTTGATCCAAAAGGTGAGCTTCAAGACCTGCAAAAATCCTAGTTTGTTGCCCTAAAACTTCAACTTTACTAATGCAACTTGTTATAGAAGACTTAACTTTAGAATTTTCTTTGTGAAAAATGACTTAAAATGAGCATTTAGAAGCATCAACACCTAATTTTCCTATTATTTAGACCTAAGAGGCCGACATTCACCAAAAAATTAAGTTGAATTAATTGAATTCCCACTCAAAATTGAAATTTCCCTCAAAAGGGACTCATTCACCACCCTTGGAAAATGGGTCCCACCAAAGGGGACTCATTCACCCAAGGTGGTGAATGGGTCCCACCAGTGGTTTTTGAAGGTGGGCTTTCGGGATATGAATGAATTAAGTGTTATTTTTTTGGGTTTTCAATGATTTCTCAAGTAAAACGAGCCTCTAGATAAAAAATAATGGGTCATAGGGGCCTATAAATGTTGTTTTGAAGAATGAATAATGCATAGGTAATCAAAAGTAGGTCTAATTAGGTGTGAAATTGTCTCTTTTCTCAAGAGTGCCCAATTTTGCGTGCTTGCTCATTTATTATTGGGTGTTTTGTATTCATAATTTTTTTTTTGTGAGTTGTTCTATTTACAATTGCCTTGAGGGTATGGGTACATAGGAGATGACATGCTTAGAGTTGCTACCATTGAGCTTCCATGAATTTGTTAGTGATCACAACATATTCTTTATGTTCCTCCTTGTGCCTCAGAATGTCCCCCAGGTCCCATATCATTTTGTATAAACAATCCTGAACTTGGACAAGAGGATCGTCATCCCCTTTATTGCAAGTAGTATCCTTAACCCTTTCATTCTGACGAAGAGTTTGCAACAATACAGTACCATCATACAATGGGTTGTAATCAAAATGCTTACCTTCTTTTTCTGAATTGAAATTTTTTTGAGGTATCCTCAACACCTTCATCCTTGTGTCCTTTTAATGTGGTAGTAAGTGGTTGTATCTTCATGATGCAAGGAATAGTGAGACCATCATAGAATCTCATATCCTATATGTAGCTTGGATCAGCAAGTTATAAAATCTTGAATATCAAAATGACCTCTATTTTGCTTACCATCATTTAGCATCAAACACCCTAAGGTAACTATCTCCATATGATCTTCTTTTTCTACAAGGTCTTCTTGCATTGATGCTTCTAGCTGCTTTGCAAATGAATATGCTACTTGTTGAACTTTTTCCTTTACTTCAATTCAATACCCAGGCAATTTCCATATAATATATAAACCCCCAGAAAAGGAGAGAGTTAAGAGCTATGATATCCTCCAGCATAGTGGGAAAATCTGAAGCTAATACAGAAGCAAGTAACCCAACAATTTCCAATCAACCAAATGTTTCAGTTACCACTCTACGTATTTTTGGCTCAAAAGGTATAGCTGCAAATTTAGCATTACATTCTTCCAATACTAATGTGCTTTGTGCTTGCATTTGCTCCTCTCTATTGAACTTATCAACACTTACTAAACTATCCCATTGATCTTCAAAGAACCCTCTAAAACCCCCTTTTTGTTGAGCATTATTTGGTCCTAACCAAGTTTAATATTCTCCAAGCAAAGTCTGAATATCTAAAACAATAGAAACAATGACTTCACACTCAGAATTATTGATAATAGACATTGATTTTGAACAATCTCCTCTTAAGATGCACTCTATAGCAACTTCAACATTGGATACTCTAAGAATTGAATCAATATTTTTGTCTGCATGCCTTTTCACAGCTTCTGTCAAAGATAGAATTGGCTTCCTCCATGAGAAATTTTCATTTTCCATTTAACTGTTGGTAATGATTCCATTTGACAGTAGTCTCCTTTATAGATATTAAATTAGCATTCACATTTGCACTTTCTGTAGATATTTTCTTTTCTGTTATAGCCAACAAGGGTCTGGCAATGCACCTTGGGGTCTCCAATTTTAAGTCTGTCCTTTTTTGCTCCACTGTCTGTGGTTCCATCAAGGAAACACAATATTAAGTCTTCAAGTGTGATGAAGTGACAACTTGGTGAATGCGTCCATTGTCCTTCAATGTCTATGTTGGCCTCTCCTAGACCCATCATGTGCAAACCAGAAGTCTCCTCATGACTACGAACTAACCCATCAACAAACTCATTGATCTTGGAGCAAAGGAGTTCAAATGCTTCTTGGCTAACCTCTATATAGTCAGTGTGTATCACCATGGAGTTTTCTTCCCTCATGTTAGCAATTTCCAAAATGGAAAAAGAGATGGAAATTGTGTGGTCCATTTTGGACAACTCTCTATCATGTTGCAAATCATCATCAATCATCCTATAAATTTGTGAGATTTCATCAAGAGGATCTATGAGCATGTTAGTCCCAACATTTAAGTCACCACATACCTCATGCTAGCTCATGGTAAAGCTTAACCATTGTTCTATGACCTATCCATATATAAGGGATGGAGAAACTACAACCAATGGTGGGAGTACCTGCACCAAAGACATGGTCTCTTGGATCCCACACCATTAAATGTGAATATCCTTGAACATGAATAAAGGGATTCTTATGTCCCAATCTGTAGGGTATAACCTTCATCTCTCCAATTTCATTAGGGTTTTCATGATAAACTTGTGATTTCTCCTCATGAGGGTCAAGCTTAGTCGCATCATTCTTCACAATAGTATAACTAATAACATCATCACATGGTTCAATCATTTCCCTATATAGCGAATCATTATTACATGATTCAATTACTTCCATACCTAGAACTTGGGTGGATGCTTCTTGGACATCGCTTGAAATTATTGACACATCTTCCTTCATCGCGAGCTCTTCACCCCCAACAAATGGAGTCTTTACCACCTTCACTTCATCGGTTTATAGGGTTCCTCTTATTCTTGCTCCGTGATGTCTTATAGCTTCAATTTTTCTTTTTGCTCTATGACTTCCTCCTCTTGTGAGTCTAGCTTTGATGTACCCTTCATTGTTTCAATCCCCTTGGGCTCTTCTTCTTTCAAGAATGATTCGTCTGGTTCCTTCCCTTTAATCTCCTCCTTAGCAATGTCCTGAATCTTCCTCTTCTTTCCTCTTTCATCTTATGTAGTCATAAAGTCCTCATTTATTTGGGTTTCTACATTGAAGAAATCTCAGATAACCATCAAAATAAAGTAGAGATTTGATTTCTTTAGACATTCCTTGATATTGGTCGAAGATTTTGGTGGCTTCAAATGGGGTACCTTTCTTGATCTTTCTGTATTTTTAACAGTAGCTTTTGAATAGGATCTATGTCTTGGGTAAAAATTTAGGTCGCCAATCTATTTTCTTCCTCCAAGGTTCCCTTTCAGTTTTCACTCATGTGTCTGTTGTGTTAGTTTTAGGATCAAAAATTTAATAAGCAGAATTAAAAACAATTTCACACAGATTGACACAGCATATACCCTGGGAAAACCCTCCAACTTGAGGGAGAAAAAACCCAGCAACAATATCTCTCTAGTATATTGAAATATGAACAACAATTCTCTTTACAATGAGACCAATCACAAGGCCGAAAACCAGCACCACACTTGATGCACACTTAAGATAATATCAAACTTAAGATGATAGTAATCTTGACTCTTGAAGACTTCGATCTGCACAATATCGAACTCTTGCTGATGAACTCGCACTTCACTGAAATCTGATCTGAATGTATCAATGTATGAATGAATGAACATCTTATATATATACAAATCGGTGAAGTAGACGCACCCCTTCATGATGCAAGGCCGGCCACCAAAGAATATAACTCATATGAAATAGTGCGACTATCAAGGAGAGGTCGGCTCATAACAAATAATATATGTTCTCCAAGTGAAGCGCCTCTTCACTAATTAAATACAATAAATAAATAGCCGAAGGCTATATGTAATTTATTGTTTATTAAATGCACAGCTCGGGAAGTATGAAGCCCGATGCTATAACAACATGTTGTAGATCTGCATTCACAAAATCAGATCCACAGACTGGCAGGATTGCTGCTCTGATACCACTGTTATGTCCCTAGGTATAAGCCCCAGATTTCAAATTTTAAGCTCTTCAATTAATCGCTGTCAAATATTGCTAAACCGTAATTGATGAGAAATAGAAAATTGAAACTGGAATGGTCTATTAGACCTGTAACAATATTACTCAGCCAAACACTCAGTTCTAAAGATATCAAATCACTACCAATTTAGCAGATAACTAGCAAATTCAGATCTGTAGAAAATCAAATGTCCTTACAATAATGTCTTTATTATCAGGCCAGAAAATTATAACAGTAGCACAATAATAGATGACTTCTCTGTGCAGGGATGATTAGGAACCTCCAAATCAGACGTGGTAGTCTTTGGCACGCCTGAATGATGCCCTAGGATCAGGTCATATTGAAGCCTGGGTAGAGTCTGGTGGCTTAGCTTGATTGCTGGTGTGTGAAGATAAGGAATTTGTAACAGTTCGCTACATTTTTACTCTTGAAAGTGCCTCAAATCTGATTCTGAGCAGTCCTACAAATCCTCCAAGCTCCCTGTAGTCACAATGGTAGGGCAGTGCTTGTTGTAGATAGGTTATGTCTCCTCCAATTGTTGAAAATCTCAAAAAATTCTAAAACAGAGGGTTTCATCCCTGTTTGGAGCAGCAAACTCGTGTGAGCCAAAAATTGATTATCAAAAACATTCCCTTTACTGGGCACCTTTAATCTGAAATTTGATGTCGACCTCCTTACATTGCACAGGGGTTTCGTCCTGCTAGTGTTGCGCTCAAAAAAATCATGTCCATAAACCAGGTGTAGTTTATTAGCCCAAACTGCTCCTCCAGAAGTGAAGTCGCCCAGGAGAAATATTTGGGGTTTCGTTCAAATATCTCAATGTGCTGATGCAGGGGTTTTCATCTCAACAGAAGACACTCAATTCGAAATGAGTTTTGAGTGTCCCCTTTTTATATTGATTTGGGTTAATTTTCAAATAAGCCGACCTTATTTTTGAAACTCCTTGGGGCCGACCTCGAAGATTATTATTATTATTATTTTTAAATTTATTTATTAAAATTATTAACATTAGTATTTATAGTGTTTAAAGAAACACTGTTAAATAAAAATAATATCATTTCTCCTAGACGGAGGGGACATGACAAAATATTATAATATTGAGAGCAATACACCATAGCTAAAACATCATAATAGTTAGATCTATAGTTCATAGCATCATTAACATTTGGATTCAAAATATCTTGACATCATTAATGGTTATTCCAAAGCATATTCCTATTGCCAATCATATTAGGAATTCACTTGAAATGTTTGCAAACCGCAATCTCAAGGATGGTTGTCCTTATAGTGCAAGAGCATGGGTGGATCCTCGTCCACCCATCTTGGGGTGGCATACTTGAGGAGACCCTCAAGCCCAAGAGCACTCATCCGCCTCCTGACCCACGAATATGGCAAGATCTTAGGTCCACTCCATCCCTTAGTCCACCTTGGAGGTGCTCCATCCTCCTTGATCAAGCCCAAGAGCACTCATTCGCCTCTCAGCCCACAAGCGCTCCATCTCGAGGTGGTGTGCTTGATAAGATGCATGAAGACTACCTTCCTCAACAAACCCAAGAGCAGTCATATGCCTCTCGGCCCACGAGCGATCTATCTCAGGGCGGCGTGCTTGATTAAGGAAAGGCTAGTACTTCACTTCTTGTGAATGTGGAAGCTTAATCAGCCTCCCTATTTGCAAAACACTTCTATAAATTCAAAATAGATTGCTAAAGGAATCTACTATATTAATTGGTGATAAAATATCATTATGCAATTATGCTATATATATACAGCTATTCCTAATTTATTCTCAAACTTACTTCCCAATAATATTCTTGCTGAAAACAATATCTATTTCCAATAGATATCTTATATTCCAATTTCTTATTTTCCTTTTTTCCAATCACATTCGTTCATGCTTTCTCCCAAGAAAATTAACTCCCCTTTATATCTTCATATCTTCATGAAATGATGCACCCTTTGGAATGGAGATCTCCTTTCCAAAGGTTATGACTTTTTGTTTAAAACTAAATGTGTTTTGTTTTATTCCCCCAAGCACTGCCTTTGTCTTTAATTCCTTAATTGTTGTGTTAAGGGATGAGCGCTACCCTTAATAAGGATTGCTTGTAACAACCACCCAATTAAACACTAATAAAGTATGGAAATCAGTGAATAACATGAAGCTAATGTAGACCCAAACTAAAAGGAGTCAACTTTTTTTTTTTTGAATAAGCCAGCACACCCCTGACTAGATTTTATTTTTATTTTTCAGCTTCACCTCCTCCTCACTTTTGTTTCCCAGTTCTTATAAGACTCTGTTGTTGCTTTTTAATCTAAATCCATCCATGGATTTCCAACCAAATTTTGCTTTGCAATAATATCAAGCTGCTTCTTGTACTCTCTAGATCTAGAGATGATACTTTAGAAGGAATCCAATATATATATGTTCCTAAGAGCAAATGTTTTATGTGGGAAAAAAATAATCCATTATTTCCCAACAATTAACTGAATGTCTGGAAGGGAATATAAAAGCTTCAAGCCTCTAAGTTTTCTTGATCAAATAACCAAAAACAATATCATGAAATTAAGGTAAAACCAAAGAAAATGGCAACCATAGCATGCAGAATTAAAACTTCCACCTAAAATACAGCAAATAAGTGATATGTATTTGGGACCTTGGGCACAAATCATATATTATCGAGCATATTCAAGAATGAATCACAAGGATCAATGCTAAGCATGAGTTACAAATTTCAAATATCAAAATAAATGATAAATGCTAGCGCTAAATCCTCTTAGAAGCATGTTTCTCATGTCTATATGCTTCTAGTGGAAATTGCTGCAATAATTTTCAAGTCAATTAATTCAAAGTCAAGTAGGAAAATCAACTTGTCCATATTTTACCATGAATTTCAAGCATTAAAATGCATAGGTGAGGCTTCTAATGAATCTCTTTAGATCAACCCAGGAATGCACTACAAACAAAAAATATTAAAAGAAACTTTGTAGCCACATTGATCTCAGTTTCTCAGGTGTTCAAGCCAGGCAACACAATACATATAACTAAAAAAATTAATAGAAGACAAAAGCAGCCATATAAATGACTAGTATACATACTTGCATGCTCGATCTGGTATATGTCTCACTGTTTTTCCAGCGATTGCCGAGGTTACTCCAATTTCAATCATCTTATATTGTGGAGGAAAACCCCAAAGCCCGGTTCAAAAAAAGACCTTTTAGACTTTTTTTTATCAAAAGTAATTTCCAGTGCATAATTAGAATGCCCCCAGCTTACCTCCACGCCTCATCATGCATGCAAATTGTGGAAGCCTTGACAAGGCACATGGAGCTTTTATTTCTTTTAAAATATTTTTCCTTTCTTTTAAAATAAAATAAGAATGTTGACATTACCAATATTTAAATTATAATAATAATTACTAATATTAATCATATTTATTTACTATACTACTTTTAACATCAAAATTTAATGTTATTATTTAATATTGATTTTTATTTCTTTATTATAATAATAATTAAATGGAATAAAAATGTAATTTGCATTCCCATGTCAAATCCCATTTAGTTTGGGACCCATTTCAACAGATTGTTGGAATATAATTACATATCAACAAGTAGTGTACTTTTGTACTAAGTTTTGCTCATGATCTAATACTAACATGAGCTCTCTAGGTTTCATTCTTAGACAACTATCTATAGGTAAAGAACACATAAATATATACTAATCTTATGCAACTTAGCTACATGAATCTAAGTGTGTGTGCATGTCGATCCCATCATGACAGGTCACCCCCCACTGGCTAGAACCTTCTTGATGATACTCTCTCTCCAATATGAGAAAATGTCAACAGTTCATGATGCACTTATGAAATAGAACACATAATTAATCAGCATCATCATGATAATCATTCTTAATTACCCTTCAAGTAATAATTAGTGTAACCAAATTGTCTTTCCTGATCGCTTGTTAAATAATTAATATAGTAATTAAGTGATTAAGCTAAGCTAATTAAACAGGATGTGACATCACTGCCCTCTCATCGCCCCTTTCCTTTATCAAGGAAATCGCTGCATGTCTTTTTTTGTGAGAGCCACGTCTTCATGGCGGGGGCATGACATTTTTAGTCCGTGCCAACAATAATTGTCAGGCAGTGGACCTAGCCCACTTTGTTTATTTAATTTGGCAATCTTTGGGATGTGGGTTTACCAATCCACCTTTTGGGTCAATAGTTTAGGTTCAATATATCTAAGATGCATCAGATCAAGTGTCCCATTATGTGCCACTGCAGCATATTGTGTTGAAAGATGACCTTGATTCATCGTACAAAGTTGGAACCTGAATTTGTTTGGTGTCTAGATTGGAAGTGTTCATTGTTTTCTGTAGCAAATATTGTTACGAGAAGCCATGGAGCAAAAATGGTCAACACTAGTGTTGTGTGAAAATCATATAGCTAAGGAGAAGAGGATATGTGCCACTTGGTTTATTACTCCACAGGATTAATTTTACAGCTCCCAAGATAGAATCCGTCAAGTTTTTATTATTTCAGTTTATTAGACAGTGATCTAGAAAGTAATTGCAGATGAGAGAAAAATAACAGTTGAAACTTAGTTTTCTTCCTGTTGTCTTCTTACTCTTTTGAGTGAAGTTCTATGATAATATTGAAAAACCAATAACGAGTAAATTTTAGTCGACAAATAACGAAAACTGTGGAAAGTTCAGTGGTTTTACTTTATTAAATAAGTACGGTTATTTCCAAATGACTTGAACTGTACATTCTTTAGAAGAATTTCTTTCAAAAAAGAAAGCAAGGTCGCCTTGTCAAATAAACCATGGCTAATTCAAGCCAAGGACTACTGATACGAACTAGGATATGTGCCTTAATAAATTACAATTCAGGGCAAAGGTCTATCTTCATTATGGTTTTTAAATCCAACAGGAACTCTTACTCTATCCGAGCATGACAGTGCCCTTAGGCATTTAAGTTTTGTCTTTTGCTGTTCGTAAAATGATGTGACATATGCTAGGGTAGTAGGTTCTCAAATCCCTTTCTTAAAGATATTAATAGGAAAAAAATCATCTTGCAGTGAGTACATCTGTGCTATGTGTGGGCATGGATATTATAATTTAACAGCAGATGATGCTTCTGTTTTTTTCTTCAATGTGTGACTTTTTGAACCTTGTGTTCTATTTCAAGCAACTTTATGCTCTGATCTGAAAGTGGATTTTATGTTTCCTGTTTCTCTGAAGGAATACATCACATGGTAACCACATGGGAGGCATTGTAACTACATTCAAGGTTAAGGGATCCGATGCAGTGGAGGACAATGTTGTACAATTGAAAACCCCCAAAGACAAATGGTAGAGCTTTTATATTTTGTGCTTAAGAATTAATGATAGTTATTTTTTCAAAGTGGGCAAGTTTATCGTAGAGCTTAAGAAGGTGTCAATAAAATTATATATATTATCATTTACAAATACTATCTTAGAATACTTTCTTTTTCCACTTATTGATTCTTTCAATAAGTTCTATGTTTTTATGCAAGAAAACTAAAATAGCATTTCAGTAATTTTTGTTTATATGATATCAAAGACACTTTAGTTGCTAAAATGGTAATTTGTAAGTGTTTAAAGGCAACTAGATTTGCCATTCTGAATGATTCAGGTTATTGATAGAAATGACGTATTTGTATCAATAAGTTCAACATGACAGCACACATCATCACTCCTGAATAGAAGAAGGATCTTCAATTATTTAAGGTAGTGATTAGTATGCAATGAAATGGCTGATTTGGTTTATTATCTTAAATGGAAACTAGAACTTATAGGTATGTGGTTATGATCTTGGATAGCTGATTGTTTCCACCAATAGGATGTGTGGATTTTTTGAGACACACGAGTTATATTGCCTAGTTTTTTTAAAATTGTGACACAGTTGAGAAGTGTTGTCGATCCTAAAAGACATTACAAGGCGGATGATTCCAAAGGCCTTACGAAGTATTTCCAGGCAAGCAATGATACCCTGGATGGCTGTAGATACTATCTAGTAATATGCTTTTGTTGTTCTTCCTGTAGTTGTAGGTGGTTATAAATTGTTTTATTTTCCCTTGATTTTGCATCCTTCAGGTGGGGACTGTTATAGAACCTGCTACAGAATTCTATTCGGGAAGGCTGACAAAGAGAGCGCAAGCCAACTATTGCAGATGAACTGCTTTCTAACCCTGATCTTAGTCGATACAGGTGAAGCTGATCATCTATTATTTTCTCGCTTTTTAATACCAGCCTTTAAGATTTGATTCCAATCTCTTGCTTAATCCAAGATCTTATCTATCATGTGAAAGCTTAGAGAATTCAAGTAATTTTTTCTCAATGCCAGCACGATTTTTCTGATTTACTGGAGTATGGGATTATATAGTGCTTGAATCCCTTAAAGTGCGGCTCAGTGTCCTGATTGCTTTTAAATGATTAATTTTTGCTACAGGAAACGCAAGTATGCAGAGTTGGACAATCAGAAAAACGCTGTTTCCAGAAAAGGTCGGAAGCTGAAAAAATATTCTCTTAAGCATGGAAGATAATTTTGTCCAATGCTTATTTCAAAATAATATGTTCATTTGGTATGCATCTTATACCAAATGAATGCAGCAGCAATACCATTTTCTTCTGTCCTTTGCATAGTTAAAATTAGCATCCTCAAGACAGCGTGAGGTCCTCAATACAAGCTGCGCCGTAGATTGAGCAGAATATATAAGTACCAAATGGCTTATACGGGCTAGATTCTCCAAGGCACTTGAATTGTCAAGAAGTTTCCTGCAAGCCTCTAGAGTAAAAGGATGCGTTAAATTAACAGAATCATCGCCCATTATGCAATATTTTTAGATCTTAAAACTATTCTTCAGTAGTAAATGACGTGTGTTCTTTCAACAATAACTTTGACAAATCCGATGAATAACTGCTGGTCAATATTGCTTAATATTTACACAATATCTGTGCCATGTAACTGAGTGATAAGATATAACATTATTGGGATAAAGATCCAGTCCAAATTTTACTCTGAATTAAGCGCATAATATCTCAAATATTGTCCCGAAAATTTTGGATTTGATTGTGTATATTTTTTCCTATTAAGATCGGGATCATATTTTATTATCATATAAAGTATATATATATATATTTTTTTAATTTTAAAAAAGTGTATGTGAGGGTAAGGGAATAAAACTTCCACCTTTGCCATTTCAAATGTTTGAAAAAAATCGTGTAATTTCTTTTTATACTTATTTTTTGGGCAATGTATTAACACCAAAGCCGGCTAACTCCTAGACAAAAAGCACCTATGTACATACAAAAATGCATGAAAACATACATAACGACATATATGGTAACATACATAACATGAAGAGACGGTGTAGTGCGGGGCCCGCTAGACGGATGATAGAAGTGACGAAACCAGCAACAGAAGGAAATGTCACAACGAGGGAAGCGAGGAGGTGTCCTGTCACCGAATTACGCCGGTGTTTTTTTGCCTTGTGCGAGAAGTTATCTGATACATGTGGGAAGGGTGGTGATGTGATTAAGACATGCGGTTTAAATTGTAATGGGTATTGTTCTTGGAAGACACTTGGAAAACACGTGCTTTGGGTTTTCTCATTCTGCAGATTGAAATCAAAACGTTGGAGAGCAAGGGCGCATTACAGGCAGGGGAGAGGACCAACCGACTTGAGGTGAGGGGTTTCTAACCGACTGTATGCAATGGTGAATGTTTTTATGTATTGTTTCATGTGTTTTTGTATGCATATAGGTGCGTTGTTGTTGTGGGTTGCAGGTTTCTTAGTGTTTTGAGAACCTAGAATCTTAGAAAACATATGAATGCCTTCAAAAGCTTTTGTTATTAAAACCATAGGAATGTAATGAAATGTGGACAATTTTATAAACACCCATTGTTTCCAACAACCTTTGACATTGTGTATTCTACTATTTCATTCTGCAAGTTGAAAGTGAAAGGTTGGAGAGTGGAGTTGCAAGTGAAAGTTTGGAGAGCAAGGGGAGACTAAAAAAAGTGAGTTGAGGGGTTTCTAATCATTTGGGTTGTTAGTTGTAAAGGGGTTTAAAACGTTATGAGGGTTTTTGTTTGTAATTTTTTTTCAAACTTTAAGTGGGTTGCGGGTTTTGTAAAACCCAGTGTTTTGCATCTTAGAATTTTACAAAAGAATATGAATGTCTTTACAAGCTTTTGTTATTTAGACCTTAGGAATGTAATGAAAGGTGTTGTTTTATAAACACCCATTGTTTTCCAAGAAGCATTAACATTGTGTTTCACCACTTTGAACAAGTTTACTCATTATCAGTGATAATGTCAAGAAATTGGTGTTCTTACTATTTGTAATGCACACGTACATAAACAGGCTTGAAAACCACCAAGGTTTGGGTATGTTGTGATGCAAGTTGCAGTTTTATAAACACCCAATGTTTTCCATTTCATTGCATTGCACATCTTTCAAACCGAAAGCATTACTTCACATTGCATAACTAATAAGTAGATGCTCATAGATAGATGACAAAATTTAAATTACAATATAGTTTTTTTACATAGTCAACCTAAAAGCAGTTATGCAGTTAGTTCACATTGCATAGGTAATAACTATACCCACAACTATAGGGAACTCCACCTGCACAACCAAGTACTATTCTGAAATATATTAATTTCTTCATTCTATAGTGATAATTGCAATTGCCAATTTTGTATTTTTTTGTCATGGCATTCCATGAGAGCACAATTGTTTGAGGTATTTTTTGAAACAATTCACTACCTTGTCTATGAAAGCATAATAGTAAGCAATAACAGAGACAAGGTAGTGAATTGTTTGGAAAAATGGCTGAAAGAAATGTGGTCTCATGGTCAATGGAATGCCATGCCAAGCCATAGACAAGGAAATGAACTGTTTCTATGTGTGATTGGTTATATATGGCTTGCCACTATGTTTTGGTAGACATTCTCATCTCACACTATTTTAGTGATAATTGCAGATATATAATGATAATTAGAGTGATATTTGCAGATGGAGACCCCCTAACCAAATTTTGTTAGAAAATGGGAAACACCTTATTTAACAAGCAATGCAGTTTGGCTCGTAGATATATATTGTCATCTTCAGTAGAGGTATCAACAATATATTGTGAAACTATACCCACAACTATAGGGAACTCCACCTATGCAACCAAATGCTATTGTCAAAAATATTAATTCATTCATACTAGAGTGATAATTGCAGCTGAAAATTGCATTTGTTTGTCATGGCATTCCAAGAGACCACATTTGTTTGAGGCATTTTATCAAACAGTTCACTACCTTGTCTATGAAAGCATATTAGTAAGCATAATAGTAAGCAACAATAGAGACAAGGTAGTGAACAGTTTGAAAATTGTCTCAAAGAAATGTGGTTTCATGGTGATTGGAATGTCGTGACAAGCCATAGACAAGGCAATGAACTTTTTGTAAGTATGATTGCTTATCTATGGCTTGCCATTGTGTTTTGGCAAACATATACTCACCTCACACTATATTTTCCAACTTGCAATTATAGAATGCATGTATATGGTTGTTGGAAAACATTGTGTGTTTACTATCGAAGCATAATAGTAGATCTGGATTGTCATGGCATTCCAACACCATGGTGATTGGAATGACATGACAAGCCATAGACAAGGCAATGAACTATTTCTATGTATGATTGCTTATCTATGGCATGCCATTGTGTTTTGGCAGACATATAGTCAGCTCACACTGTGTTTTCCAACTTGCAATCACACTATGCATGTATATGGTTGTTGGAAAACATTGTGTGTTTACTATCAAAGCATAATAGTAGATTTGGATTGTCATGGCATTCCAACACCATGGTGATTGGAATGACATGACAAGCCATAGACAATGCAATGAACTATTTCTATGTATGATTGCTTATCTATGGCATGCCATTGTGTTTTGGCAGACATATACTCACCTCACACTGTGTTTTCCAACTTGCAATCACTCTATGCATGTATATGGTTGTTGGAAAACATTGTGTGTTTACTATCAAAGCATAATAGTAGATTTGGATTGTCATGACATGACAAGCCATAGACAAGGCAATGAACTGTTTCTATGTATGATTGCTTATCTATGGCATGCCATTGTGTTTTTTCAGACATATACTCACCTCACACTATGTTTTCCAACTTGCAATCACACTATCCATTATCAAATATGTATTTTACCATTTACGTTAGAGTGTTGTAGATATTTTATGGTCTATGGTTTCATTAAACCTAACAACAAGAATCCATTGCACATTGTGTTGTGTAAGCTTCCATGCATCATACCATAATTATTGTTAGAAGTGTATTCTTTGTTGTGCACTTCAATGTTTTTGCTCTATTGCATTTTTATTCTTTTTTGGGAGCTGCAGAATGCAAGGTAACCATAGTGATTAGGTAAGATTGAAACACCATTTTCATTGTTTGTTTTATTGCTTGCATTAGAATGGCAAGATTAGTATTACTATTAGTTTTTTGTGATAAATTTGCAATTTTATGGGTTGAGGATTGGGAAGCAACCCATACCCTCCTAGGTAATATTCAAAGATTGTCTTTAGTATTATGATTCATTTCTTGCATTAGAATCGAATGATTAGTCTTTTGAAATAAATCTGCCACTTTATGGGGTTAGTTTACATTGCTTTTTCTTGATATTGTTATTTCCTCTTTGTGCCATGCATGCAAAATGATCGTAGGAACTAGTCTCAGGTGCATTTATAAACTAATTTAAATAATTTTCTTCCCTCTCTTTTCCAAACACACCATTTGTTGCATATTTCCTATTTCAACTACCAAAAGAAATTTGAAAATCTAGAATACAAATATGCAAGTTAGACATCAGAGCTTATAATATACTTGCTTTGTTGTATCGATATGGAGTTTGAATTTAAAGGCATGCTAAGCTCAAACTAGGATAATCTATAGGTATTTCTAATCTTCAACTTAATACACATATCCAATATGTCCATGCACGAGGGTATACACTAGAATAAATATGATGCAAGGGCATCTACCAAAACACCATTCATCTAGGGAACTTATGTCCCAAACACAATTGGAGAAGATCAAATTGAACAAGCATCTTTGATTCACTAAAATTTTCAACAAAATCTCTTCAAATACCACAAAACATCAAATTAACAAACTTGTTTCTTAACCATTACTAGACTCAAAACAACTTAGCCATCAGCAATTAACCTTATCAGAAACACATAACCATTCACCACTTTCACTATCAATTCTTTCAACCTTCACTACAACTCTCCTCTCAAGGCAAAAAGTGAACTAAATCTTCATTCTTTCTTACAAACTGTTATCCGGCTTCAAGACATTGTATTCAACCTATTTCCAATTGAAATAAATCCATACATACTTGCATAAATTTTGATCCTTCAGATCTTCTAACTCTGCAATCAAGACAACCCTTAACACATAGAAATCAACCTTGCTCAAACATACCATTTCCACAAATATTGCACCCATACCTCTTCCAAACCTTATAAACAACTTTACCAACATTAATTGATCAATTACAATACAAAGCAACCAATCAGATCTCTGCATTCACCGAATTACACAAATCAGGTATTCCATTTAACCCACAATGAATCACCCCTGACAAAATATAGATTTAGGGACCCATTTTGGTCTATTCAAACATACTACAATATCAAATGTGCTTGCTTCAGAAAAAGTAACAAAACAATTGACTGTCACATGGTTAAAGTGCACCAAATAGGTCTAAAATGCAAAGCAACTACCATCAATCCATCTCCACAACCAAGAATAACTGCAAACAGTCTTAGATCATGCTTAAAAACATCATAATAACCAATCTTTTTACCCCATAAGCCTTACCAAAAGCCACAAAACATAAACCCTTGTTTATGCACAAACCAACCTTACCACATGAGGTTTATTAGGAAAGTGTTCTCCAAACCTCATGCCATGTTAAAATTGCTTCAAACACATTGAAAAGCATCTGCACAAACTGTTAAAACCTTCTTACACCTTCATGCATGCCTCTACATCAATCATCACCTTTGGAGCCACTCATTTACATTGGAAAACTCCATTTTTCTATCAGGACAACAACATTCATAATGAAATCTCAACTTCCCTTGCACAAAACAACATACACACACCAAATACAATCTAAAACTAACCTACTCCACTGATTTCCAAGGTCTAAATCAGTGGAGTAGTCAAAAACTCATGTCTAGACTCTCAAACCCCAATATTGAGGGTTTCTACTGAGTTAAGGAAAATTACTTCAAGCAGTAGATATGTTCAGTGGAGTCCTCTCAAATAAGATATAAAGGAAATATAAATCACTATGCTACTTGAAGCAATAAGAATCAAGTCCAAAAGCAACTGAACGGACTGTACAACCAAGAAACAATGGAAATAAATTCTGATTTTTACTAGAATAGGGTACTTTTTATTGAATGAAATCCATCAAGATTACAAGAATGAATCATTTGCTCGCCTTCTCAAGCTTTTTAAAGATGTTTCCAATCCTTTAATTGCCTTTTCAACTTCCCTCATCGAATGAAACTTCCTAAAACTACCTCTTGACCTTTCAACTTCCCGATTTTTGCTTTTTGTTGCATTTTACATAATTGGCAAGTTTCAGCATTTTTTTGCAATTTTTCTTTTTTCCATCTTTTCCCACCTAGTGGCCTATTTGACACTCTAAATACATTATTTATGACCCCACATGACTCCTTTATACACTTTTACATTTGAAAATTCAATTTTTTACAAATTTTCCTTTTGGAGGCATCTAGTGAGCAAGGTGCTCCTGCACCATACAACCAACCAACAAAACCTTTCCAAGTCCCTTGGAAACATGTGGTATCAACCTTGAATATTCATTTTTCCTTCAATCTTGTCTTGGACTGCTTCTGAATCTTTTTCTAACTTGGTTCCAATATTTGTCTTCAACTTTGTCTTCATTCCGTCACTTTGTCTTTGCCTTTGTCTTTTTGCCATTTCTCTTTTTTTTGTCATTGGGTTCACAATCACTTTTCTCCTCAAAAGGACACAGGACTTCCCTTTCACCACTCTCAAATTTCCGTCAACTTTTCCTCAACCAAGGACACAGGACTATCCTTGCAAACTTTCCTCTTTCTTTCACAATTCATCCTTGACCTTCTCTGACCAATCACCTTTTCATCTTCTCAACTACTCCCATTAGTGGAGTACTCTTCAGGCTGCAAACTCAAGTGCTTCTTTAGACAAGTATCCATCTATTTCTTACTGCAACACAACTCAACAACTCAACAAACCAAGCAAGTTCCTCCTTGCTTCCAACTCCTCTCAACTTTCTTCTGCCTTTTCCTTGGCAGCAACCAAGTTATCTTCTCAACCTACACAAACTCACACGAACTCACAACTTCTCTCTACAGCTTAGATGGATCAAGCACCTGCAACCAAACTCAACAACTCAACATCAACAACTCAACCAATCATCAGAATCAGCTAGCTCTGATACCAATTGATGCAAGGGAATCTACCAAAACATCATTCATCTAGGGAACTTTTGTCCCAAACACAATTGGAGAAGATCAAATTGAACAAGCATCTTTGATTCACTAAACTTTTCAACAAAATATCTTCAAATACCACAAAAAATAACATTAACAAAATTGTTTCTTAACCATTACCAGACTCAAAACAACTTAGCCATCAGCAATTAACTTGATCAGAAACACATAACCATTCACCACTTTCGCTATCCATTCTTTCACCCTTCACTACAACTCTCCTCTCAAGGAAAAAAGTCAACTAAACCTTCATTCTTTCTTACAAACTGTTATCAAGATTCAAGACATTGTATTCAACCTATTTCCAATTGAAATAAATCCATACATACTTGCATAAATTCTGATCCTTCAGATCTTCTAACTCTACAATCAAGACAACCCTTAACACATAGAAATCAACCTTGCTCAAACATACCATTTCCACAAATACTGCACCCAGACCTGTTCCAAACCTTATAAACAACTTTACCAACATTAATTGATCAGCTACAATACAAATCAACCACTTAGATCTCTACATGCACCGAATTACACATTCTTGTATTCATGAACTCAATACCCTAGTAGCATGGCAATATGGCTAAATCGGGTATTCCATTTAACCCACAATGAATCACCCCTAACAAAATACAGATTTAGAGACCCATTTTGGTCTATTCAAACATACTACAATATCATATGTGCTTGCTTTGGAAAAAGTAACAAAACAATTGATTGTCCCACGGTTAAAGTGCACCAAATAGGTCTAAAATGCAAAGCAACTACCATCAATCCATCTCCACAACCAAGAATAACTACAAATAGTCTTAGATCATGCTTAAAAACATCAGAATAACCAATCTTTTTACCCCATAAGCCTTACCAAAAGCCACAATACATAAACCCTTGTTTATGCACAAACCAAGCTTACCACATGAGGGTTTATTAGGAAAGTGTTCTCCAAACCTCCTACCATGTTAAAATTGCTTCAAACACATTGAAAAACATATACAAAAACTGTTAAAACCTTCTTACACCTTCATGCATGCCTCTACATCAATCATCACCTTTGGAGCCACTCATTTACATTGGAAAACTCTGTTTTTTTTCTATTAGGACAACAACATTCATAATGAAATATTGACTTCCCCTGCGCACAACAACATACACACACCAAATACAATCTAAAACTAACCCACTCCACCGATTCCCAAGGTCTAAATCGGTGGAGTAGTCATAAACTCCTGACTAGACTCTCAAACCCCAATATTGAGGGTTTCTACCAAGTTAAGGAAAATTACTTCAAACAGTAGATATATTCAATGGAGTCCTCTCAAATAAGATGTAAAGGAAAGATAAATCATTGTGCTACTTGAAGTAATAAGAATCGAGGCCAAAAACAACTGAGGAGATTGTACAACCAAGAAACAATGTAAAGAAATTCTGATTTTTACTAGAACATGGTACTTTTTATTGAATGAAATTCATCAAGATTACAAGAATGAATCATTTGCTCGCCTTCTCAAGATTTTTAAGGATGTTTCCAATCCCTTAACTATATTTTCAACTTTCCTCATCGAATGAAACTTCCTAAAACTACCTCTTAACCTTTCAACTTCCTGATTTTTGCTTTTTGTTGCATTTTACATAATTGGCAACTTTTAGCATTTTTTTGCAATTTTGCTTTTTTCCATATTTTTCCCACCTAGTGACCTATTTGACACTTCAAATACATTATTTATGACCTCACATGACTCCTTTATACACTTTTACATTTGAAAATTCAAGTTTTTACAAATTTTCCTTTTGGAGGCATCTAGTGAGCAAGGTGCTCCTACACCAAAATATTGACTATTTAATACTGCTACATGCTACTAATTCCCAATTATAACCCTATTTTACATGCCAAAAAAAGTAGCTTTCCACAGCTTGATAGAAGAAATCCCTGAAATATAAGTTCCATTTGACTTTGTGATATATGATAACCTTGTTTTATCTTTTTGCATAGAAATGAGTTTCTTGTGAATGGATGGTACAACAATGATGTAGAGTATAATTGTGGTTATGATTGAGGACATAACTTCTTAGGAAATTCTCTAATGGAAGTTCAACTTGATATCATATTTGGGCTGCTGCAGTATTGACTTAATGGATTTATGTTGTAGAATTTTCATAATACATATTACTGCGTTTTTTAATTTTGTATGTTTGATTCTAAAGTTACATAATTTTTGTTGGCGAAAGTTGTCTATTTGAACAATTGCATAGCATAGTTTTTTCTTTTTTATTGAATTAAAGTTGTTGAGAAAAATACAGAGAACCATGGCTATGAGAAAACAATAGCCATAACTAGTATAGCTACATAACAACCATCTAATTAAGATACATATTAGCCCTCCAAAGAAGGGAAAAATGAAAATAGAAACAACAATAAATCTATCACATACCAATTGGAACTAAAGCAAGAGAAAACTGTAAACTAAAACAGTCCCAATTGAATAGTAACCAATCGAAGCATTCAACTGCTTAGGTTCTGGTATCAACTTTAACATCCAATTGATCAACCACATGGTTGATAGTATGATGTATGTCCTTGAAGCATTGATAATTGGATTTGTTCAAACATCCCTCAATACAACGAAGAATTATCCAAGCAGGTTCAGTCTAAGCCAACTTGCAGTTCTGAAAAAGAATCATGGAGGCTTAGTGTATGACATCTCCAACCTAAGGCATAGCACAAGTTTAATGGATTTTTTTTGGGACTAGTATCATAAGGGTATTATTTTAGGTCCTAGGAGGTCAAATTTGCTACTTTGTACACTATAACTTTTTGAACTTACGATGGATCTGTATTTCATTAGGACAATCATAGATGCCATGAACGGATCTTAGTCAACCTGATAGATTGATTGCATATTCTTCAACATAAGCTAGATAATACTATATAAAATTTGATTTACATAGACAAGGCAATGAACTATTTTTGTGTATGATTGCTTATCTATGGGTTGCCATTGTGTTTTGGGAGACATATACTCACCTCACACTATGTTTTCCAACTTGGAATCATATTGTGCATGTATATGGTTGTTGGAAAACATCGGGTGTTTACTATCAAAGCATAATAGTAAATATGGATTGCAATGGAATTGCAACACCATGGTGATTGGAATGCCATGACAAGCCATAAACAAGGCAATGAACTGCTTCTGTGTATGATTTCTTATCTATGGGTTGCCATTGTGTTTTGGCAGACATATACTCACCTCACACTATGTTTTCCAACTTGCAATCATATTGTGCATGTATATGCTTGTTGGAAAACATCAAGTGTTTACTATCAAAGCATAATAGTAAATATGGATTGTCATGGCATTGCAACACCATCGTGATTGGAATGCCATGACAAACCATAGACTAGGCAATGAACTGTTTATGTGCATGATTTCTTATTTATGGGTTGCCACTGTGTTTTGGAGGACATATACTCACCTCACACTGTGTTTTCCAACTTCCAATCGTATTGTGCATGTATATGCTTGTTGGAAAACATTGGGTGTTTACTATCAAAGCATAATAGTAAATATGGATTGTCATGGCATTGCAACACCATGGTGATTGGAATGCCATGACAAGCCGTAGAATAGGCAATGAACTATTTCTGTGTATGATTGCTTATCTATGGGTTGCCACTATGTTTTGGCAGACATATACTCACCTCACACTGTGTTTTCCAACTTGCAATCATATTGTGCATGTATATGCTTGTTGGAAAACATCGGGTGTTTACTATCAAAGCATAATAGTAAATATGGATTGTCATGGCATTGTAACTCCATGGTGATTGGAATGCCATGACAAGCCATAGACTAGGCAGTGAACTATTTCTATTGCTTGTTTATGGCTTGTCATGGCATTCCAAGACCATGGTGTTGGACTGCAATGACAATCCATATTTACAATTATGCTTTGATACATTTTTTCAACAATCCATATTTACTATTTAGCCATGGTGTTGGAAGCCATGACAATCCATATTTACTATTATGCTTTGATAGACTTTTTGCAAGCATGCATAGTTTGTTCAAAAGAACCTATTTTAGGCTTTTAGCCATAGCAGCAAGGCAACGAACTGTTTGATAGATTGCTTTGTTAGACATGTATGAAAAATGTGGTAGCATAGTGAACTATTTCATAAAATGCTTCAAAGAAATTTGGTCTCATGGTGATGGAATGTCATGACAATCCACAATCCATATTGCAATTGCTGCAATATGGATTGTCATGGAATTCCTTCACCACATGACCACATTTCTTTGAGGCATTATATCAAACAATTCACTATGCTACCACATTTTTCATAGATGTCTACCAAAGCATTCTATCAAACAGTTCACTACCTTGCTGATATGGCTAAAAGCCTAAAACAAGTTGTTTTGAACAAGCTACGCATGCTTACAAAAATTCTATCAAAGCATAATAGTAAGCAACAACATAGACAAGGACATGAAGTGTTTCATAAAATGCCTAAAAGAAATGTGGTCACGTGGTGATGGAATGCCATGACAATCCATATTGCTACCTTGTTGTTATATGGATTGTCATGGCATTCCATCACCATGAGACTAGAGTTCTTTGAGGCATTTTATGAAACAGTTCACTGCCTTGTCTATGCTACCACATTTTTCATACATGTCTACCAACGCATTTAATCAAACAGTTGAGTGCCTTGTAGCTATGGCTAAAGGCCTAAAGCAGGTGCTTTTGAACAAGCTACACATGCTTGCAAAAAATCTATCAAAGCATAATAGTAAATTATTGAACATAGTAAACCTATTAATGACAACCCAAAAATCCAATCACATGAACTCAATCAAGTACCCCTTAAAAGGAAACTTAATTACACTCAAGCATAATGAACCTTTGCAGACATGAGTAAACTTGTCATAAACTTTGCATAATGAACCTCATATAGGGTTGAAGAACAAACTTGCAAGCAATGAAAGAATGCAAAACAACTTCAAACAAACTCAATGGGCTTCAAAACATGTAATTGATTTGTAACCTTTCATTTTGACCATATACCTTTGATGCAGAATATTATGCTTTTGACATTGGTTTAGATCCTTGTAGAAGCATGAAAATCTCATCAACAAACACCAATCATGTCTTTATGCCAAAAACCTATCCACTGAATACCTTAGAGTCACAACATCAAAATGTATTAACCATCAAGAATAATATGTGAATGATGAATGTGCAATGAGTACTTGTTCAATACCTTTGACTTTTTCATGAAACAACTATGTCAAACTTTTGCAACAACTATCAATATCTTTTGCACCAACACCATGTGAATGAGTGAACAACAAGGACCTTGACATGAATATCAACAACTACTTTGGTTGTAGATCACCAAATGAATGAATAATCTCTTTGAAACCAATCCATGAGAGTTCACAATGAAACAACTCACTCTACATGCAGTTGGCATCAAACACCTTTTGCATTACCAACTCCATTTACCTTTGACATCAATGACAAACAACATCAGCATAGACACGTCTGAAAAATGTTGAAGTATACATAAGGCATGTGGTCTATTTGAAGTATACAAGTAGAACACAACATTGTAACTCATATGTTTGTTAATCACAACAACTAAGAACACTTCTGTAACACTTTTCAAGCAAGAAGATACATATTTCAAACTTCTATATGAACATGTTAACACTTGAGATCTGTAAACACCAATTGTAAACCTCAATTGTGTCTAAGAGCTAGAAGATAATGCATGCATGAAATGAAACAAACTCACATTGAACATGGACTCTTGATATGGTTGTTGCCCTCAGTCTTTGATTGCATAACCTTGATATTTCCTTCATATTTTTCTTCGTATGGTATGGTGTGAATCTTGTTATGATAGATGAAGGTATGTTTGAGTTTTAGATAGATAATGATATGTGAGATTTAGAAATATGAATAACCTAGGTGGGTGCAACGAAGAAAGGAATGCGACGCATTGATTAGATGCAAGCAAAGCATATAAATGGCTTATGAAAAGTATTCGATATGGGATGAAAGGATATGAAAGATTGGATATGAAAATGAATGGAATGGAAATGCTATCAATTCATCATTTTTGAGTTGTAGATAGAAAATGATATGCAAGATTCAGAAATATGAATGACCTAGGTGGATCCAAAGAAGAAAGGAATGCAATGCATTGATGTGATGCAAGGAAAGCATATAAATGGCTTATGAAATGTATTTGAAATGGGAGGAAAGGATATGGAAGGTTGGATATGAAAATGAATGGAATGGAAAGGCTATGAAGTGATCATTTGTTTCATCATAGACTGGAATGATTCCCCCTTTGTTATCAGTTATGCTTTTTGTAATCATCATAGGGTGGACTGACTCAATACACACACATAAGAAAGACTCATGCCCCATTCCTCACTCTCCTTCGTACACAAGGTGTAGAGATCCTCGAGCTTCCTCAAAATGTGACAAGAAAAGAAAAGTTATAAAAAGATAATGATATTAATGGAGACAAGAGACAAGAGTTAAGATAAAGCACAAGTTGTCATGCATGCAATATGAAATTGACAAATATGCAAGATCATGATAATGAAAAAATGCAAATGCTAATGCATATGATAAGGACCAGTCCACAAAACAGTTGTAGGATGAAAAACACAGTGGGTTGTGACTCAGTAAAGCCCAATGTTTTAGTATGTTAAAGAGTTTATGGTTTGTTTAAATGTGTTACTCATAATAATTATAATGCAATGATAAGTAAGAATTTAAATGATAATGATAGACAAGATCTTATTCCTTAGTCAAGCTGAAAATCAAAGGGGATATGGATGGATAGGGATCAATGATATGGGTTAATGATAGGACATGTAAGGATACACCCCATATGGAGGATGAAGATAGATGGATCAAGATATTTAATGCTATGTTTGGAGGGAACCAATGACAAGGGAACCCAAAATGTTTGCTCTTATACAAAGGAGAAATAGAGGACCTATGGAGGACTCCAAAGATGGCATGTCAAAGTAATAACATGCCCCCATGGTAAGAGGTATGACAAGTTATAACAACATGACATGGATATGGAAGATAAATGGACATGAAAGGAAACATGACATGGACAACAAGTGATATGGAGGATGGAAGACACACATGGTATAAAGCATGCATTAGATTCAATTTCTTGCTATTTTTCCCCAATACTTTATGTAAGATCAAAGGAAGGTGGATGGATAAAGTGGATAGCATGGAATATAAATGAAGGAATATGATGGCTAAGTGGGAATAGGATAATCAATAATGTATCGTATGAATGGAAAAGTCTTTCCCCCAAGTGTACAAGCAAGGGTATGTGTATGGATGTGAAAGCTAGTGGATATGAATCGATATGAATGGCCATGGAAATGGAAGCTGATGAAGGTGTATGGATATGAATGGAGGACTCAATTGTCTCTTTTTGGAAGATAGTACCCCACTAACTAAATGTTTCTTATAGATCATGGCTAACATATTCCCACTTAAAGACGTTGGTAGGAAAATTGGTAAAGATAATGGAATGGATAGGGGTAGGCAGAAGGGGGTTAAGGATTCATGTAAAGGATTGGATTAAAGCTATGGAATGAGGGATGAATCTTGGATGGAAGTATGGAATGAAGTCGTTATGATGGAATGTGGGCAAGAAAAACATTGGCACACACCTTGAAGGGTGGTGAAAGTTGAAGGATTGAGAGTGGGTTGGGATAATAAAGTTGGGCATATAAGGACAGAAAATGGATTTGGAGGATGAATAATGGAGGAATGGACGATGGTGGAATAATGGAGTCTTTTGTATTAGCAAGTAGGGATACCAATTTTGATTTTTTATTTGAATGCATGGATTTTTTTACTTTCTGTGGAACCCACGTTGTTTTCACTTTTCATTTTTCTTTATAGCCTTTTCATTTTTTCTTAATAGGCACCTTCCATTTTCTTGGAAGTGTTTTTCTTTTGATTTTGGAGCATATTTTTCTTTATTTTGGAATGTCTTTTTAGTGAGACATGATGATATTTAGGTTTTTGTGGATTCTTTGATTTATGCATTTCTTGTTTGGTGTCCCAATTGCTTGGACATATAGGTATTTTATGAAATGAGAGGATTTTGAAGTAGAAGGTGTTGGAAAGAATTCAAGGGTATGTGCCTTTGTTGTTCTTGAAAGGGAACCTAAGGATATGCATTAGGAACATATGGGCCCATGATGGATGGAAGGGTTCGTGGATACGGTCTAACAATAGATGGCGAAGATGATGGAGGAGGTGGACGTATTGATCTAAAGGGAGGTCTCTTGTGTTTGAAAGAGCTACCAATGTCTTAAGAAGGAGGTATGCAGCCAAGGTCATAATAATACACAAAGTGTTTTCCAGTAACAATATTTTTTCATCTCCCCCACTTGCTCTCCAACCTTTCGCTTTCAACCTGCAAAATGAGAAAACACACAACACAAAGTGTTTTCCAGTAACAATACTTCTTACATATTAAAACACATGTCTTAACGGGAGAAGCTAACTCATAAACAAAAAGAACCTAGATGTATGTAACATGATATCGTACCCCCCATACCCCATGCCACACGGTGGATTAAAGGTATCGACAAAAAGACTTGACAAACGACTAGTCGCGTGCCATTAGGTGGTGTCACTGAAAAAGTATGTGTGACCCAGTGGGAAAGTCAAAAAGCTAGACAAAATGCACCTAACATTATGTGGGTTGCAGATTTCGAAAAACTAGTGTTTTGCAACCAAGAATTTTACAAAATAGTATGAATGCAATTTAGACATTAAAAACAATGTGAGTATGAGTTGTCATTTTCAGAGCATTTTTTTTGGCACGGGAATTGGAGGAAAAATGACGTGTGTGTTTTCAGTTTGGACAAAGAAGGGGGAAAACACTCTGTGTTTCATGTCCGCACATTGAAAGCTAAAGGTTGGAGTGCACATGTAGGAGTTGGAAGAGAAAATGAATGTTTTGAAACCTGGAATTTAACAAAATGGTATGAATGTAATTTAGACAGTACAAATGTAATGAAAGGAACCTTATAACAAGACTTATGCAGAATTAAAATTGTGTTTCTATTTCTTAATATGATCCAAATATACATGCACAGTGTGATTGCAAGTTGGAAAACACAGTGGGAAGTGAGGTGATAACATGATTTACAAAACCTCCAACACACAAAATGTTGTAAAACCCTCTACACACTAAAGCCAAGTACCTTACTGGTTGTCTAGAAAATGGTGCCTATCACCACACTCCTACGGTCTAAATAACACAAAGCTTTTCAATACGTACATAATGTTTTGGAAAATTCTAGGATGCAAAACACTATGTTTTACAAAACCTGCAACCCACCTAATGTTTCAAAACCATTTAGACACCTGTATTTGAGGGATGTTTAGGCACATTTTGTCTATTTCTCTACACGAACACCTGCAAATCCATTTCCATTTTCCTCGGTCGCACGTCCCTCCCTAAACAGCAAGCTGCAAAATCAAAATGTGGAAAATGGCGATGCGCCAAGGCGAGGAATGCGTTTGAGGGGTTTGTCCTACAACACCATTTTCCTCCCACACATCCCCACCCACCAAACTGGAAAATGAAAAAGTGGAAAATGGCAATGTTAGGTATGTTTCTTCTAGCTTTTTGACTTTCCCACCAATTGTGCATCCTTTTCTAGTGACGAACACATGATGACACGCAACTAACCGTCCATCAAGTCTTTTCATCGGTGCATTTTGTCCACCACGTGGGATGGGGAATGGGGGTTATGATATAATGTTACATACATAGGTTTGTTTTGTCTACACTTTAGCTTCTCCCCTAATGGTATACTATACCATTATTAAAGGATGATTCATATAATATACCAGTATTTGAGGGAACAACTGATAGGAAATAGTATGTTTTCCAACACTGCAAATAATGCGAGCATTTTATTTAAACACAACAATGGAAGGTGCAATTTTGAAGAAATTCATACTATTTTGTAACATTCCATGTTGCAAAACCATATGTGTTAAGAAGAAAACAACCCGCCATGAGACAACCCCTTACATTTAAACAAGGAGATTCAAACAACTAAAACCCAACATTGCATTTTCCAAATTACAATTATTTTGTACACTTTTTTTTTCAATCATGGGAAATTTAAACACAACAATGGAATGTGTGATTTTGAAGACATTCATATTGTTTTGTAACATTCCATGTTGCAAAACCGTAGGTGTTAAGAAGCAAGACAATGTGTTTTCCAACACTACAAATAATGTGAGCATTTTATTTAAACACAACAATGGAAGGTGTGATTTTGAAGACATTCATACTATTTTGTAACATTCAATGTTGCAAAACTGTATGTGTTAAGAAGCAAGCAACCCACCGTGAGACAACCCTTTACATTTAAATAAGGAGATTCAAATAACTGAAACCCAACATTGTGTTTTCCAAATTACAACTATTTTGTGCACTTTTTCTTTCCAATCATGAAAAATTTAAGCATAACAATGGAAGGTGTGATTTTGAAGACATTCATACTGTTTTGTAACATTCCATGTTGCAAAACCATAGGTGTTAAGAAGCAAGACACAGTGTTTTCCAACACTGCAAATAATGCAAACTTTTTATTTAAACACAACAATGGAAGGTTTGATTTTAAAGACATTTATATTGTTTTGTAACATTTAATGTTGCAAAACCGTACATGTTATGAAGCAAGCAACCCACCGTGAGACAACCCTTTACATTTAAACAAGGAGATATAAATAACTAAAACCCAACATTGTGTTTTCCAAATTACAATTATTTTGTGCACTTTTTCTTTTCAATCATGCAAAATTTAAACACAACGATGGAAGGTGTGATTTTGAAGACATTCATACTATTTTGTAACATTCCATGTTGCAAAATTGTAGGTGTTAAGAAGCAAGACAATGTGTTTTCCAACACTGCAAATAATGTGAGCATTTTATTTAAACACAACAATGGAAGGTGTGATATTGAAGACATTCATACTATTTTGTAACATTCAATGTTGCAAAACCGTACGTGTTAAGAAGCAAGCAACCCACCGTGAGACAACCCTTTACATTTAAAGAAGGAGATTCAAATAACTGAAACCCAACATTGTGTTTTCCAAATTACAATTATTTTGTGCACTTTTTCTTTTCAATCATGCAAAATTTAAGCACAAAAATGGAAGGTGTGATTTTGAAGACATTCATACTATTTTGTAACATTCCATGTTGCAAAACAGTAGGTGTTAAGAAGCAGGACAGTGTGTTTTCCAACATTGCAAATAATGCGAGCATTTTATTTTAACACAACAATGGAAGGTGTGATTTTGAAGACATTCATATTGTTTTGTAACATTCAATGTTGAAAAACTGTACGTGTTAGGAAGCAAACAACCCATCATGAGACAACCCTTTACATTTAAACAAGGAGATTCAAATAACTGAAACCCAACATTACATTTTCCAAATTACAATTATTTTGTGCACTTTTTCTTTTCAATCATGTGAAATTTAAACACAACAATGGATGGTGTGATTTTGAAGAAATTCATACTGTTTTGTAACATTCCATGTTGCAAAATCGTAGGTGTTAAGAAGCAAGATAGTGTGTTTTCCAACATTGCAAATAATGCGACCATTTTATTTAAACACAACAATGGAAGGTGTGATATTGAAGACATTCATACTATTTTGTAACGTTCAATGTTGCAAAACCGTACGTGTTAAGAAGCAAGCAACCCACCCTGTGACAACCTTTTACATTTAAAGAAGGAGATTCAAATAACTGAAACCTAACATTGTGTTTTCCAAATTACAATTATTTTGTGCACTTTTTCCTTTCAATCATGCAAAATTTATACACAACAATGGAAGGTGTGATTTTGAAGATATTCATATTGTTTTGTAACATTCCATGTTGCAAAACCGTAGGTGTTAAGAAGCAAGACAGTGTGTTTTCCAACACTAAACAATGCGAGCATTTTATTTAAACACAACAATGGAAGGTGTGATTTTGAAGACATTCATACTGTTTTGTAACATTCCATGTTGCAAAACCATACGTGTTAAGAAACAAGCAACCCATTGTGAGACAACCCCTTACATTTAAACAAGGAGATTCAAACAATTGAAACCCAACATTGTGTTTTCCAAATTACAATTATTTTGTACACTTTTTTTTTTCAATCATGCAAAATTTAAACACAACAATAAAATGTGTGATTTTGAAGACATTCATACTATTTTGTAACATTCCATGTTGCAAAACCGTAGGTGTTAAGAAGCAAGACAGTGTGTTTTCCAACACTACAAATAATGCGAGCATTTTATTTAAACACAACAATGGAAGGTGTGATTTTGAAGACATTCATACTATTTTGTAACATTCCATGTTGTAAAACCGTACGCGTTAAGAAGCAAACAAACCACCATGAGATAACCCCTTACATTTAAACAAGGAGATTCAAACAACTAAAACCCAACATTGCATTTTCTAAATTACAATTATTTTGTGTACTTCTTTTTCCAATCATGCAAAATTTAAACACAACAATGGAATGTGTGATTTTGAAGACATTCATACTATTTTGTAACATTCCATGTTGCAAAACCGTAGGTGTTAAGAAGCAAGAAAATGTGTTTTACAACACTACAAATAATGCGAGCATTTTATTTAAACACAACAATGGAAGGTGTGATTTTGAAGACATTCATACTATTTTGTAACATTAAATGTTGCAAAACCGTACGTGTTAAGAAGCAAGCAACCCACTATGTCACGTCTCAGAATTTGATGTTGCTTGTTTTTACTTTAAATGGAACTAAAATATGAATAATTATGTGTGGTAAAATAAATGATGTGTTATTTGAATGATGGAATAAGTGAGTGTTTATTTTATTTTAGAAAAATGAAATGGAATAAATACTATTTATTTAAAAATGATGCAATATAGAGAATGTTATCTAGAATAATAAATTATATTGTTTTGATTTATATTTTTTTGGACACTAATCTATTAATGGGTGTCTGAGTTTACATGAGTTGCAGGTTGTTGAAGACCAAGAGTGTGGTTAAGGTAGAGAAGGTTAGCTACCTGGCAGGGTTAAGATGGAATGGTTCCTCTCGCACACACGCACTTAGTAACATATAGTTGCATTTAGGATTTTATTTATTTAATTGTTTTATATTGCTCTTACCTTATAGTTGTTAATTAAATTAATTAGTGGTAAATTAAAAGTGCATAGAAATAAAATCATTTGTTTTATTTTATTTTAATTAGAAAACTAAATGTTATTTATTCATTATTTGAGGATAATTGTGTTGCATCCAAAGTAAATCTTGTTTTCTTAAAAATTAGATTTATTAGAAAAACTTGAAATAAAACTTGCAAAAAGATGGGAAATTTTTTGAAAACAAATTGATAAGATAGAAAGCATTAAAAGGAATAAAAATAAGAGAAAAGATGTTAAAATTAGAAAAAAAAACAAAAAAAAGAATAAAAACAAAGCAAAATAAAGATGGAAAATAGAGGAAGAAAGTAAAAAAAATGTAAATAAAAACTCTTATTTTCTCAACAAGAGGATTCATTCTGAATTGGAGATTCATATTTTACTTCTTCTATCTTTCTTTCTGCAAAGCAATAACTGAACAAGAATAGTGAAGTTAAATAACATTTGGGAAGAAGAAGTAGAAGGGAGAAAGACAAAAGAATAAGAGAAGAATCATCAAGGATAGCATATTTACCAGGTTTTTAATCATTATTCCACTATATTTGTAATTCATTTTGAGTAGATAAATGGATTGTTTTTGTGTCTTGTGAGAAACATTTAAATTCATGATACCCAATTGAGTATACACATTGAAAAATATGCCATTAATGAGAAAACTTCAATTATTTTTCTGTCTAAAAATTATAAATCATGGCTGTAGAGGTCTATATTTTTCTTATTCTTCTACACAATATATATATATAATATATATATATATATAATATATATATATATATATATAATATATATAATATATATATATATATATATATATTACATACATAGATCATATTTTTGCTTATTGATTTCAATTCTGAGACATAATTTGATTTATTTTTTTACTTAAAATTCATCATATTATATATATGTATATAGATTATACTGCTTTGTAGAATATATATACATATACATAATATGATTATAAATACATATTAGCAAACATATATTGCATCAATGTCTTAATTCCTTTCCTGGGAGATTATTTACATGGTTTTTTTCAAAATAGATATATAGAAGATTTTTGTATGCAGTCTAAGCTGCAAGGGAAGAGTGTTGTGGAGAGGGTGTTGCCCTCCCACAGTGGTTGCGCCCCAAGAGGAGGCTAACGCCTTCCTCCTCCCAAAGCCATGGGGCATTCATTGCGTGTTGTATTTTGAACTATATTAAATTTGAAACTTGCGTTTGATTCCTTCAAGTTGTTCTTCTTTATTGGAGTTTGATTTTGAATAAAACTTGTTGTATATAAATTGTTGCTTGCATTCTGTGAAGAAATAGATATGTATATACACTTAAATATATATATATGTGTGTGTGTGTATGTAAATATATATATTAAGAATTTTGTATTTGTTGTATATAATTTTGAATATAAATGATATGTATATATTCTGAGATTTTATTTCTGTTATAATGGATATTTTCTTGAAAATATATATATATATAATTCTTGAAAAGAATATTTTAATCCGATTATGAAAGCATTTTTTTTTTTGATCGATAAGAGAGTTCATAGATTATATTGATTTAACAATTTTACATTCGTTTGCATGAGCAAGAAGACATATATTGAAACCCACCACCATAGCCACCAAAACCGGGCTTACTAACCCATAATATGGAAACCCAACAAACAACACCAACCATCATAACCGGGCCTACAGACCCCAAAACACCAAAATACCCACCAACAGAGTTGCCATGAAAATTTTAGACCACTAAACCAAAATTTTGAAACCTAACCAGCCATAGAACAGGCAACTAGGAAGAGACATAACTAATAAACCCTAAACCAAGAGAACATACTAACAGACACAGAAACCCGAAGCCAGTTACCAGACATTTTGTTGTGCGAACAGATGAAAATCACATTTCCATGTTGAGTTCATCGAAGGAACCAAATGAAATTCCTTCATCAAGAAGGCAACTCCAGCATTTTCCAACCGTCTATGCTCCATTAACTCGAACCCAAAAACATCCAATAGGAACAGGTAATAGTTTACCAGTGCATCAAGATCTTCAAGCAAATGTAGGTCGCGAGGGCGCGAAATTCCTTTCCCTAGGCGCGCAACAGGCAACACTCTGTCCAAGCCCGCCAGCATATCTTTCCTGAAAAGCCTTCGCATGATTATCTTGGCATCTCCCTTCGAGACCCCGACATCCAAAAGACCCGCCAACACCCTGGAAGAGATGTCTAAATTGAGCATGTAGCCTTCGACATTCTCCATAAACCTCTTTCCTGCAATGCAGGAGATGGTCGCAAAGATCAGGTAATTTGGGTTTTTAATGAGACGTTGAAGGCGAAGCGTGGTGATCTTCCCTTCAAAGGCAATCTGCCTCTTAGAACCTTTCAAAGCAACTGGTGTTTCCAAACCCCACATTTCCAAATCCTTGCCAGACACCAATAGAATGAACCTGCTCATTTTCCAACCACACGGCAATGAAAAAAACCAGCAATGTGTGCAAATAAAATTGCCTTCCTGCGTGCGCCAACATGATATCCTTCCCACGGGCATATCATCCTTTTAAAGCCAACCAGATAATGAACGTCGATGGGTAATTATGAGGATTACAGGTACCAGAACCTTCCCTCAAACCATGAAACTTCTTAAAGATTGAAGGATTCTAGATTTTCCACCACTCACGGGTAAAGACAATTGGTAATTGGCAGAGCCCGTATCAAACACTGCATAAAGCTCCCGTTTCCCAAGATCCTGGCCACCTCACCCATCGGAGGTGAGGTGGCGCCCACCCAGACACCCACATCAATTACTTTGCCATTAAATTTTCCTAGAACACTTCCTTAATTGAAAACTCGTCAGCACCCAAGTAGATAGAGAATCAGCCTCCTAATTTCCTTCTCTCAAAATGTGAGATTTCATAGTTTTCAAACTGGCCCAACAAAGCATTAAGTTTCCAATTTTGGAATTTGCCTGAACGCAAAGCATTGATTACAAGCAATGAATCCCCTTCTATGCAAATATTCTTGATGTTTAACTCTAAACACCAGGTAAGTCCTAGTGCAACAGCCTGCAATTCTGCCCAATTATTAGTTCCAATCTTGAGTGGGGAGGTAAGTTTGCCAACCATCTCACCAAGCCAATTCCTGATAATACACCCAGCCCCCAACTGCCCAGGATTTCCTGTGGCAATGTCGTCAAAGTTTAACTTGTACCAGCCATGGTTAGGCGGGTGCCATTTAACTGTCTTCCTTTCCAATTCTACCATCTTTCCACCTGGCCCAATTTGAGAAGGAATTAACAATCCATACCATTGCTTTGAAACTTTTGCATCCCAACTTGAAAAAAGAGAGATTGATTTTGAATTCTCGAAAATCCTTGAATTCATCAATTCAACCATATAGGTTTCTAATTTGTTCATAAAAGATGGTAATGCTAATGCGTTGTCCTTGAAGATGCACCGATTTCTTTCCTTCCAAACCTCCCACAACAACATTGAAGGGCTCGACCACCAGAACCCAGCAAGGGTCGAACCTTTGCCTATTCTTGGCCAGCCCTTTAACCAATCTTTCAAGTTTCTTGGAGAAACAGTTGTAAGACATAGCTTCAAGCAGAGTCATTCCCAACAATGTTTAGTAAATGGGAAAGTGAGAAACAGGTGATCATTAGTCTCTTCCGCTGCTTTGAGAAGCACACATCTTGAAGGGCCATTAAAACCAAATTTTTGTAACCTTTCAGAAGTTAGGACTCTACCCTGAACAGCAACCCATGCAAAAATTCTAGCCTTGGGGAGGCAAAATTTATTCTAACACAAATCGCCAGAAATGTCTTCCATAGATTCCAATTCCTCAGAGAGTAAGCCATACCCTTCTTTGGCTCGGTAAAAACTAGAAGGAGAGCCACACCATTGAAGCACATCCTTGCCACCTCTGAGACTGAAGGAACATTGTTTGATGATTTCCTTAAAGGTATTAAGCTCTACTTCGCTTAGACCTAATTCTGAGGGGTCTTTCCACTGCCAAGCCAGAATACCATTTGAGTCCTCAATTACCAGATAATCTCCGACATTATGACCCTAGATCCATTTTGAAACTTCTTTCACATTGTACAAAGAAACCTCATCTGCGAGCTTGCAATAACCACCCCAGGAATCTTCCCAAAATAAAGCTTGACCACCATCACCTAAGTCCCACGAAAGAAAATCCACAATTTGCTTCCTACAATTGCAAATGAAGTTCCAAACCCGAGATCCCTTAGGAAGGGATCGGGAAGAGAAGAAGCTTAACGGGTTGTTCTGTAGATACTTTGCAGTTAGGATTTTTACCCATTTCCGATCCTGGTGTTCATAAATTTGCCAAGCCAGTTTTCCTCCTAAGGCTTTATTTTGGAGAGAGAGTTTTTTTATGCCAGCCCCTTCCGCTTCTCTAGATCTACAAACCTTTTCCCAACTTATTAAAGAGATATTTTTCTGATCCGAAGCCCCCTGCCAAAACAATTGTCTCAATTTTTGACTGAGTTTGTCATTTACGTGCCCAGGAAGGGGTAGACATGACATCATATAGATTGGGAGGGAGGCCAGAACTGATTTGATTAAGGTTAACCTACCAACCCATGAAATACATCTTCCTTTCCATGAGGATAGTCTCTGATTGATCTTAGATAACAGAGGGTCCCAAAGTTTTCTCGAATTCTGTCTAGTTGCCAAGGGCAGACCCAGATATTTGCATGGCAGCTTCCCTTTTCTAAATTTGAGTACATTCAAAATCTGTTTTTCCAAAGTAGGATTAGTAAAGAAGAAGAAAAGTTCAGATTTTTTTGAACTTACCTCTTGTCCAGAAGCCTTTGAATAGTTTGTGAGGATTTTTTTAAAGGATCTCGCTTATGAGACTTCTGCTTTCCCCAGTAGCAAGTTGTCATCAGCAAACTGTTGGTGGGTTACAGACAGCATGTTACTCGTTATTTGAACTCCTTTTAATTTTCCTTCAAGGTTTTCCTGAGCAAGGGCGTGACCCAAAGATTCTGCCATTAAGATGAATAAAAAGGGGGATAAAGGGTCCCCTTGCTGTAACCCCCTAGAAGCTTCAAAGAAACCAAACAGAGAGCCATTAATCAAAATCGAGTACCTTGGGCAAGCAATCCATCCAAAAATCCAGTTGAGCCAAAAGGTGGAAAAACCAAAGGCTTCCAACGTTTTGAAAAGAAATCTCCAGTTAACTTTATCATAAGCTTTCTTGATATCCAGCTTGAGAAGCATGGAAGGAACCCGTGTGTTTTGAATTGAGTGAATGGCTTCCTGAGCAATGATAACCCCATCAAAGATTGAACACCCAGGAACAAAGCCCGTTTGTTCTTCTAAAATCAAATCTGGTAACAACACTTTAAGCCTATTTGCAACTGCCTTGGCCAAAATTTTGTATGTTGTATTACACAGCAAGATAGGCCTGAAATCTTCAAGTTTGTCTGGTTTCTCCTTCTTAGGAATGATGGCGATGAAGGTGTTGTTGAGTTCTTTTAAAGCACATCCTAATGCTCTTGAGTCTTCAATTGCCTCCACCACATCAGCACCAACAATTTCCCAACAATGTTGAAAGAAGGCTCCTGGGAAGCCATCAGGTCCCGAGGATTTGTCTGGATGTAGCTGAAAAAGAGCAGTCCTTATTTCTAGATCTGAAAAAGGTTTATTAAGAAACCTGTTTTGTTCATCCGAAACCAATTTGGGGATATGAAGCAAAAACTCATTTTGATTCTGTAAGTTAGAACCCTCCCAGTCATTTAGGAGATTTTGAAAGAAATGTATTGTAGCATCTGCAATAGGACCGGGTTGGTCAATTCAACTTCCATCTTCCATTTTTAGGCAAGAGATTTTATTTCCTCCACGTCTGATTTTTGTGGAGTTATGAAAAAAATTAGTATTTCTATCCCCATCCTGCAACCACAATTCACAGGATTTTTGTCTCCAGAACACCTTTTCTTTTGCTAAGATATCGTTCCAGCTTATTAAAAGATCTTTTTCCTTAAGAAATAAATCATTATCCATACCTCTCTGGATTACTTATTCAAAACTGAGAGCTCTTCTTCAATGTGCTTTTTTTCTACAAATATGTTCTCAAAGCTGGATTTATTCCACTCTTTCAGCCTTTGCTTTATGTACTTTAACTTGGAGGACAAAGTGAACATTTTTGTCCCCACGACATCAATTTCGACCCACCACTGCTCTATGAGTGTCAAAAAAATTTGATCCTTTAACCACATTTTTTTGAATTTAAAAGGACATCTTGTAGGACGCCCATCATCAACAATATCCAGAGAAACCGGAAAATGATCTGAGCCAGGGCACAGCATAATTTTACAATCCAGAGAGAAAGGAAGGGATGCTAGATTTCCTTTGAGAAGATATCTATCAAGTTTCTCCGCAATAGAACAAAACCCATACCTCCTATTTGTCCAAGTGTACAAACCATTCATCAAGGGTAGATCAACAATATGATTCCTAGCCACAAATGCTTCAAAGTCAATTTGCGATTGGAGCTTCCTAGACACCCCCCCTCTTATCACTCGAGAGCAAGATTGCATTGAAATCCCCATCGACTATGAAGTGATCAGACATCCAATTATTACAAAAATGCTCAATCTCAGCCCATACCACCTGTTTTGCAATACAAGATGTAGGGCCATAAACATTAATCAGGACAAACTGTAAGTTGGAAACCAAAATTTTAACTGAACAAGCTAACCATCTATTACCCCCCAGCTAATTTTTCTAATGTTACCAAATTGGGCCGCCAAATAGTAATCAAGCCCCCAGATGCACCATCTGCTCCAACCTCTAACCAATTCCAGGGGCCCATCCTTTTTCCGAAAGCCAATACACCTTCTTTGTCAAGCTTTGTTTCCTGGAGCATACAAACTTCAGCCTGTGAAGCAACAATTTGATTCTTCACAAGGCGTTTCTTGTTAGGGGCGTTTAAGCCCCTAACATTCCAAGTAAATATTTTCATTGTTCTTTAGGAAGGGGAGTCCCCTTCCCTACTTTCAACAAATCCACAATCTTCTTCTGACCGGCTGCTTCTCCATCAATCTTCAACTTGACCACATTTGGAACTCTGCCTCTCTTTTTGTGATCACCACAGTCCGACAACAACACTTCATTATCGAATTGACATATGCCCATCCCTTCTTGTGCTGCCACATTTGAAAAACCTTAATCTATTTTTCCATCTAAAACCTCATCCATTATCCCTATATCTTCCAGCCAACCTTCTTCTTCTGTATTAAAAGGATCTCCCTGAGTCTCCCTAGCTTCCTGTGCAAGCTCTACAAGTTCTTTGCTAAACTCAATCAAAGAGTTCAAATTCTCCTTTCTTAAATTGTTATCAATGATAACTAGTGCATCATTGAATTTTTCATTAAGGGCTTTGTTAATGTCCACTGTATGTCCCAAATTTTGTGACCCTTCCTAAAATTTGGACTCATCATTTTCAGATTTGGAGTGCTCCAAAGCATCAATAGGCAACTCTTCTTTAACTCCATGTCCTTCTAGGGTTTCTGAGGCTTGCTTGCCAGGCAACTCACTTTCCCTTGAAAGTGGATGATCCCAATCCCTCCAGCCCAAAGTTCCAACCCAACTACCAAAGGGTTTAGGTTCAAAAACCAGAGGTAACCTAAGAACTCCCCATTCTGTATGAATCTCCATCTCTTTCCACCTCGGGCTGCTTGGAGAATTCTCCACGCAGATTCACACATAGGTGTTGATACCATCTTCATCCATCCACTCATCCGCACAAACATATTTTCCCAATTTATTACCAATGTCTACTAAAATGTTTTTATGCCAAAATTCATAAGGGAGTTTTGGTATTTTATACCAATCTTGAATATATGTAAGCTGATGTTTGAGCGGATCGAAACCAATTTCCCATTTACGCATGTAGAAACCAAAACCATCCATTAGCCAGATTCCCTCCATTATCTTGGAGCGAATAGCACCAGAAGGGAAAATAACCATAAAAATCCATTCGCCAAGTATTTGAAATTCATCTCCGTGCCCCACCTACCCTGCCACCAACGAATCAGGGAGTCCCAATTCAGATTAGAGCCGAACCATTTCATTATGATACCTAACTCCTCCAAGTGCTTAATTGAGGGGCCTAACCAATTGGAGCTCATGACAAAGGTTCTACAATCCTCCCGGCCGAGCTCCGTCTCCTTGCTAAAAGAGCTGGTATTTTGTTCTTCCCTTCTACCCTTCCATTTTGAAGATTTTGAATTTGAATTTTTCTCCTACCAATTTACTTCAGTCGTTCCCCTTTTGCTTCAATTACCATTTTTCCTTCGCCACCCAGACCTAAACACATGAGGAGATCCATTGTTGTCTTTTGTCTGACCTTCCTCTTTAGACGGAATCTTCCTCGATCCCCAATCCCCTGGAGATTTACGCGAAGGAAATGAACCTGCCTTTGTCTCGCCATTCTTCACCCTCTATTCAACACCCTTCTGTGTATTTTCGCTCTTGGTGTGCTGCTCCGCCATTTTCCATTGATTATGAAAGTATTTAACTTAGATGTAAAATTATAATTCTATATTTTTATTTCAATTGAAAATTGAACAATAGAATCTTTATGCAAACTAAAAGCTTTAGAAACACATATAGTTGCTATTTTTATGTGAATATAAGGTAGTTGATTGAATGGAATTGTAGAACTAAATGTGAGCAATTTGTCTTTTTATGGATTATTTCAATATTACTAGAATTGAAAACATAGACACCCATTAGTGAACTTAGAATAAAAAATGTTTCTGAAAGAACCATTGAGTCGTAAACACTTGATTTTAAAACAAACTATGAGATTCCATGCAAGTTCTCTTTTATGAGTTTACTTCCGAGACAGGATGCCGAATGTGGGCTCCAAGAGATGGCAATTTTCCTTTTCAAAACTACCATTTTACTTTTATTGCTTGGCCAAGCTAAATGTACTAGTGAAATAGATGGATTAAAATCCTAGAATTATATATTATATATGTCTCTGCCACATCCTGAATGCAAGTAATATGTCATTCTAGTATTAGGAATTGCATATAGGCATCATAAACGCATCAATAGTTCCCTCCTACTTACACCGTTCCAGGTTGATAGGCTCCTCGTGCAAGATCGGTGCTTTCTTCGAGCTAGGAAGAAACTCGAGGAAGTTTAGTGCTTCGTGGTTGGGCAGAAAAAGTGCCTTAACCTAACTCTTAGCCTCGGCTTGCGGAAGACCAGCAGAGTCATGGCAATTGAGGACCAAGATTTCTTCATCATATGGATATATTCCTTGTATTAATTTTGTATGGCTTGTTTAGCCGGTTGTAAATGTAATCTTTTCATCATGGATGTAATTATTGGTGCAAACTTATTTTTGCAACATTGAAATAGATGTTTGTAACACCCTATTGGTGTATGTGATTGTGATTCACTATTGTAAATTTCCTTAGAGCATTTCTTAATATACTATTGTTTAATATATTTGTTTCATTATCCTTATTTGGAAATGTGCTTTTCTTTTTGGATTACTATGTTCAGTATGTGAGTTGTTTCAACCATTACACATCATGAAACAACTCTTTACATTTAAACAAGGTGATTCAAATAATTGAAACCCAACAAATTGTGTTTTCCAAATTACAATTATTTTGTGCACTTTTTCTTTTCAATCATGCAAAATTTAAACACAACAATGGATGGTGTGATTTTGAAGACATTCATACTATTTTGTAACATTCCATGTTGCAAAACTATAGGTGTTAAGAAGCAAGATAGTGTGTTTTCCAACACTGCAAATAATGCAAACTTTTTATTTAAACACAACAATAGAAGGTTTGAGCTTGAAAACATTCATACTTTTTTGTAATATTCAATGTTGCAAAACTGTACATGTTAAGAAGCAAGCAACCCACCATGATACAACCCTTTACATTTAAAAAAGGAGATTCAAATAATTGAAACCCAACATTGTGTTTTCCAAATTACAATTATTTTGTGCACTTTTTCTTTTCAATCATGTGAAATTTAAACACAACAATGGAAGGTGTGATTTCGAAGACATTCATACTATTTTGTAACATTCCATGTTGCAAAACCATAGGTGTTAAGAAACAAGACAGTGTGTTTTCTAACACTGCAAATAATGCGAGCATTTTATTTAAACACAACAATAGAAGGTTTGAGCTTGAAAACATTCATATTTTTTTGTAACATTCAATGTTGCAAAACTGTACGTGTTAAGAAGCAAGCAACCCACCATAAGACAACCCTTTACATTTAAAAAAGGAGATTCAAATAATTGAAACCCAACATTGTGTTTTCCAAATTACAATTATTTTGTGCACTTTTTTTTTTCAATCATGTGAAATTTAAACACAACAATGGAATGTGTGATTTCAAAGACATTCATACTATTTTGTAACATTCCATGTTGCAAAACCATAGGTGTTAAGAAGCAAGACAGTGTATTTTCCAACATTGCAAATAATGCGAGCATTTTATTTAAACACAACAATGAAAGGTGTGATTTTGAAGACATTCATACTATTTTGTAACATTCAAGGTAGCAAAACTGTATTAATTAAGAAACAAGCAATCCACCATGAGACAACCCTTTACATTTAAATAAGGAGATTCAAATAACTGAAACCCAACATTGTGTTTTCCAAATTACAATTATTTTGTGTAGTTTTTTTTTTCAATCATCCAAAATTTAAACACAACAATGGAAGATGTGATTTTGATGACATTCATATTGTTTTGTAACATTCCATGTTGCAAAATCGTACATGTTAAGAAGCAAGAAACCCACTGCGAGACAACCCTTTACATTTAAATTGAGACGAGACGGTGTGTTTTTTGTAATGCCAACCCCAGAATATCAATATATAACAATAATTTAATGACTTGGTCTGAAAAGATAACAGAATATAGGAGAAAATTCCCAAGTAAAATTTTGATTAATTTAATTTAATAAAACATAACTAGGGAATTATGTGCAAAATTCATAAATTTCATTATTATATACAACATTTTCTTTACATTATACACTAGTGTAGGATAACCACATCCATTCAACTCCAAGCGATTTCACGAGGGTCACATTTTCTTTTCAAGATTATACACTTTCAAAATTCGAAAGGTTTATACAAAGCTCTTTATTGTAATAGGGGAAAACAATAGACAAAAGACCTATGCTTTAATGTTTCAAAACTAATATGCTAATATAGTGTGTTTATTAATGCACACAATGAGATATCATACAACAAATTTTAATAATAGAAAAGCTACGGAAACACTATGCTTTGCAAGAGATGACACCGAGCAAATACTATTTTGATATACAGAAAAGAGCTATATGCTTAAATTTGGTTATTCAAGAACAAAATTTACCAATTGGGATAAGACAGAACACTACTTTCCATGCATCCATAACACATTCCAAACCTAATTGACAATCATAGCTACAACCACAATGCGAGAGTTATACTAAAATGGTTGTTTTCATGCAAAGGTTGCTAGTACAAAAGTCTTTGCAGAAGGCACAAGTAAAACAAGCCAGAGAGAAGCATTATGTTAATATCCATCATACCACTAATTAAAGTAGTTAACATTCAAAACATGAGTCGTTGAAGATATTAGGATTATAAACGAAACTAGCCTTTCAAACTCAGGATACCAATCTGTACATACGACAGTGGCAAACACCAATAAGATCCGCTTTAACCAAGTGAAGGTTGTAAAAAATCGGAACGAATACGAGGACTCCAAGTACAAACCGTAAAAAGGGTACAAGCAACAAGATAAATAAAAAATGCATTTTCATATGCGTAGGGTTATGCATATACCAACATTCTAGGTTGCAAAAGAATTGTTAAATGCACTATCAAAGCATTTGAATGTAAGTTACTTTGAGTAGTTTAAATATGATCAGATCAAAGCAAAAGAACTCACAACACAAATATTTCATGAGTGGAAAAACCATGTATCAGGGAAGAAAAAACCACTCGTAACATGCCTCACTGGCTTATAATAAATCTCACTGATTATAAATGTTGTTATGACCTCACTAAACCACTCGAGCATGCCTCACTGGCTTATAATAAATCTCACTGATTATAAATGTTGTTATGACCTCACTGGTCTATGACGAGCAACTGCCTCAATGGAAAACAATTGTGTCTCTCTGAAAATGATTCAAAGTAATAAAAAATGTAAAGTACATAGGCTCTCTCTATTTCTCTAAAGTGCATGGTAGTATGTTGCCCTTAATGCCTTTCATGTCTCCTAAACTTCATATAAATTGAAACTTAGAACACACAAAACACACTAAGACCAATTTTCTCCCCTTTAACAACAAGTAACAGTATATTTGCAATGATATTTCAAGGAAAGACCAATAGCACATTCAAAATTCCATCTTTACAAAGCAAAGCAATCTAGGGTTTCAAAAGAAACCATCTTTTGTATCCAAATATATTCAAAATAGTTAAGCACACATAACACTTTTTCTTTTTTGATTTTCCTCTCTATTTCTTTTTCCCTAAAAGAATCCTGAGCTTGAAAGAAACAAAAATATATTGCAATCATTAACCTTGTGAAGCTTGACCAAATAAATTGAGAAAAGATAACTTATAGATCACAACCGCATAAACAAAAATTTCAACTGCCACATAAAACTTCTAGCTCTCCAAGCTTTGAATCATGATGAGTGATCTCAAATTTCAAACCCTAAGTCCGCTATGTTATTCCCCCTATTAAAAATGTTGCATAATACCTGATATACTTTTTGTTTCCCACATTATACATCCTTACCCTGCTGAATCGGTTAGCCCTAAAAAGGGCCGGTGAAAGCACACTATGAAACAATGTCTTTGACCTACACAATAACCCCAAAACTTGCCAACCAAGTCAACTTTGCTTTTGTTCCTTTTTGCACATGGAATTTAAACCTAATTAAATCGATAATTTAAACCAAATGATGTGCTCGATACTCATTAGGAGTACAGTGTCAACTAATACCTCATACAAAGATATTGACCATGTGAAACAAAACATGGTATAAACACGTATCCAATTCCATATGTCGATAATGATAAAGCAAACACATTACCTTTGTAGATAATAAGAATGATGAATAAAGTCAAGAAAACTTGTTACCACCTTATAAACATATGATGTCAATCCCTATTCCAAGACAGGTGTAATAACGTTATGCCCATGGTTAAAGAGATCACTACAATAAAGTGACTTTGACTATTTTTTCTACCTAAGCTTATCAACCATGCTTATTAGTTTTTCACCTAGAAAGAATGCTCCACCAAAGGTGCTTTTCTTGTCATCTAGACAACCATCCCAATCAACATCAAAGTATGCAAGCTATGTAAAATCTCCATTTCTAGGATACCAGAGACCAAAATCAATAGTTCCATTAATGTATCTTAGAATCCTTTTAATAGCATTTAATTGAGACTGATTAGGAGAAGCTTGAAACCTTACTACTAAACAAACAACCTGCATAATATAAATAAGAAGGCACAAACATAGTTTATTTTCTAAACCATATTAAATCATAAATAATGTATTTAATTAAAATATAATAAATGGGTTTTTTTCAAGTATGCCATTTTCCAACACTGCAAATAATGTGAGCATTTTATTTGTTCTAATTAGATGAAGAAAGTTAAATGCCATTTTGACTTTAACAAAGAGTTGTTTAAAATGAGTATGTCAATGGGAAAATAAAATATTTTGTTTACATGTACAGTTTTGGGCTTTCTCTCCATTCCAAATTCTCATTTTGAAAACCTGTCGGCTCATAATGTTTTTTCAAATCTGCAACCCACATAATGTTTTTTGAAAACCCATCTTCACAACCAAAAAACCCACATTTTTAATTCCACTAATCTTCTTGTCAATGAAAACCCATCTTCATAATGAATAGCCAAAAGAAAAAATTTAAACGCCAACACAAAAACCCACAAAAACACACAAAACACCTCTAAATTCGAGATGAAAACCCCTTTATTTCTTCACAGTCAAATTTCAAAACCCTCGTAAAAAAAAATCTTAAATGACTATGCTGAAAACCCTACACACAAAAAAAATATTTCATTTTCATTTCACTGAAAACCCATTTAACAACAAACCCATTAAACCCTACACACAAACAAAACATTTTATTTTCATTTCACAGAAAACCCATTTAACAGTTGTGCTTCATAGTTCATTGCTTCATAGAAATCCATTTAACAGTTGTGCTTCACAGTCCCTACAAAATGGAAAAATGACATATAAAATGACAGATACATACCTATTGGCACTGTGGGTGTCGAATGTGTTTCATGGTTTTTTGTTGGTTTGGCTGCCTACAACTCCATTTTCCTCGGTCGTGCATCCCTCCCCAACTAGCAAACTACAAAATGAAAATGTGTTTCGGTCGGCTACAACTCAATTTTCCTTGCCCGTGCCTCCTCCCTCCCCACCCACCAAATTGGAAAATGCAAATGTGGAAAATGGCAATGTTAGGTGTGTTTTGTCTAGCTTTTTGACTTTCTTTTCAGGCCGCACATCCTTTTTCGATGACGCCACCTGACGACACGCGGCTAGTCATCTATCAAGTCTTTTCGTCAGTGCTTTTTTTCCACTGCGTTGCATGGGGTATGGGGGGTACGATATCATGTAACATACATAGGTGCTTTTTGTCTAGGAGTTAGCTTTCTCCATTAACACCTATAGATGGTCTCAATATATTAATTTGTAAAAAAATCAAAATTAATTGTAATATTTTTCATAGACTTGAAGTGTGCATGGAACCAAATGGAACAAGGTGAAGGTTTAGTATCTTTACTTGAAGTTAGAATAACGAGGTGAGAATGGAGAGCCTTATAAAATTTGAATTGATGGCCTTTGAAAGAAACAGGGAGTGGTTATGAAGGATCAAAATTGGATGAGGCGGTTATAAAGCATCAAAATTGGATGAGGCAATAATAAGAATATATATATCTTTCATTATGAAAGCAATGCAAGTAATATGGAGTGGTTATGAAGCATCGAAATTGGATGAGGCAATAATAAGAATATATTTATTTTTCATTATGAAAGCAATGCAAGTAATATTATAGGCACCACATACATTGTAAGAATGAAGCATGTGGTATGATTGTGGCTAGATCTTTAAAGCTTCATAGTTGATTATCTCTAGAGCCTTACCTTTATCTTTAGTATTATCATTTATATGGTCTTATGGAAAGCTATAGTTAATTTTAAACATTTAAAAAAGAATATAATCTATCTAAGATGGATGTGAGAAAAAAAAAAAAAATTATAAATGTAATATGTAATTCTATTTATTTTCATAATGGGGCAATGTCTTAATAGTTATATATAATCTCAAATAACTTTTACCCCATTTAACTTTTACTTATTAATTATTAAAAAGATGGGAAGTGGAATTCCTATAATAATCTAGTCATATACTTAGAGGGCATGGAACCAAGTGGAACAAGGTGCAATTGTATTCACCATTACAAGGCTTTGCATGTCATGTAGCTTCTAATATAATTTAGTAGTAGTGCAATTGGCAATACCAAATTGATTTTTCCCCTTTAAGAGGTTCAAATGATAAAATGTATGTGTTTTAATTTTCTCATAGCATTCTTTATTTACCTATCATTTACTTCAAATAAAAGTAGTAGAGATCATTAATTTGTTGATTTTTAAGTTTGACAAGCACTATTTGATGAGACAAGGGAACAATCTAGTATTGAGCAACTTATTTATTTTCAAAATTTGTAGAAAATAGTGGTTTTGTATGACAATGAACAGGTTTTTAGAGAATAAAGAATTATTATCTTTTAATCTAGATGTCTTTACTTGAAGGTGGAATAAAGAGGTGAGCATGGAGAACCTTAGAGAATCTGAAACATGGTGATGGCCTTTGAGAGCAACATGGAAATAATGATAAAGAAATATAATTGGATGAGGTGATACCTATCTACTGTAAATGATCTAACAAATATAAGTTCATGGGTTAAGATCAATCTTCTATAAGTCTAGTAGTACAAATTCTCCCCAAACAATTTGGTATTAAAGATCTTGGTGAGGACTAGAGGGTTAAGATACCTTTGATGAAATCAAGAAAAGAAGAATTAGCTGGAATTTGCACATGCCCCATTTTAAGTTAAAACAAAAATAAATGTAAAATCATCTAAAAGATAAGTAAATGCTAAATTTTTAGATACTTGGATCAAATAAATGGAATATTTTATCAAGTGCATGGTTAGTGAGACACAAGAGATATTGTTTTGTATATCTCAAAATCATTGGACATGCTCTTATATGGTGGGAGAGTTATTTATCAATGAATTGAATAGGAATTGTTATGATAAAACTTTTATCTTATTGGGCACAAGATTTTAAGTGGTTGTATCTCAAAAACAAATAATGGTAAAAGTGTGTAGGACTACATTATGAAACATGCCATGTGATTGGGCATGGAATTGGAGGACGAGTGTGTTTAATAAGTATCCTAGAGCTTTGCACACCTATATCAAATGGAGTTTGATCAATATAAATCCACAAGATTGGGATGGAGCTTGTGTTCAAGAAAGTAGAAGGTGAAGAACAACTACAACTACTTCAAGAGGATGTTGTGTTGTAGAAAAATATTAGAATAAACTTTACATCTTGCAAGTTTGACTTAGATAAGAGAACAAGGAAAGCCAATTGACACTCAAAGGAAGGATTGAGAAAGCTCTTTCCTCACTTTAGGTCTTAGTGAGGCTTCAAGGGACTAAAATGGTTTCTAAGAAGATAGTTGTGATCCATAAGGATTAGGATGACTTAGAATCCATCAAATGTTTCACTTTAAACTGTCATAAGCTATTTGGTTTTGTTAGTAGGATAAGCCCATTGGGTCTTATAAGGGGTGATTTTGAATTTGTTGGTTCCATTGAAGTAATAGTTCCATAATTGTTGAGGTGGTTCAAAATTATTGAACTGCATGAAAAGGGTACTTTTGTCATGAAAAAAGAAATACAAAATTTTAAGTTAACAATCCAACATTTCTCCTCCTAATCTCTCTTTTGGGATTTTGAGTGCATGAGGAAGACATCCAATAATCTATGTATGGACAAGAACAATTGAATTGTATTGTGAGATGTAGATTTGAGCATTTTAGAACATTGAGAAGTAAAATTCCAATTGTAACTCATGTCATAGTCTTAGAGGTGTGTATGTACTAAGTAGAACAAGAGACAAATTGTATTACATATTATTTTATCTTTTATTTTTGTAGGTTATAATATAATTTATTAACAATGTGATTGTCACTAACAAGCTAGTTTTTCCCCATATGGAGTTTTCTAGGACAACCAATGCATGTTCACTTCTCTTTGAAAACAAATAAAATAGTTACATTATGTAAAATATATGTTTTCTTTCTTTTCTTAATATGTTATCCTAATTAAACTATTCATACCTTGTACAATATCAATTCTTACATATGAAAACAAACATAATGCACTAGAAATAAAAATGCTACTATTACAAGAATGGAAAACGAGGGTTAGAGAAACATCTCTAGTTTGATATGAGACTATTGGAGATTGTGGAGGATTAACAAGGGCTCTAGGAACATATTTTGGGTTTTGTAGGGGTTCTATGATTTCTTTCAAACACTTGCCTCTAACTTACCTGCCTTAGAATGATCTCCAAATTCTAAGAGTTTCTCACCTAAATTGTTTGACACTTGCGATGTCTACTAGATGATGTGAGTTCTAGTTACAAAGATATGATTGCCAAACATTTTTTATTTTATTTTATTTTTGGGGTGGGGGGGGGGGGTGAGCAAGGGGGAATAATGAATTAGTGCTATGGTGATCCTTAAGTGTAGGTGTTTGTATTGGATGCAAGGGTTAAACACAACCAAAAATATAAAGTCTATCACAAAGTGATCCCTAAGTTTAGGTTGGGTGCTAGTGTCTAATTGGAGCACTCGTGTCTAAAGAAAATGCTAGTGTCCTTTCCTTTGAATGATCTCCAACTTCCAATATTTTCTCACCTAAATTATTTGATGCTTGTGGTGTCTACTACATGATGATGTGAGTCCTAGTTACAAATTTATGAATACTGAAAGTTTGGTGATAGGGGGGTGAAAGAGTTAGTGCTATAGTGGTCCCTAAATGTAGGTTTGTTTAGTAGATGCAAGTGTTGGAATGGGTTATTTTTCCTTTGTTCTCTCATGGTAAAGAGATTTGAGCTATTGATGCTAGTTCTGAAGTGATTATTTGAGTAGTGTAGAGGATGGCTTTGGGATTTTCCCCTAGTTTTATGAATGAATCTTTGATTTTATCTTCCTTTAGTTTGAGAGGCTTACATCCTAGTTGGTCTATTGATTAACATGATATGTTTGATCTTTGAGTTTAACGATTGGATGTTGATAATGATTTTCTATTTGGGATTTTATCAAGGAGATCTTACTTTTCACATTTTGAGCACTCAAATGTGTTGGTTGTAATGTATGCCCCTCATTTGTTTTGTTTTGTGTGTATTATTTTCAAAATAAGGCAAAAGTTTCAAAGGATTTTATGTTTGTTTCCATTCATTGTATTGGATGTATACATTGACACAATCATGCATAAACAAGGAAAATATGAAGCAATTGCATAGAACATAATGCATTTCAAAATACTATTACAAATTAGAAATTTTCAATCATAAATTAGACTTGAAATTACACCCTTAGCAACAGATGTTCACCAAATGAAGGCATAGATCACAATCTCATGCATGTTGTCCAAACCCTAAAAAATGGCATTAATCCCTAGGAAGGGTGATTGGATCCATAAATTCAAATATCCACCTTAAAAATATAATTGGCAACTTAGATGGGATGCCCAATCATGGAGAAACCAATGAAATAACACCTAGATGGAAATTCCAAAGCACCAAAAAGATATGCTCCAATTTCCACTTTCCAGTTGTTCAAAAATAGTAGTTTCAAACCTCTAGAAATTCATATCAGACCTAAAAAAAAAAAGCAGTAAATAGCAACAAACTCTCACCAAAATCAAGAAATCCACACACCAAAGCCATAGCTCCAAACCCGCATCAGAAAACTACAAAAATCTTCATTTTACCCAAACTAAAATGCTCCAATAGCAAGATAAACACTAAAAACTTTGAATCCAAAACATCAACCACCTAGGGTGGGTCTCTCACCACTGAAACTAGCAATGTGAGAAGAGGTTTTTGGTCTTCAACCAACGATTTTCGAATCTTGGAGAAATTCTAGTAGAGTCTCCTTAAAATTCCAGAACACACATTCAAATGAGAGCTCAAACTCATATTTATAAAGTGAGGGAAGAATTGGGAAACTTGCATTTGAATTTGAATATATTTTCCCTCTCATTTCACTTTATGAAATGACATGAAATTACCCCAAGAGGGGTGTCCAACTTTTTGCCTCTAAATTTCCACTTTTAATTTTTTATTTAAAATTGAAATTAGGCCCAAACTAGGCGTACCACCTTATGAGGCATAACATTAGCCTTAAAAAATGATAAATAAACCTCTTTTCTAGGTGTCCACTTGAAATACATTGTCCCCTCTTTTAAAAAACGTTGATCAACTAGGCCAAGGGGTCCTTTTATAACCCATGCTTATTTCCTCACTTTATTAAAAAAGAAATTTTATTAAGTGATGAATTAACCAATAATAATTTTGACCATTGAGAGAACTTACCCCTACCAAGAATGGAAACTCTTCACTACCACCAAGACTATTTACTAAATATAACACTTACTAAAAATAGTAAGTGAGCCAAATCACCCAACTGGCCTAAGTAAGGAACGCCAAAAAAAGGACATTACATTGGTAGAAGAACATGCTCCTTTTTTGATTTATAGGTTTTCTCTCTCAATGGTCTTGTGTTTATTCCTGGATGTTTGTGTTACATGACATTGCAGTAGTTAATGTTTGTGTGGAGCGTTTGTGATCACTATTTTTGTGGTCATTTTTTGTTATTATACTTCATTGGTTAATTTTTGGTAATAACATAAAGGCTCTTTAATATTTATCTTCTATGATGTGGAGAACTTGGGAGAGCTGTGGAGACTAGTGGTGAGAGTTGTGTTGCAATGTTTTAGTGTTAAATTTTGCATATCATTGTGGATGCTCCTTGGTATTAGATGATACTCATAGCATTAGGTATACCTTCTGTGAAAATGCTATTAGTGGAATTTTGGATGCAATTGATTTTAAATTTGACATTACCATGCAGTGAGAGTTTCAGAGTGTAGTGTCCTTTGTTGGATATTCTCATTACACTATGGCTTTAAGGGTCTCCAAGACTTCTTTATAGTCATTTGTGATCAAGATTTGTATTGGATTGGATATGTTGATGGAATAAGGTCTACTTCTTATGATGAGTATACATTGGTTGTGAGTTATGGTTAGTTGGATGTGTTAGAAAATAACTATGGTTATTATTCCAGTTATGTTGGTTATGTCTTGGTAGCTACTCAGGCCTATTTGTTACCATTGTTAGTGTTTATGTTTGGATATCAAAATACAGGCTTTTTTATTCTATGCCACATTTAGTATGACATCTCTTTTGGATAGGATCTTACTTTCTATATGTTGGCATGATGGAGGATGAGTGGGTTCATGTTTGATATGGTGGTGACCTTGGATACTATTGCAAGTATCTTGATAGAGCTCATAGGTCACCTAGGTGTTTTAATGATATATATTATTTATATGGATTGCTCTCTTGATGATTGAGTTTACTTTCTACCTCTTATACAATGTATACAACAAGTGGGAGAATGTTAGGAAAATGTGTGTTGTTCACCTTGCATAATATATATAATGTAATATTTAATTATAGTGCATATAGGAAATATAGGGATGTGTGCATCAAATAGGTTAGACATTCATGGGGACATGTATGTTGTTTGTAACATTAGAATAAGTATTTAATGTGGTTTGTGCATTGAAAACATTTAATATTATAAAAACTTAGTACCAAAAGTAAATGATGGGGACATGGTTTTTTAAGCTCATCGTTTAGATGCACATGGTTTATCTAATGCTATTTTGTGGTTTTGTGCAAGCTTGTTTCTATAAAAGTAAGCGCCTAAGTAGTTTGTTGAGGATGTCTATCATAACCTTTGGCTTGTTGGTCAAGGTTGGATTAAGCATCTCTTGTAAGTAACATATGTGAGTAAAGGAAGCATCGATTGGGATGTGTGATTATATGATTCTCATTTTCTTATTCACATAGAGAGCAATTAGGGAGCTTGATGTTTCAAAAAGCTTTCACAGAGACTTTGCAATTGTATTGTAATATTTATTCATGAGATAATACATTGCTTGTGCATGTTTTTGGAGGCTATGTTTTAACTCCTTTGATGGTTTTTCCATAGTACATCTTGTGTCATCTTGATGGTATATTTATTTACTTTTGCATTGTGGATTAAAAATACTTGTTTGCATATTTTTCTTTCTTGGGGTTATGTGGAAATAATTATTATTGCTCCAAATTTACTTTTAGTTTAATAACTAAGGTGTGCTTAGGTTTCTAAATGTATCCAAGTTTCTTTAGTAATTGGTGTAAGAGTTCTTAGTAATTTCCCAAGTGATGGTAGAAAATTTTCACATAATCAAGCATACCAAGAAACATTGAAGCTATATTTGACCCATTTGATAAAAAATGATCAATTTTCTCCTTTATTCATGGTTGGACTTCTAAAATATCATTAGTAATTATCATTCGTAAAAATTAACACATAGAATAGCACCATTGAATTTTATCAATTGAAAGAACAATACCATGTTTCTTTCCCAAATAATAAAATTGTTTGGAGTTAAATGTGTTAGAGAAAAAAGGTGATTATCAAGTTAATTATTAGGCCCTTTTTTAGACTAGCATATTTAACCTTACTTAGTTCATGTGCTTTTTTTTCATAATGGGATTGGGACACATGTCATGATCTTATTTAGTCCTCACCCAAGGTTTCATTTAGTATTTCTTTATCCTTTATCAAGGATGATTAATTATATATTATTTTATTCATTCATTATTTTTGGGTGAATAGAAATATTAGGCTTTCATAGTAAATATATTACTTTTTCTCTCTTTCATAAAATGTGTTTTCTTACAGGTGATCTTTGGGAGCTATAGGGTTGAAAAGTCAATTCCAACATGGTTTCAAAGTTTTAAGCATGTGATTCCATATCATTTTTTTTTAGAGATTCAATCTTGAATTTTAATGTTACATCCTAGAGCAAAACAAACCTCACCGTTGCAACCAAAACATCTAAAAATCTTAAGAGTGCTTGTCCAAATGCTAGAATTTGAACAAGAAAAAAATCCATATAGTCGTATAGATATGTACCAAGTTGTATAATTGTTGTACATCATATTTCCCTCTACCTATCAACATTTTTAGTTTCTACATAATTTTTCATGTTCCTATGCAATTTTTTAGTGGTTTTTTTTCTATAGTATTTTTTAAATTTAGCATGTTTTTGCAATTATAATGACTGGATTTTTTTTTGCCACCAATTGGTTTTTCAAGACATTTTTTACCTCTATTAGATGATCATTCGTCTACCACAACTACTAGTTCTCCACTACAGTTCAAACTCATCACCACACCAAGCCCTTCCCTATGGTCACATTGGTGACTAGGCACTAAAGCCTAATGGTCAACACCCATGTGATCAAGGGCTTGTTATTTAAGTCCCCTACTTGGTATTTTTTTCCCTTTTGGACAAGTTTTACAAAATCAACTATTTCACAAAAAATATATCAAAAAGTTGATTCTGAGCACTTTCTAGTGGTGGTGGTATTTTTTATATTTTTTTATAAGTGATTTTTATTGTACCTCTTAAGTCAAATCTACCTATTTTTACTTCCAAGATCTAAAATTTGGTCCGAATCTTTAATTTTTGTGATTCTTATGTTGGTAGAAAGAAGCTTTAGTGCTCTAAATAGTTCTTAGACCTGAATACCCAAATTTTTACTAGGTACATAGAGATCAAATTTGAAGTGAATTCTTTCACTTTTTACTTTTCAATTATCAAATTTGTAATAAGGGTTTAGTTTTTCTTGTTGCAGGGTAATAAATTTACTTCCTACAATACCTATAAGAATTAGAAAGCACTCAAAACTAAATTTACTCACTTTGCAAATCTCAAAATCAAACATACAAATAGAATAATCCCCTACTATTGAGCACTTTACACCACATAATTATCACAACTAGAAACCTTACATGACCAAATTACTCATGTCCAAGATACTATGGTCTAGTACATTGGATGATACTACACCTAAGTTCACTCAGGAATATGTGAGATTTACCTAAAAAATAAGATGGATGACACCATGGGTCTTATTGCAATTCATGTTTTAGACAACCTATTTCTATAGATAATTTCTTGTAGGAATCTTAAGAAAATCTAGGATAAGTACAAGGATTTATATAGTATAGTCAATAAGTTCTAGGCATTACAATTGATGTAGAGTTGATTACATTGGAACCTAGTTCATTTCCCTTCATTGATGATTTTCTAGTAAAATTCAAGTAATTGAGATCACTGTTATAGTGTTGTGGAAAGGACAAAGATGACAAGGCATGCATTTTTTATCCTATCTAATAATCTTCAAGGACCTTTTTGGGTGTTTTCTTCTACTTTATATTCTACTATCAATGCTTTGGGAGATACATTCACCTTGCATTCATTTGTGGTCTTTTTTTGGTTTTATCTTCCATCAGTTTGAGAGGCTCACATCTTGATTGGTCTATTGATTAAAATGATACATTTGATCTTTGAGTTGAACAATTGGATATTGGTATTTCTATTTGGGATTTTGTGAAGGATGTCTTAATTTTCACATCTTGATCATTTAGAGGTGTTGGTATAAGAACATGATCCTACTTTTGATTTGTAGGTTTTCTCTCTCAATGGTCTTGTATTTCCTCCTAGATGTTCACGTTATGTGACATTAGAGTTGAGGTTTGTGAGGAACCATTGTGACTACCATGTTTGTGGTCACTTTTTTTTATTTTACTTCATTGTTTAATTTTTGGTAATAGCATGGATTCTCTTTAAAATTCATCTTCTATAATGTGGAGAACTTGGGAGAGCTATGAAGACTAGTGGTGAGAGTTATGTTTCAATGGTTTAGTGTTCAAGTTTTCATATGATTGTGGATGTTCCTTGGTATTAGATGATATTGATGGAATTAGGTACACTTTCTATGTGAGTTCTATTGGTGGAATTTTGGATGCATTGATTGATTTTAGATTTGACATTACCCCTGGAGTGGAAGTTTTAGGTTGTAGGTGTCCTTTGTTGGATGTTCTCATTATACTATGGTGTTGAGGCTTTGCAAGACTTATTTATGTAGGATAGTGTATATATAGTGATTTATGGTCAAGATTTGTATTGGGTTGGATATGTTGATGGAATAAGTTCTACTTGTTATGATGAGTATACATTGTCGGTGAGTTATGGTTAGTTGGATGTGTTAACAACTAGTTGTGGTTACTATTCCAACTACGTTGGTTATTTCTTGGTATCTACTCAAGACTATTTGTTACCATTGTTAGTATTTGTGTTTGGATATCAAACTGAGTAATGATTCATATTTTTATAGCATAATTAGTATTGTATGCATTTTGGATAGGTTTTTACCTTCTACGTGTTGGCATGATGGAGGATGAGTGGATTCATGTTTGAGATGGTGATGACCTTGGCTACTATTGCAAGTATCTTGATGGAGCTCATAGAGCACCTAGGATTTTTAATGGTACATGTTATCTATACAAATGGCTCCCTTAATGATTGAGTTTACTTTTGACCCCTTAATCAATGTATACAATTGGGAGAATGTTAGGCAAACATGTGTTGTTCACCTTGCATAATGTTTATAATGTAATATTTAATTATAATGCATCTATAAAATATAGGTATGTGTGGATAAAATAGGTTAGACATTCATGAGGACACTTTGTATGTTGTTTATAACATTATAATATATATTTAATGTGGTTTTTGCATTGAAAAATATTTATTAGAAAAGCTTAGTACCAATTGGGGAAACTTAGTACCATAAGTAAATGTAGGGGACATGGCCTTTTAAGCTCATGGTTTATGTAATACCATTTTGTGGTTTTGTGCAAGCTTTTTTTAATAAAAATAAGGACCTAAGTGTCATTGAGGTTGTTTATCAAAACCTTTGGCTTGTTGGCTAAGGTTGGATTAAACATCTCTTGTAAGTAGTATATGTGAGGGATTGAAGAATGGATTGGGATGTGTGATTATATGATTATAGTTATCTTATTCACATAGAGCGCAATTAGATATCTTCATATTTTATAAAGCTTGTATAAAAACTTTGCAAGTGTATTGTAATATTTATTCACAAGATAGTACATTGATTGTGTGTGCTTTTGGAGGCTAGGATTTTTCCATTAAGATTTTTTCCATGGTACACATTCTATCATTTTGATGGTATATTTATTTATTCTTTTGCACTGTGGATAAAAAATACTTGGTTGTATATTTTTATTCCTTGAATTATGTGGAAATAATTGTTATTGCTACAAATTTCCTTTTAGTTTTATAGTTGAGGTGTGCTTAGATTTCTAATTGCACCCAAGTTTCTTTAGTAATTGGTGTAAGAGTTCTGGGTAATTTCCTGAATCATGGTATAAAATGTTCACATAACTGAGTATATCAAGAAACCTTGAAGCTATATTTGGTCCATTTTATCTAAAAATTGAGCAATTTTCTCATTTATTCATGATTGGACTTCTAAAATATCATTAGTAATTATTATTCGTAAGAAGCTATATGTAGATTGACAAATAATAAAAAATTTTGAGATGAGTTAAATGTGTTAGAGTAAAAAGGTAATTATTTAATTAATTATTAGGTCTCTTTTTACACTAGCATGCTTAAGCTTACTTAGGTCATATTTTTTTTCAAGTCATGAAATTATGACATATGCCATGATCTAATTTAATCCTCACTCAGGGTTTAATTTAGGGTTCAATTATCCTTTATCAAAGATAATTCATTGTATATTGTATTATTCATTCATTATTTTTGGATCAATAGAAATCTTAGGCTTTCATAGAAAATCTATTACTTTTTCTCTCTTTCACATGAGGTGTTTGATTACAGGTGATCCTTAGGAGTTTTTGTGTTGAAGAATCAGCTCCAACATGGTATCAAAGTTCTAAGTATGTTATTCTCTATCATTTTTCTGAGAGATTCAACCTTGAGTGTTTAAATGGTGCATCCTGGAGCAAAACAAACCTCACTATTGCATAAAGAACATCTAAAAACCTTAAAGATTCCATGTCAAAATGTTGCAATCTAAGTAAATTATTTTTGGGGGTGGGGGGCGTTGGGGGTTGGTGGGGGACTTCAAAAATTTTATAAGAAAAAAATGTATAGTTTTATGGAATTTGTACAGTTGTATTGATAAGTACAAGGTCATACAACTATCATATGTCGTATTGCTCTCTACATAGGTCTATGCCAATATTTTAAGTTTTTGTATAATTTTTTGCATCTCTATAAATTTTCAACCATTTTTTTTCTTTTTCTAGCAACTTTTTTAAATTTTTTGGTGTTTTTATAACTATAATTACTTTGGCAATTGTTTGGCCATTGACTAATTTTTTTAGCCATTTTTCAATCACTGCTGGATGACCCCATGTTTGCCATCACCACTAGTTCTCCACTACTATTTAGACTCATCACCATGGCCAATCCTTTCCTGTGGTCATATTGGTGACTAGGCACTAAAATCCAACAACCAACACCCATTTGACCAAGAGCTTGTTTTTGAAGTCACCTACTTGCTTTTTTTGCACTTTTGGACACGTTTTACGAAAAATATTATATCTTGAGCATATGAACTCTTAATTTCACAAACAATATATCGTCAAAAAGTTAATTTCGAGCACTTTCTAGTGGTGGTAGTATCATTTTATATTTTTCTATTGGTGAGTTTTATTTCCTCTTGGATTCAAATCTATCAATTTTTGCTTCTAGGCTCAACGCTTTGTTTGAAATCTCTATTTTCATGATTCTTGTGGTGTTAGAAAGATGATTTAGTGCTCTACATAGTTCTTAGACCTATTTTTTCAAATGTTTTAATAGGTACATAGAGATCAAATATAAAGTGAACTCTTCCATTTTTATTTTTAATTTTCAAATTTGCAAAAGGGGTTTGGTTTTTCTTGTTTTGGTGGAGTAAATTTAATTTATATAGTACCTATAAGAATCATAAAACACTTAAAAATAACATCTAGTCACTTAGAAAAAATCAAAACTAAACATACACATGGCAAAATCCTCTTCTATTGTGCACCAAGTACATCACATAATTATCACAACTAGAACCTCAGATGAATAGATTACTCATGTCCAAGGGACTATGGTCTACAGTGGATAATACTACACATAAGTTCACTAAGGAATATGAGATATTTTCCTATAGGAACAAGATGGATGAAGCCATGGATCTTATTACACTTCATATTTTAGACAACTTGTTGTTTTAGATAAAGTCTTGTAGGACTCCTAAGAATATATAGGATAAGTACAAGGAGTTGTTTGATATAGTTAATAAGTTTTAGGCATTACAAATTGAGGTAGAGTTGACTACACTTGTACCTAATTAATTTCCCTCCATTGAGGATTTTCTAGTAAAACTCAATTTATTGAGATCACTTTTATAGGGTTGTGGAAAGCACAAAGATGACAAGGCATGCATTTTTTTATCCTATCTAAGCTTTGATGACCTTTTTAGGTGTTATATTTTTGTTTTCTATTTAACTATGGATGCATTGGGAGATACATTCACCTTTCCTTCATTTGAGGTCTTTTGTGATCACTTGGCATAGGAACAGGCTATGTTGACATAGTTGGGGTCACTTTCTAATTCCAAAACTTATGCATCGGTCACCCAGTCATCCAAGGGTAAATGTAAGAAGACATATAATCCTGAGATATCATGTGCATAAGGCACTGATAGTTCCTCTAAGCCTAAGAAAAAATAAAAATAGGAATCCCAATCCACACCTAAAAATGAAAAATATTCTAAGCTTGGTGAGTCTTCCTCTAAGATGAAGAAGAAATTATGTGATCTTTGTAGTTCTTGTAGAAAGGAGGGACATGTAAAATTTACCATATATTGGAAGATACTAGAGGCATTTGAGGAGGCCATACAATAGCACACCATTTTTCCCTCTAAGTATTTCTTCCACCAAGATAGGAAAATTACACACCCTTTTAGCATATTATTGACCCTCAACACACAATCAAATTATAGACGAAAGAGCCTTGCATCACATGAATTATTCATCTGATCTACTTGTGTCTCTCTAATAGTAGTACTTATTATATTATAGTGGGTAATGTAAGAATTTTGAAACAAATAAATAATCAATATCTTCCTATGAGAGAAAAAGTTATAAAATTGTAAGTGAAATAACACAATTACATACTTATGATTCCAAGCGATGTGCAGATGTTAAGATGAAAATATTGCATTAGGAGCTAAAAGGGAAGCTACAAAAGAATGATTGCATGCATAAATATATATGTATGCCAAAGTATGCAAAGAAATCTCAATGTATTCAAATACGAGCTAGGTAATGAGTTTATATAGAACTAGGGAGATGATGGAGGTGGAAATTCAAACCAATGGGGAGTAACCACCAAGTGATCTAAAAATAGTATATTCTCCTCCCTTTTAGGTTGGTAACAACTCAACACCTTATTTACTAGTTATTAAATAATTATAATCACTTAATTAACTTAATAAGGCTTGATAAAAGTGTAGGAAAAACTTAGGGCTAAGGGAAAATAAATATCCCACTAGGAAAATAAAAACATACACTAACAAGTAACTCTCCACAGATTTTAGTTTTGGGATTAGGGACTATATAGATGATTGATGGAAACATTGAGGATGTTCTACTTGTTCTTAAGATTTCTACAAATCTTCTCTTTTTTTACCATATTTATCACATTGGGGGTAAGACGGTTGATATTTTTCCCGATGATGTTGTCATTTATGATCTACATCATGTAGAGATAGTTATTTCTTCAAGTAGAGATGATAATGAGTCTAGATTGTATAGGTTTCATGGTTTTGAGTTATCCAATAGTTCATCACACAATGCCCATGCAAATTCCTTGAGTAAACTTGACAAGAACATTTTGGTCATGTCAACTATATAGGCATCTACAACAATTGAGTATATAAGAGATGGTACTTGGTCTTCCTAAGGTTTCACAAACATAGGGCATTTGTAAAGTTGTGTTCTTGGAAACCATCATCAAGAGACCTTTACCAAGGGCAAAGCCCATCATACTTATACCTTATTGGAGTTGGTAAATAGTGACCTCATGTCATTTCTTACTCCTTTTTTAGGAGCCAAGTATGTGCTTCCCTTAATGATTACTCTCATCGCACATGGGTGTACTTTATGAACTTCAATATTGATTTCTTCACAACTTATAGGATATTCAAGATGTTCACAAAGAAGCAATTATGTTCTTTTATTTGGATACTTAACATAGATAATGTGGGGAATATATGAACCAGAATTTTAAGAGTATTTCACTATGTATAGAATTTATCACTCAAGGAAATGGCCAATTGTATACTTTAGTCTAGCTCTATGGTTTCATCCATTTGAGCTAAGGCAATCATTTTTTCTAATTATACTCGAAATTACATTCCCCACAAGATAATTCCAAATATCACTCTAGAGGAGGCTTGGTCCAATATCGAGCCTGATGTTTTGGTAGTGAAGCTTTGTCATTCATATTAGATCATTGACATGATGGCTCTTTTAAATACCAAGCAGATCTTCAAGGAAGCCTATAGATTTACCAATTCCAATGATTAGAAACCTAAGGGGTTGGCCAATGAACGAGAGAAAGCAATTTAGCTTTCCTCTTGCACTTCAGGTTTTGCAAGATCCGGGAGGGTGATCCCACAATGCACTTATAACATTTCTTTGCAAAACTTCCACATACATTGCATATTAAGCAGATACATTCTCATATTTATGACTTGACAAGTGACAATTTGCAAGAAACTGGAAAATTCCTTACACCTTTATAACTTGGAGCAAAGAATGGGCAATTCGAACAAGAACTATAGCAACCATCACCATTATGAGTATGATTTTACTTAAATGAATTGTTCTTTGATATGATCCAGCTGATCAGATATATATGGATTTTCTTAATACATAGAACAATGCATTATCCTAGGGTGACGGGGTCAAATTCACAACAAATTGTAATACAATAACAATAGCATTCAACATTTATCAACTATTATGGATTTTCATTACAAATTCATAACTCAGATTTTCCAGGCAGAACGTACTTAAAGATCCTATGACTTAACACACAAACCAGTGAATGCATTAAAGCGTTTTAATCAGCTACTTGAATTGAAGCAGATGCAAACACACATCCAACCATGTGAATTGGAGACCAATGAGACAATACTTAATCATTTCATTTTTGATTCATGAACAAATGCATAGGAGATAATCTGCTTGAAATTTTCCATTATCAATTTTCAAATGTTATAATTGTTGCAAAACATTTAAGTTGACTGTAAATACATACTCATAACCTAAGACTCAGCGAACAATTCTATATCCATTGTATGCTTATTACACTTCATGAAAATATTTGCTAAGACTACCTATGATCAACCAAAAAATTTCAAACACCCGTGCACAATAGCCTTAAATTTCCTTTTATAAGATTAAGGGAGCAAACAAGCTTCAGGCTATTGGCTAGTCACATTACATTTCAAATTGTATTTCAAAGTATTTCATTTCATGTCGACCCCCAGGCGGTTACATTTACACTTTAAGAAATGGGGGGGAATACAAAAAGACAAAAAACTTGCAAAAGCCTATTGAACTTGTATCCTCATTGTTAGAGGATTCCACGTCATCGCGTCATTTAGTGAAGAGCTTAAAACATGAAAGCATAAGAAAGCATAACACAAAGAGAAGAACTTGGCTAGATTACCACGTGCATTTTCAAATTGAGAGGATATAGGATATTTTTTAAATAATTTATTTCAAAGGCCAAACCTGTATTATACTCAACCATGTTCTATATCCATCTCACCATCCCTATGGCTTATTCAACATATTTTTTCCACCCAATTCCTGTATTCATCCTCTGTGGGCCAGTTGGTATCTAATAGTTTCTGCACCTTTGTGTTATATGCATTATATCTTGCATCAATTATCACCTGGGCCTCCTTCACAAAGGTGTCCATGCCTATTTCAATCTTGATGAAGTTGTCAAACAAGGAATTGAGTACTAACAAGTCTAACTTATCATCAACATACACCATCTGGGGACATATGGCTCTTTGATGTTTGAATAGGGCTCTCCATGAGGCATACTCTATTATTTCTCCATCCTCATTAAGGATTTTGGGTACACCTAGTTCTTCCATATCCTTGAAAGCTTTCATTTTACCTTGCAATCGCCCACCAATTCTTTCATGGAAATCCATGACTTCACCAATGGTTTCAATTCCTTTGATTATGTCAAGAAGATGTGTTGGAGCTTCAGAGTCTCACTTTGCATTTGTTTGATTTTCCTTTAGATTGTTCGATCTTTTGCTCCACTTATTCCAGGTGCTCATGAAAACTTCTTGGGCATGTTGAAACTTTCCATATGCTACATGGATACCTTTATAGGTTAACCATGTGGTTTCTGCCTTAAGAGAAACTTTGGACCATTTGTCACTTAGGATACCTTCAACCATATCCTTAGTAATATTGCTCATGCCTTCTTGAAGCTTGTTCTTCTCAAACTTAGTTGCTTAGAGCTCCTTTTTCAATGCATCAATCCTCGATTTCAGGGTATCTTTATCCTGTTGTGAAGTACCAGATGGAGAAATAGGCAAGGTCTTTTGACTTACCTTGACCACAGTGGCTTTCACTTTATTATACTCTTCAACTAATTTGTTGTGTTTATCCAACAATTTCATATATCTGGCCTGAGTAATTTATGCAGTGTCCACACTCAACATAGTCGTGTGCATTGTTAACCTTGCAGCCTATGGAGCTGTTATCTCTAAAGCTCTTCCTATTATCAAATCTCCTGAAAGGCCGGTCATTGTTTTACTGAGTCTGCACCTCCCTAAATCTGGTGTTAATGACCAAATGGCTAGTGCATGTAAACTGGGGCTGAACCCCGAACCAAAAGTTTTCCCATCAAAATTTTCCTCAGACACCATAACATTTGGGTCATTCCTGATTGCATCTAGAGCAATTATTGAAGATAGGTTCCATCATGACATCACCAACATCCTATTGTCTTTGACCAATCTTCTAGCTTCCATAGGATTCACTTGCTCAATTTCTTGAACAATCTCTTCTTCATTCTTCTTTCTGGCCTCTTCCTGTTGTGAGGGATCAACTCCCTCCTAAGCCTTTTGTATCCTATCATTTATTTCCTGATCTTTCAGCCCAACAATGAATTCTCTAAATTATCTAGTTGTCATAAAAGAATCATCCTCTAGAAATTTGGAACAAGCTAGAACCCTTGCATCATTGTCGGACTTTCATCATATTCCCAAGGAACTAGCCTATCATCTAGAACAAATGGTCCCATTACTTCTCCAACATCAAGGTATGAGAATTCATGCTCATTTTTTTTCTCAATAGGCATTGATTCAGCAGATAGTTGTTGTACATTCCCCTCAGCACCCTGTGCTTCATCAACATTTGTAGAAGGCAACTCCATAGCAGGAATATCCTTAATGTCCATTGGTTGCTAATGCACTTCTAATGCTATAGGCTCCTCTGGTTGAGCACCAGTTTTTAGTAAATTCTCTTGCAAAGAACTTTGATCCAGCTGCTCTGTTTGTTCCACCTTCTCCAAAAAAGTACCATCATTAAAATCACTAAGGATCAATTCCATCCTCTTAAATTTGTCAATGATGTGCTTGTAAGGGCTTTCATAGTGGGAATTCTTGGTAAAAGTCCTATGCTCAACCTCAACAATTTTCATCCAATTTTTCTCTCTATCTTGGACAGTAGCTAATGTTGGCAAGTTTCTTATCACATCCTCCTTGAAGTAAAAAGTGTGAGGTCCATATCTTGAGATTCCCCTTTTGATCTTTTCTCTATCAATGAGCCCTTCTAGATCAAACTTTCTAGTAGGGGTTGTATCCATTCTCAGATTATTTATCATTATGCCAAACACCTTATATGCTTCCTTTGCAATGACAATAAAATAATCAAAAGAGAAAGTTGTTGCAATAATAGAGGTCTTTCTAGATAACTTGAAATTCTCTGCATCACAATTATCCATTTGCCACATTATTTCAGTAAAAGCCAGCCTATCAGAAACAAACCTAGGCAATAGATGTGGCACCACAGTAGCCCCATAACACTTGATGACTATGCAATTGTCATACAAATACCAATCTCCCCAATTGCACTCATAATTGGGGTCATCACCACATTTTCTTGGTCTCAACAATCCTTGAATTGTTTTGGAAATTCTCTCAACTAGCCCCAATCCCATTTGTACCAAAATAGTATGCTTTACGGTATTGCAGAATCCAACATAGTTTGAATTTAGGCAATGCAAATCCCGCATGTATGTCCAAATTTGGACAAGCAATCTATGACCATTTTCATCCACTTGTCTTAGTTTCATGACTTGACCAAAAACCTCCCTTCCTTGGTATAACATCATATGCATCAGTAATGAATAGTGTATAAATGTCAATGGGGTTTGTCTTTCTTTCAACCTCATCAAGTCATAGTGCAACTGCTCAGCAACTTGGTGAGCATAGTCAAACCACTTGTGCTTGTTTTTATGTTGAATATCCATGATCATAACTAACAGGGGCAACGTTATCCTTCCATCACACTTCACTCCAAGCACCTAACAAAACATAAAATATGTGTATCTAAAATAATCTGCAAATTCTTCACAATCCAATGGTTCAACTTCTTTGATTGCAAACACAGATCCCTTCTCTTGTCTATGCTTTGGTAATTCACCTCTTCTGAATCCAACCCTATTTTCAGCATATTCTTTCTGCAACTTTTCCATACTAATCTTTTCATTAGCATCAGGGTTCATTCTGAAAACATGTATGACTTTAGTTCTTTTTATTTCCAAAATATTCCCGCCATATGTGTCTTTGATTACCCTATTGACATCATCATATATGTCTGCAAGTTGCAACATTAAATCAACCTCCACAAAATATTAGGAACAACCAATTTCCCCAAATCAAAACCCCAGACATTCCGACCAAGGTGTGGAGCATCTCTTCTTTTGAAAGTACAAGAATAATCCCATCTAGGCTTTGGCATGATAATGTCACCAATTCCAGCTGCAAGGTCCTTGAAATTGGTGGTTAATATTCCTTCCCCGGTGGCCTTCTTGCCACTTGCGTTGGCATCTGCCGGTTGGAACTTTTCCATGAAACGAACATAGTCCTTTGGTTGACCCTTTTTCTTCTCGGTTCCTTCAAATGTTTGGGGTGGGTCATGGGAGACTTTCTGTTTTTTCCTCTTGGGTGTGGGTTTTGAGGATGATGACTCACCAGGTTCACTCATCTTAACTTTCCTAGAGATTTCAGGTTTGAATCCAAACTAGGTTTTGGAATTGATATTTTGTACTTGATAGCTTAAACTTAAATTCAAATACAATTCTACCCTTATGCTTTTATCCCAATTAGAGAAAACTACACTCAATCAAGAGAAGCCAAAAACCCTAATTCACGCTTGAAAACAACCTAGACATTTTGATTCAATGTGCCAATCCTTACAAAATAACAAGAAAAACTAGTGGGATTCAATAACGGCTTACCCGGGAAAAACTCTTCTGCAACTTTTGTTTGGCCTCGGCTCTAGTCGCTCTGAACTCTTCTTCAGCTCCTCAAATGTCAGAATGAGAAGAAAATGCAAGCACAAACCCTTTTACATGAATTTGGCTAAGTATGTTCACCATTAATGGCGCAAGAAGACTCATGCGAGTGAACAATTACTGCATCAGTTGGTCATTCTCATTTGAATTAGAGCCATTGATTTGCTCATGTGAAAACTCCATCCAAAGACTCACATTATTCCACAATCTCCATGGGGCCCTTCCAACAATTTGATACATACTTTGATGATGAGTTAAGAAGCTGCCACACACACCTCTTCATATTTTGTGAGATTCGCTCATCGCATCTTCCAGTTTTGCATTGGGACCTCATCAAGCAATTGATGAGAAGCTAGCGATTAGATATTAGCCATTGATCTTGATCACAGGAGGATCTTAGCCGGAGACCTAAATTCCATCACTCATCACATCTTCACTTTTCATTGTGCAATCTCAACCCGCGATACACCGAGCCTGTACAATGGGGAGAAACTCCACCCATCAGCGGTCGCGGGTTCCCTTTTGGAGAGCATGAGATAACCAGCGATAGTGATAAGGCTAGCTATGGGTTAAATACTTAACCACATCGCTCATTGGGGGTTGCTTTCTAGCGGTGACAATGTAACACGCGATGGGCAATGAACCTAGCGTGGTAAGAAAGATAGTGCATCACTCGTTGTGGGATGGACATGGGCTATTCCGAAGGAACACGCAATGAGAGATGAACCACCAATGGTAAACTAAAGTGGTGCTAAAATGCACATGGGCATAAGTTGTTTTTAAAAAAAGAACTTCCTAGGTTTGATGGGTAACCTAAATATTGGGGACGGTTAAAACAATGACAATAAAGACCATAGGATGTCGCTTAAGTAACTAGTCAATGAGAGAACATAAGCCAAAGGATAACCAAGGGTGCTAATGTAAATAAAATCTTAAACCCTAGACCCTAATGGTAACAGGATATGAGCAATTAGAGATGTGACCATGAAATTAAAGGGACCATAAAAAATTTTAGGGTTCCACCAGTGGCTTTGATTGGGGATGTATGCCTCCTACAAGCATAGCAAGACCTCAGATCTCTGGTTAAGCATACCAAGCACACAAGGACCAAATACCAGGAGCTTGTTTGGACAAGACAAGCAAACACAATAGAAAGGAAACACACCAAACCTATACACAAAATTTACAGGACTGTACAATGTACATGGAAAGATAACCTACTTCAAGAGAAATATGGTTTCAAGAACTATCCATGTACTGGAAGTTCAAGAATTTCACCTATTAAGTACTACAAGAAATATGGTCTTCTCCATGCATATCAGCAATTAGGTAAGGGCCTAACCACTAAGGATCAAACTTCCCATGTTTACCTTTATCCTCCATCCTTGCATTTCACATTAAAACCATGCTTCCCAACTCAAACTTTCTTTCAATGACCCTTTTGTCATATAGGTGATTAACTTGCAATCGCAGCCTCTCATTTCTTTTATTAGCTTCTCTTCTAGTTTCATCAAACTCAATCAACTCATCCATCCTCTGTTGCATCTCATCACAGATGTCACTATCATATTCTTGAAAAAATTTGTACATTTTTTATCAAATTGTTATGTGGTATTCTAGCCTCAACCCCATACACTAGATTGAAACGGGATTGTCCAATGACCTTCACATTAGTCATGTCAAACCATAATGCAAGCTACAATTTATAGTCCCAGGCCTTCTTGTTCTTCTCAATCACCCGCTTGATAATCTTCATCAGGTTTTTATTGCTAGACTCAACTTGCCCATTCCCTTGGGTGTGATATGGGGATGAATAAGATATGCTTATGCCATGCTAGTTACAAAAATCAATAAACTCCTCAGACCTGAAACACATGGTGTTATCAGAAATAATTCTTTCAGGAAACCCAAACCTACTCAAAATATTGTTCATCAAAAAATCAATGACAACTTTACTAGTCGCTTTCCTAGTAGGCATGGCTTCAACCCATTTTTTGAAGTAATCAGTTGCAACCAGAATCCAAACATGTCCTCCACTGAACTTCTCAGACATTTCTCCAATAAAATCAATGACCCATTGTTGAAAGGGAGCTTGTACTGACACTAACCTAAGTGGTTTCCTGAGAACTTTAATTTTCCAGTGAACCTTTGACAAGCATCACATTTCTTTACAAATTTGTGTGCAACTTTGAACACAGTTGGCCACCAAAAACCTGCTCTCAATATCTTATGGGCAGTGGTCTTGGCCATATAGTGACCTCCACAAGCTCCTTTATGCATTTCAATCAGCAAATCTTCTGCTTGATCCCCATCCACACACCTAAGTAGCAGACCTTCAAGGCTTCTCCGCCACAGTTCACCATCAATAATAACATACTTGATTGCTTGCAACTTCAGAGTTCTTTTCTCATTGTGAGGCATACCTTCAGGGCACTACATGCTCTGTAGATATTCAATAATTCTTTTGTACCACCCGCAGGTCTGCATGTTGCATATGGGTGAAACATTTTCATGCTCAACTTGGTTTATTTGGTTAGCTTCCAAATTTGTCTCGGCCATCAACTTGGCTAGACCTTGACCTCTCACCAGCTTGGTAATTTGGATATTGATGTTGAACTCTTGAATCCTATTGATCCATCTGCACCAACGACCTATGGTCTCTTGTTGAGTAAATATATCTTTGACTGCTGCTGTCAGGACATATGCTACAACTGTAGCTCCAGTCAACTATGGTCTAAAATTTTTAACAGCTTTAACTAGAGCATATGCCTGCTTCTTTGTGGCATCATACTTTAACTCATTTGACTGTAATGATTTGCTAAAGAAGGCAACAGGTTGTTCAAAACCTTCATCATTCTTTTGAAGTAAAACCTCTGCTACAATATGGAATGAAGCAAATGTGAGTAATTGAAAAGGCTTTTGAATAGTCAGGGGATTTAAGGACAGGTGCTTCCTTGATAGCATCCTTAATAGCCTGGAAAGCTCTTACAAGTTCCTCTGTCCATGCTACTTTCTCACCTTTCTTTAGCATTTTAGAAATAGGTCTTACAGTTTTAGCAAAATTAGTAACAAATCTTCGTACAAAGTTAATTTTTCTAAAGAATGACTGAATTCCCTTCACATTCTTGGGTTGTGGGATATTATCAATTGTTGCTACATGCTCAGGATCAATCTTGACCCCATCTTTTGACACAATGTAACCCAACAATTTCCCTTCTTTAACTCCAAATTGACACTTCTTGGGATTCAAAGAGATCCCATATTCTAAGGCTCTGATAAATATCTTTTCAAGGTGCGAGCAGTGATCTACCTCCTTACTATGGGCCGTAAGATCATCTTGATAAATGACAAGAAACAAATCAATGAAATCAGCAAAAGCCACATCCATGGCTCTTTGAAAAGTGGCACCAACATTAATCAAGCCAAATGACATCCTTACATATACATATGTCCCCCATGGAATTGTAAATGCAGTTTTAAATTGTTCTAATTGCTTCACCATAACTTGGATATAACATGAAAACCCATCCACTATTGAGAGCAACTCACATCTAGTCACTTTTTGTAGCATTGCCTCCATATTAGGCAGAGGGTAATTATCTTTTAGAGATGATGCCACATTCAAATTTCTAAAGTTTACACAAACCTTAGGTATCCATTTTTCTTTTTGACTAGAACTAAATTTGAGACCCATGATGAGTGCCTGATGGGCTTTATAATCCCCTCATCTCTTAGCTTGGTAAGCTCTTCTTGAATTTTGGGCTACAAAGTAGGGTTGACTGGCCTCTGTTTTTTCCTAAAAGGCTTTGCATCAGGCTTCAACGATATCTCATGTTGAAATAGATCCTCCCTATAAGCCTTCAAATCATCATATGACCATGCAAACACATGTTTGCATTTCCTCAACAGGGCAATTAACATACTCCTCACATGGGGTTTCATCTTCTTGCCTATATACACCTTTTTAGGAGAATTCTCTGTGCCTAAATTTATCTCCTCTAAATCTTCCTTATGGGAAGATGCTTGCTTAACATTTGACTTGTCGGGGCCATCAAAGACCCTCTCTACTGCGACCAGCCCTTTGGGAATCTTATTTGTCTTTAATTGAATTATCTCATTCCCAAATAATGTCTATTTCCCATCAACCTCAACCACAAATGAACCAAAGTCAATCTCTTGGCCTTCATATTGGCCAATGCAGTGCAAGAATCTCAAAATGTCATTGTCATCATCAAACACTTGCCAATTACAAATGTTGTCAGGCACTACACGCCTAGTCTGTACTTCTATGCATGAGACACCATCAAAGGTAACATCATCTAATCTAACAACAATATTAGCTAATAAGTCTGCCCTGACATTTTGCCCCCTTTCTATCCAATCTATGCCAAAGGCATCAAAGGCCTCAATAGTATCCCAAATTTCATTCATGTATTGCCTAAGCCTTTTATCTTTAGTAACAAATCTAGATCTAATCTGGGAAACCACCAACTCAAAATCCCCCAGCACTCTTAAACACTTAATGCCATGTTTGGAAGATAATTTCAACCCAAGTAAGAGGGCCTCGTACTCAGCAAATTATTTGTACAAGCAAATTATAACAAGGAGTACTTGAAGGTTTTATCTTGTGGAGAGATGAGAATAACTCTTGCACCCGAGCCTTCCCTTGAACATGCTCTGTCAAAGTACATACTCCAGAGGTTGTCTCCTTGTGAATCATCAGAAACCTCTCTATCAATAGGTGCAGGTTTGGCCTCTTCTTCTGGCATCTCTTCCTCAATCCAAAAAGTGTCTAAACCAGTATCCACAAAATTAATCCTCGCTAGTTTTTCAGGTTCCTCAATGTGCTCGATCATGTGAGGAGCTCTTCGTTCTCTAGTAATCTTGACATCTTTTTGGTCAATGGAAAAAGTTGCAAATGACAAGTCACACTGAATATTCCCACCCATGGAAGCACTCCAGTGTCTTGACAATAACATCCCATAAGTCGATGGAATGTCGACCACTGTGATACTCATAAACAACTCCTTTTTAGGGAAAGCTGCTAATTTATATGGAACTTTATTGATTACCCCAATGACAGGCACTTCCATTGAGTCCATGGCATAGCACTTCCCATATGTGCTATCAACCTTTAATCCCATTTCTTCCATGATCTTTACTGGAATTACATTGTTTGAGGCCCTTGAATCTATCATGCAATTTCTAAGCAACTTACCATCAATGATCAAGCTTAGAAAGAATGGATTTACTTGGCTCGGATTGGTAGTAACAGTGGTTCCCAAATATATCTCGGGATTTTCATTGATCACTTCTTTGGCCTTAACATTCTTTTCTTGGCTTGTGCTTACTTCAGGTTGATCAACTATCACTTTATCCTTCCCACTAGCAACAATACTATTGATAAGAGCAACAGTCTTATTCTTATGCTCATCAATTCTCATCATTTCTAGGAATGGGACTATGACTTTGACTTGAGATAATACCTGAAACATATCTACTAGAGAATAATTTGGTAACACAGGGAGTATGAACTCTTGAGGAATTACCTTCTCACCTTGTCCTTGAACCTTTTTCAGCATTGGGTTTCACTTCTTTGGCCTTCCCAGCTTGATGAGCAACTTCACCATCAATTTTCACCTTAGTGCCTTTCTTGGCCCAAATTCTCATCTCTGTACCCTCCTTGGGTTTTGTCTCTTCTTTCTTGTTCTTTGTCTTTGTTCCTTTGTTTTCTACATTATTTTCCTTGATAAACATGCTACCTAGGCTACTTTGATTACCACTCACAATTCTATTCCTTAGATGATATTCATTCCTTGCCTTAGTAGCCAATGCAATTGTGTACCTTTCAATTTCCTCAATTGAGGGTCTCTTCAAAGAAACATTATCTGACTCAAGAGTATAGACCGTGCAGTCATTCTCTCCTTCTTCATCTTAGAATACTTGTTGATGATAAGAGTTCACCTCCTTCCTCTGAACATCCACATCACTCCTGTTAGGCTCATCATCTGAGGAGTATTCTTCACAACCAAGATCTAATTTAGTCATGAGTACATTTGTCATCTCGTCCTAATCCTGAAGAGAGTCAAATCCTTCTTGATTATCTTGAGATTCTTCTATTGACCTTGCCACGACACATTGTCATGGGGAATGAGGCATTTGACACACTCCACACCAAGGCAAGTTTTCGGTAACATTTGTGGAATGCTTTTGCAAAGGATCAAGTGTACCTTGGACATTCTTCTGATTATTATTAATTGGCTTCCCATTATGCCAATTTGTATGATAGGGGTAGCCCTGCAACCTTGGGGGTCTTTCATTCCTTTGGAACTGGGGTTTTTCATTCTTTGCTACCTTTTGCAGTAAGCTAAGAACCTGGTCTAACTTCTCATCAAGAGCTGCAGTTTTACCAACCTTGTCATTTGGATCTCTAGGGTTTTTAGAAGCCTTGGGGTCTTCCCTTCTTCCTACTTTACTAGAGGCTCTTCTATTATTTTCAATGTTGACTGCCATCTTGTAGGCCTCTCTCAGATTTTGGGGATTCTTATCTCTGAGCAGATAGCACATCTTACAGTCATAAGCATTACAATAAGTTACCAAACATGCACTCTCATTAGGCCATAGATAAGCACAGACTCTAATCATAGATTTCTAAAATATTGTATTGAATTTAGTGACCATCTCATTATGTCCTTTAGTGATGTTATTAAAATCATTCAACTTGAACCTACGATTAGTCTGATCCCCATACTGCTCTCTGAAAACTTTGTAGAAAGACTCCTTTGAATCAATACTTGCATCAGGTAACCCCCTATACCAGTCCCTTGCATCCTCGGTCAAGGATTGCATAAAGTATTTCATGGCAACATTGTCATCCCATAGTTCAAAATCTTCCACAAAGCTCTGGAAGGCTTTCAAGTGATCTTCACCGTTGAAAGCATTATTACCAGTAAATTTAGGGAGATGCTTCCTTGCTTTATCTGGGATGAGGTTTGATAGCCTGAAATATTGTCAAAACACAATTGCCTATACCTATCAATTTGGGGTGGCCTCCTGGGATGTATGTCCTATGAGTATCCCTTTGTTCATCATCATTTTTATTGTCAGATTGATCTACATTCGTGCCTTTTCCACTTCCATTATTACCACCACCCTTTTTCTTATCTTCTTCATCATCCTCGGAATAAGAATTGCTATTCTTGTTACCTCTTCCACATCCACCACCCTGGTTGCCACCACCACCTCCACTAGGATTATGTCCTCCCGACCTATTCTTGTGAGATCCACTATCATTTTTCCCAGAGGTTGAAGACTCTGGAGTTGGTATAGAAATTTTAAGGAAGGCAATCTTTCTGGCCATTTCTGCATTGGCAGCTTCAATTTCAACCTTCTACAAGTCTTCATGCAACTTTTCATTTACCAATTGCAATTTCACGATTTTAGGACTTGGGGGTGCAATAGATGGAATGGGATCAACTTTGGGGTTATTAACAAGAGTTTTGGTAGATGAAGTGTGGGTATTTGTATTAGTATTGGCAGTGAATGTATTGAAAGTATTCTTCTAGGTATGATCCATGGGTTTCTTGTTGGAAATAGGATGCCATTTAATTGCAAATCCTAAACATTAATTATTTCATGTATCTCCTAGATTCTTGGAATGTGTTCAACAACACTAAGATTAGGATGAGATTAATATTTGATGAAATAATCATGATTATTGACATTTGTAATTAATTCTAAATGTAAGGAGCATGTGAGGGCCCATAGTGAGTTCCTAAATACAGGGTCACATGGGGCACTCCACATGGTAA